>LPNX010196859.1:123787-199769 GCA_001517045.1 Pseudotsuga menziesii
TGTGTGTCTTCGCCTGCCGGAGAGAATGGTGGGCACATGCAGAAGCTTTTCCCTCCCTAACACACCTAGCAAATTGATCTGCCTCTCTAGGGCTCACGTTCCCCTTCCTCACGGATCTGTTGATAACTGCTTTGGATGAGCAAACTGGGAACTGATAATCACTCTATGCAGTAGAGTAACCCTGCCAATGAAGATGAAGTTGATATGCGGGGGCAAAATTGGGATTTAGGGTCCCAGCGAATACTTATAGGGTTTTCCAACTATTCCCCAGCTGCACACGTGAACCTGCAAATACTCTTCTGTGGATGTTGGATAACTAAATACGGATGAATGAGATGAATGCTAATGATAGACCTGGATGGCCTACCCTGAAAGAGACTAGGGAAAATAGTTCCACTGTCGAACTCTCGTTAGCTGAAGACACCGTCTTCAACCCCAATTGTTGCTGCTGCTCAAAAATTCCAAATCAACAATAATAATCATAGATACCCTCCTTGGTCCAATAACCCTTCTTAAATAGTAGCATGTACTTTTAGGGTTTGCATGTCACTTTTAGGGTTTACGCTTCACTTTTGCATGCATGCAATTCTAATTTCATGTTGACTTTAAGCCTAAAGAAATTAGGCTTTCTTTATCAAACTGATGACTTTAATACTGAATGAGTGTCCTGATCTATTCTAAGTATCAAATGTCCTCAGTGAATTAAGCATTCAAAAACACCCGCTAACCTACTTAATTCCCATAGGTTCGAGTGGGTACTGCATGAGAGGGAATTGACCGAGGGCATTTGATACTTAGAACAGAACATGACATTCCTTCAGTGTCAAGTCATCAGTCGGATAAAAGTAGCCTTGTTTTTTTAGGCTTAAAAGTCAACATCAAAATAGAATTGCATGCATGCAAAAGTGAAGCGAAAACCCTAAAAGTACATGAGACTCTATTTAAGAGGGTTATGAGACCAAAGAAGATATCTATGGTTATTGTTGATTGATTTTGGAGTTTCGAGCAGCAGCACAGCATGCAACTGCAACAGTTGGGGTTTGAGATGATGTCTTCAGCTAGCGAGGGTTCGGCAGTGAGATATCTTCTCTAGTCTCTTATTGGGATAGATCATACAAGTTTATCCATTGCATCCATCATATACTACAGTATTGGGAGATCTAACACATTCCGAAGGGTTATTAGCAAATCCACGTTTTGCAGCCGAAAGTAGCAGGGAAAACATAGAAGGATTCGCTGGGACCACAAAACCCAATCTTTCCTCCGCATGTCAGCTTCCTCTTTCTCAACAGGCCTATCCTAGGGAATGCAGTGATTATCAGCCATCAGTTTGCTCACCTGGAGCAGCTATCAGCCAAACAGATCAGTTGGGGACGTGAACAGCAGAACTACCAATCAATTCACTAGGGCACTTAGAGGCAGCCAAACAGATCAGTTGGGGACGTGAACAGCAGAACTACCAATCAATTCACTAGGGCACTTAGAGGCAGCCAAACCTCTGCATGTGCCAGTCCATCTCTCCGGCATCAACTGCTGGACAAGCTCAGAAAGTTTCAGCCCGAATGGACCTCTCCTCCTACAAAAACGTCACCTTCAGTCTGGAGGGTGCTTATGGTACTGCAGGGCGGTAACACCGGAGGAAAAGAGCATTATTAGACCACCCATCCAAATCCTTATGCATGCAACTATCTCTGGATTCATTATTAGCCGAAATATCAGTGCTAAGTGTTAATTTCTCTTTGCAAAATCCTAACCCTAATTCAGCTATATTTTAGGGCATTTTTGAATGGCGAGTTTGCATGCACATTTATTTTGCAAATTTGTCTAAGATTGAGTGTGCAAGTCAGCACTATCATAGAACATTAGAGAATATCAATATTTGGGATATTACAGTGGTATCAGAGCATGTTCCTTGCCAGCAGTGGACTTGAACATGAGAAGTAGATGAATACGGAAGAGGACACTTTTGTAACCTATAGGAGAAGGAAGAGTAGGTACACAGAGGAATTTGAGGATATTCAACTAGAAGATACCAACTCAGACATGGACCCAACAGGTATACACTCTAACAAGGGAAAAGGAACGGGAGAAGATGAGGGCAAGATGGAGTTTCGCAACCTAGTAACCGCATTGCAAGACTTCACCAAAGGGCAAAAGGACGTACTTAATACAATCAACAGATTATTGGCGAAACCAGAACCAGGTAACAGCAGTACACCTCTCTCACCGGTAGATAGAGGGTCTACAAGCTGTAGTGGGAAGCATGCATACACCAATATGAGGAACACACCCCACATATATAACAGACCTTCCAGTAGGCCTACTATGCCTCACTTCTTGGCAGATGCAATAGAAGGTTCAGTCATGTAGGTAAAGCCTAGTGAACCCTTTGAATCCTATTTGCAGGAATACAGGGACTTAGGGGATGAGTTTCATGCAGCCATCTATTTTTCAGATTTTTGCAACATGAAGAGTAGGGACTAGGCCCAGGAATTTCAACAAGGGATTCAATCATAACTATGAGCTGTAGAAAACCTTGGGCAGGTTGACCACCCCAAACTTTGATGCGGCTCGCGGAGGTTCAGCGAGGATATGGGTTCAAAAGTTGGATACCTACTTCCAACTCAATCCCATGACAAAGACAGATGCCATTAAATTGGCTCAACTCAAGCAAACAGGTAGCGCCAAGGCCTTCATCTCAGAGTTCCAGAGGGTAGTTGTTATGGTGACAAATGTGTCGAAGAGCAAGTTGACTATGTTGTTTACTGAGGCCTTGACAGAGCCACTACGGGGGTGGGTGAAAGCCTTCAAACCCTCCACTCTACAGGATGCCATTAGCCGAGCCAGAGATCTCCCAGACTCAGTCCGGAAGAACGGGTTCCCACTCAAGACCAACTTTCCGGTTAGGGACAAGGACAAGAAACCTTTCCAACAGGACTTACCGAAGAAAACATGGTTAGACGATGACACTAGGAAAGACTTGAGACGGAAGAAATTGTGTTTTCCTTGTCAGGAACCATGGGTTCCAGGACACAGGTGCACAGGAAAGGCCAAGGCCCACTACATAGAGTTATATTCAGACAGTGAAGTGGAGGACTATGAGCAAGAAACAACAAAAGAATTGCAGGCAGCAGAGGAGGAGTCACTCCAAGGTGATACACCAGAGGGAGTTATTGCTACACTATCTGGAGTACCTAGATTCCATACTCTTAAGGTCAGGGAAGTAGTACAGGGCCACAGTTTGGGAGTATTGATTGATGGGGGAGCCACCCACAATTTCATTGATGCAGCTTGGGTAGCCAAGAGGTGTATTCCGACAGAGAAGTTTGAGGGATTTACTGTAGCAGTAGCCAAAAACTCTAGGATGGAGTGCAACTATTGGATTCCAAAACTGAATGTCACATTAGGCAACTACCAAATGACAAATCCATTTTATGTAGTGATTGTGGCAGATACACATGTAGTATTAGGCGTTCAATGGCTCTATTCAATAGAGAAATATACTACAGACTACCAAGCAATGGAAATGGAATTCCAGGGACCAAATGGGAAAAGCGTAGTTTTGAGGGGCATGAACACTTATCCCCCAAAACCCGTCTCTTCATAGAGAATGAAGCAAATGCTCAGGCAGGATGACATAGAATGATCAACAGAATGTTTTGTCACCTTTAGGAAACCTCCAGTGAACAACACCCAACACCCAGCAAATATTCAGGCCTTATTGCAAAAGCACAAAAAGGTATTTCAGGATCTTCCAGCAGGTAGACCGCCAAACAGGGGATTTGAACACATCATTGAGCTGGAGCAGGGGACACAAGCAATCATCACCACTCCTTACTGGCATCCCAAAAGATATAAGGATGAGATCGAGAAGACGAACAAGGAATTACTAGAACTAGGATATATTCGGCCCAGTTCTAGTCCCTTTGCATCATCAGTGATCTTAGTTAAGAAGAAGGATGGCACACTGCGAATATGCATCGATTACAAAGCACTCAACAAAAAGACCATCAAAAACAGGTATCCCATTCCCAGCATTGATGAACTCATGGACGAGTTGCGAGGTGCCAAATACTTTTCAAAAATTGATCTTCGCTCAGGGTACCACCAAATCTGAGTAAGGGATCAAGACATTTCTAAAACAGCTTTTCGTTGCCACTATGGTCACTATGAGTTCTTGGTCATGCCTTTTGGACTCACCGATGCTCCAGCCACCTTCCAGTCGTGCATGACCCATACTTTTAGAGCTCAGTTACGTAAGTATTTGCTAGTATTCTTTGATGATATTTTGATTTACAGCAAAACATGGGAGGAACATCTAAAACATTTAGATGAAGTATTGAGCATTCTAGAAGAGCACTCGCTTTACGCGAAGATGTCTAAGTGTGAATTTGGCATGAAGGAGATGTTGTATCTAGGGCACATGATCAGTGCAGAAGGGGTACAAGTTCATATGGAGAAAATCCAAGCTATCAAGGATTAGCCCACGCCAAAAACAGTCACAGAACTGAAAGGCTTCTTAGGCCTTTGCACATATTACTAGAGGTAAGTTAAGGGGTTCTCCCAATTTTCTGCACCACTCACTGATCTCACAAAGAGAGGAGCCTTCACCTAGACAAAATACCTTTGAGGAGATGAAAGTCATCATGAGTTCTTGCCCGATTTTAGCACTATGAGACTTCTCACAGCCATTTGTAGTAGAATGTGATGCATCAAGGGAAGGGCTAGGGGCAGTACTGATGCAAAACCATCACCCAATTGCATTCGAGAGCAGGAAACTGAAAAACTATGAGCGCCACTACTCCATATATCACAAAGAGATTCTAGCCATCTTACATGCTCTCACTAAATTAAGACAGTACCTGGTGGGTAGCAAGTTCAAAATCAAGACAGATCATAACAGCCTCAAGTACTTCTTGGAGCAGAAGGAGCTGAATGAGCGCCAACAGAAATGGGTCAGCAAGGTTCAAGCCTATGATTTCGAGATAAAGTATGTGAAGGGTAAGAACAATATAGTAGCTAATGCATTATCTTGATGACCCGCTTCATTATCTCTCATGAGTATTGTAGACCAGGGAAAACCCTGGCTACGTGCAGAAGCACCTACCTTTCGTCTATAGGACGGAAGGGTAGAGTCAATTGAATGGAAGAGCCTACAACAAAAACGTTAGAAAACCTGCAACAAGTTATCAATGGAGAACCTGCAAAATACTGTCATAAATAAACTAAGCATACATCTAAGCTACAAACTAGAAAGCAAAACAAACAATGCATGGAGATCATTATACCTAAGCTCTTTGTGGAAAATGGGCCACCATGCCCTAGCTCAAGAAAGCTGCCTCTCCTCACTAGTTTGAGTGGTGTGGAGCTAAGCTCAACACACATGGGATATGGCTAGTGGAGCAAATGGAAGAGAGGGATGAATGGCTTGAGAGAGTTGGCTCCTCAAGGCACTCATACAGGCAGAGTAACGGTAGGCATAGAATGACCCTTTTGAGAGTGACCCTCACCCTTGTATTTATAGCTTTTCCTTGAGTTAGGGTTTTAAGCCCTTGGTCAGGGCTTTAGCCCCTTTTTAGGGCTTTAAGCCCCTTTCGCCCATTTCTTAGCTCCTTTGGGGTTTTCAGGCCCCTTGGTTAGGGGATTTAGCCCCTTTTTGAAGGCTTTAGCCCCTTTGAGAGCTATTTAGGCTCTTTTATGGGTTTTTAAGCCCTTTTTGGTGTTTTTGAGCCTTTACAAGGGCATGGGGGTAAATGAGGGTAATGAAATAGATGTCTTTGCGTGGTGTAGGTCATGTAGAGCTAGTTGGGTAAATTTTTGGGTTAACAAGTATATCCACAGATTGGAGGTCTCTTCTCTTAGTAGAGTACTCCAAAAATAAATTTGCTTGCAAATTATTGGATGGTCAGATTCAGGATGACAGGTACAAAATTATTGATGACATCATCTATTACAAGAGCAGAATATACCTCGTTCCAAAATCAGCCTTAAAATAGAAGATCATACAGGCGTCACATGACTCTCCATTATCACGACATCAAGGTTTCTTGAAGACCTATAGGCAGATCCGAGAGAGGTTCTTATGGAAGGGTCTCAAGGGGGAGATTATGCAGCACATGCGGGAATGCAGCATTTGTCAGCAAAACAAGGTCGAGCACATCCATCCAGCAGGGTTACTTCAGCCACTACCAATTCCGGAACATAAGTGGGAAAGTATCTCCATGGACTTCATTACAGGGTTGCCTAAGGTCCAAGGGAGAGATTGCTTATATGTCGTGGTTGATTGACTGACCAAATTCGCCCATTTCTTTGTTATCTAATCCGATTACTCCGCAGCCCAGGTAGCCAAGTTATTTTTCAGAGAGGTCTTTAGATTACATGGGCTACCCAAGACCATTGTCAGTGATCGGGACAATAAATTCACCAGTGCCTTCTAGCAGGAGCTATTCAGATTGGTAGGGATAGAACTCGCTACAAGTACGAGGTATCACCTGCAAAGCGACAGACAAATCGAGATTGTCAATAAGTGGGTTGAAGGGTATCTGCGCAATTATGTAGCAGGCCAACAGAGGACATGGATTAAGTTGCTAGACTTAGGGGAATATTGCTACAATACCACCTACCATATGCCTATCCGGATGACACCTTTTAAAGCATTGTATGGCTATGAGGCACTTAGCTTCGCAGATCTAGCTTTTGGAGACAGCAAAGCACCCAAGGCCAAAGATTCGATACAGGACAATCAGGACATCCTTAAGATCCTGAGAGAGAACTTATAGGCAGCACAGAATCAGCAGAAACTATACGCAAATAGACGCAGGGTTGAGAGGAGCTTCGAGGTAGGAGATTTGGTATATTTACGGCTACAACCATACAAGTAATCTTCCCTCAAGAAGAAGGGAGAGAAAAAACTAAAAACTCGCTTCGATGGTCCTTACAAGGTAATTCGAAAGGTTGGAGAGGTGGCTTATGAGCTAGAACTCCTGGAGGAAAGAAAGATTCACAATGTATTTCATGTGTCCAATCTCAAGAAAACATTAGGACAACACATTGCTCCATCCACTGAGTTACCTCCCTTAGATGATGAAGGGCTACTCGTACTGATTCCAGAGCAAATCCTACAGGTGCGAGAAAGGAAGCTCCGAAACAGGGTGATTCGAGAGTATCTGGTGAAATGGAAGGAATTACCTATGGAGGATGCCAGATGGGAAGGAGAGCAGGTATTGCAGCATCCTAGTTTGCAGTTGCTTGAGGACAAGCAATTTCAATCGGAGAGGACTGTAATGTCCCCCTCTAATTAAGCATCCAAAAACACCCGCTAACCTACTTAATTCCCATAAGTTCGAGCGGGTACTGCATGAGAGGGAATTGACTGAGGGCATTTGATACTTAGAGCAGAACAGGACATTCCTTTAGTGTCAAGTCATCAGTCGGATAAAAGAAGCCTTGTTTCTTTAGGGTTAAAAGTCACATCAAAATAGAATTGCATGCATGCAAAAGTGAAGCGAAAACCCTAAAAGTGACATGCAAACCCTAAAAGTACATGAGACTCTATTTAAGAGGGTTGTAAGACCAAAGAAAATATCTATGGTTATTGTTGATTGATTTTGGAGTTTCGAGGGGCAGCACAACGCGCAGCCACGGCAGTTGGGGTTGGAGACGGTGTCTTCAGCTAGCGAGGGTTCGGTAGTGAGATATTTGCCCTAGTCTCTTATTGGGATAGATCATCCAGGTTTATCCATTGCATCCATCATATACTACAGTATTCGAAGATCCAGCACATTCCAAATGGTTATTAGTAGATCCACGTTTTGCACCCGAAAGTAGCAAGGAAAACACAGAAGGATTCGCTAAGACGACAAAACCCAGTCTTTCCTCCGCCTGTCAGCTTCCTCTTTCTCAGCAGGCCTATCCTACGGTATGCAGTGATTATATTGCTCAAGCAGCTATCAGCCAAACAGATCAGTTGGGCGCGTGAGCAGCAGAACTGCCAATTAATTCGCTAGGGCACTTAGAGGAAGCCAAACCTCCGCATGTGCCAGTCCATCTCTCCGGCATCAGCAGACAGACAAGCTCAGAAAGTTTCAGCTTGAACAAACCTCTCCTACAAAAACGTCACCTTCAGTCTAGAGGGTGCTTACAGTACTGCGGGGCGGTAACACCAAAGGAAAAGAGCATAATTAGACCACCCATTCAGATCCTTATGCATGCAGCTATCTCTGGAGTCATTATCAACCAAAATATCAATGGTAAGTGTTAATTTCTCTCTGCAAAACCCTAACCCTAATTCAACTATATTTTAGGGCATTTTTGCATGGTGAGTTTGCATGCACAGTTATTTTGCAAATTTTTATGAGATTGAGTGTGCGAGTCAGCACTATCATAGAACATTAGAGAATATCAGCATTTGGGATATTACAGGAATTTACTGTCACGATCATTGACAAGGGTTTTGGGTAGCCCATGGAGTCTGAAAACCTCTCTGAAAAATAAGTCGGCTACCTATGATGTTGAATAGTCGAAAAAGATAGCAAAGAAGTGAGCAAATTTGTTCAAATGATCTACCACTACATATAAGCAGTCTCGTCCATGTACCTTGGGTAACCCTATAATGAAGTCCATCGAGATGCTTTCCCATTTCTACTCCGGTATCGGTAATGGCTGAAGTAACCCTGCTGGATAAGTGTGTTCGATTTTATCCTGTTGGCAGATACTGCATTCCCGAACATGCTATATTACCTCTTCCTTGAAGCCTTTCCATGAGAACCTCTCTCTGATCTGTCTGTAAGTCTTCAAGAACCCCTGATGCGGTGATAATGGTGAGTCATGCGATGCCTGTATGATCTTTTTCTTTAAAATTGATTTTGGGATGAACTCTATCCTACTTTTGTAATAAATGATGTCATCAATTATCCTGTACCTGTCATCTTGGATCTGTCCATCTAGTAACTCACAAGCAAATTTGTTTTTGGAATATTTTCTACTAAGAGAATAGACCTACAATCCGTGGATATACTCATGAGTGATAATGAGGCTGGTCGTTTGGATAAAGCATCAGCTACTACATTGTTCTTACCATTAACATACTCTATTTCAAAGTCATATGCATGTACCTTGCTAACCCATTTCTGTTGGCGCTCATTTAATTCTTTCTGCTCCAAGAAGTATTTGAGGTTGTTGTGATTTGTCTTGATTTTAAACCTGCTTCCCACCAAATACTGTCTGAATCTTGTTAAGGCATGTAGGATGGCAAGCATCTCCTTATCATATATAGAGTAGTGGTGTTCATAGTCTCTAAATTTCCAGCTTTCGAATGCAATCGAGTGATGGTTTTGCATCAATACCGCCCCTAGTCCCTCTCCCGAAGCATCACACTCCATTATGAACGGCTGAGAGAAATCTGGTAGTGCCAAAACATGACACAAGAACTCATGATTGTTTTCATTATCTCAAAGGTTTGTTGTGCCACTCTTGTCCATGTAAATGCCCCTTTCTTTGTAAGACCAGTGAGTGGTGCAGCGAATTAAGAGAACCCTTTTACGTATCTCCTGTAATATGTGCAAAGACCTAAGAATCCCTTCAATTCTGTCATTGTCTTTGGTGTGGGCCAATCCAAGATAGCTCGAATCTTTTCCATGTGAACCTGTATCCCCTCTGCGCTGATTATATGCCCTACATACAACATCTCTTTCATACCAAACTCACGCTTAGACATTTTCGCGTAAAGCGACTGTTCCTCTAGAATTTTCAATACCTTATCCAAGTCTTTCAAATGTTTTTCCCGGGTTTTACTGTAAATCGAGATATCATTAAAGAATACCAGTAAATATTTCTGTAACTGAGCCCTAAAGGTGTGGTTCATGCAAGATTAGAAAGTTGTTGGGGCGTTGGTGAGTCCAAAAGGCATGACTAGGAACTCATAGTGACCATAGTGGCAACAAAAAGTTGTCTTGGAAATTTCCTCGATCCCTTACTCGGATCTGATGATACCCTGATCGACGATCAATCTTTGAAAAGTATTTTGCCCCCAGTAGCTCATCCATTAATTCATCAATCCTAGGGATAGGATACCAATTTTTGATGGTCTTCTTGTTGAGTGCTCTATAATCAATACACATCCGTAAGGTGTCATCTTTCATTTTAACCAAGACCACTGACGATGCAAATGGACTAGAACTCAGTTGAATATATCCTAGTTCCAATAATTCCTTGATCGTCTTCTCAATCTCGTCCTTGTATCTTTGGGATGTTTGTATGGAGTGGTGATGACTGCCTGTGTCCCCTCCTCCAACTCAATAATATGCTCGAATCCCATATCTGGTAGTTGACCTGCCGGAAGATCCCTAAATACCCTCTCATGTTTCTGCAATAGTGCCTAAATATCTGTTGGATGTTGGGTGTTGTTATCAAGAGGTTTTCTAAAAGTGACAAGGCACTCCGTTGACCATTATATGTCTCCCATGTCCGAGTACAACCTCCATTCTTTGTGATGATACTGGTTTGGAGGGATAAGTGTTCATGTCCCTCAAAACTACCCGTTTTCCATCCTACCCCTAGAATTCCATTTCCATTGCCCTGTAATCCGTAGTATACTTTCTTATTGAGTAGAGCCATTAAACACCTAATACTACATTTGTATCAACCGCATTTACCACATAAAATGAGTCTGTCATATTATAGTTCCCTAATGTGACATTCAGTTTGGGAATCCAATAGTTGCACTCCATGCTATAATTACCTATTGCCGCTATAGTGAATCCCACAAATTTCTCTGTTTAAATACCCTAATTAGCCACCCATCCTGCATCAATGAAGTTGTGGGTTGCTCCCCCTCCAATCAACACACCTACCCTGTGGCTCTGTACTACTCCTCTGACCCTGAGAGTATGAAACCTAAATACTCCGGATAATGTAGCAATAACTCCCTCTTCCGCTTCTCCCTGAAGTGACTCCTCTAGAATTTTTAGTACCTCATCCAAGTCTTTCAAATGATTTTCCCAGGTTTTACTGTAAATAGAGATATCATTAAAGAATACCAGTAAATATTTCCGTAATTGAGCCCTAAAGGTGTGGTTCATGCAAGATTGGAAAGTTGTTGGGGCGTTGGTGAGTCCAAAAGGCATGACTAGGAACTCATAGTGACCATAGTGGCAACAAAAAGTTGTCTTGGAAATTTCCCCGATCCCTTACTCTGATCTGATGATACCCTGATCGACGATCAATCTTTGAAAAGTATTTTGCCCCCTGTAGCTCATCCATTAATTCATCAATCCTAGGGATAGGATACCAGTTTTTGATGGTCTTCTTGTTGAGTGCTCTATAATCAATACACATCCGTAAGGTGCCATCTTTCATTTTAACCAAGACCACTGACGATGCAAATGGACTAGAACTCGGTTGAATATATCCTAGTTCCAGTAATTCTTTGATCGTCTTCTCAATCTCATCCTTGTATCTTTGGGATGTTTGTATGGAGTGGTGATGACTGCCTGTGTCCCCTCCTCCAACTCAATAATATGCTCAAATCCCCTATCTGGTAGTTGACCTGCCGGAAGATCCCTAAATACCCTCTCATGTTTCTGCAATAGTGCCTAAATATCTGTTGGATGTTGGGTGTTGTTATCGGGAGGTTTTCTAAAAGTGACAAGGCACTCCGTTGACCATTATATGTCTCCCATGCCTGAGTACAACCTCCATTCTTTGTGATGAAACTGGTTTGGGGGGATAAGTGTTCATGCCCCTCAAAACTACCCATTTTCCATCCTACCCCTAGAATTCCATTTCCATTGCCCTGTAATCCGTAGTATACTTTCTTATTGAGTAGAGACATTGAACACCTAATACTACATTTGTATCAGCCACATTTACCACATAAAATGAGTCTGTCATATTATAGTTCCCTAATGTGACATTCAATTTGGGAATCCAATAGTTGCACTCCATGCTATTATTACCTATTGCTGCTATAGTGAATCCCACAAATTTCTCTGTTTAAATACCCTGCTTAGCCACCCATCCTGCATCAATGAAGTTGTGGGTTGCTCCCCCTTCAATCAACACACCTACCCTGTGGCTCTGTACTACTCCTTTGACCCTGAGAGTATGAAACCTAAGTACTCCGGATAATGTAGCAATAACTCCCTCTACCGCTTCTCCTTGAAGTGACTCCTCCTCTACTGCCCTCAATTCCTCTGTTGTTTCCTATTCAGATTCCTCCCCTTCATTGTCTGAATAGACCTTTATACAGTGGGCCTTAGCCTTCCATGAGCACCTGTGGCCTGGAACCCATGGTTCCTGACAAATGAAACACAATTTTTTCCTTCTCAAATCTTTCCTCGTGTCATCATCCAACAAAGTTTTCTTTGGCCATTCCTGTTGAAAAGGTTTTTTGTCTTTGTCATTTACTGGAAAGTTTGTTTTAGGTGGAAACCTGTTCTTCAGAACTGAATCTAGTAGATCTCTGGCTCTGTTGATCACATCTTGTAGAGTGGATGGTTTGTAGGCTTTCACCCACCCCTGCAAAGGTACTGTAAAGGCCTCTGAAAACAACATAATCAATCAGCTCTTCGACACATCTGTTACCACAACAGCGATTCTCTGAAATTCTGAGATGAAGGCCTCGGCACTACCTATCTGTTTGAGTTGAGCTAACTCTCTAAGGTGTATCTCCGGGTCCTTTCTGTCAAACCGCTCTATGAGCCTCTGTGTGAATTCAATGTAGGAATTAATTATGTTGTGACCCAACGTCACTAGCCCATGGTAACACCACTCATGAAACTCTTCGTCCAGATATAAGGTAGCCAATTTAATGGCATTTGTCTCCGTCATAGGGTTGAGTTGGAAGTAAGTATCCAAATTCTGGACCCATATCCTCACTGAACCTCCGTGAGTCTCGTCAAAGTTAGGGATGGTCAATCTACCCAAGGTTTTCTGCAACTCATAATTATGGGTAAATCCTCTGTTAATGTTTCGTGGTCAGTTCCTACTTTTCATATTACAGAAGTCTAAGAATTACATTGTTGCATGGAACGCATCTCCCAAATCCCTGTACTCCTGTAAGTAAGCTCCAAATGGTTCACTAGGTTCTTCCGGCATTACTGGTCCTACTACTGCATCTGCCAAGAAATGAGGCATAGTAGGTCTGTTGGAAGGTTTGTTATATATATGGGGTGTGTTTTTCATATTAGTGTGAGCATGCTTCCCACTACTATTGGTGGACCATCTATCTACGAGTGAAAGAGATATACTGTTATGACCCGGTTCTGGCTTTAGAGCCAACCTGTTTATTGCATGCAATACTTCCTTCTGTCCCTTAGCTAGGTGATTCAATGAACTCACCAAGCTACGAAATTCCAACCTATCTTCCTCTTCTCTTATTCCTTTCCCTCTGTCAGAGTGTATACATGTTGGGTCCATGTCTGAGTTGGTATCTTCTAACTAGATATCCTCAAATTCTTGCTCCTCAGTGTACCTACTCTTCCTTCTTCTATAGGTTACAAAAGTATCTTCTTCTGTATTCATTTACTTCTCATGTTCAAGCCCACAGTTGGCAAGGAACATGCTCTAATACCACTGTAGTATCCCAAATACTGATATTCTATTGCTTTACTATTATAGGGTTTGCAAGTATACTCAAGTTGGTACAAAAATACCGAATTAAATGTGCATGCAAGGTGTCGTGCCAAAGGCCCTAAAATATAGCTAAGCTGGAGAGAAAGTAGGGCAAGATTCTCGGAAGAAGATGTACACTTACCACTGATAAACACGTTGATAGTCCTCCAAATATATGATGCATGCAAGTGGGTCAAGATAAAATGTTTCTCTCCTGAGATTGATGCCCAGCTCCACACATGTGCCCTCTTCAAGATGAATGTGACGTTTTTGGAGGAGGAGGTGCCCGATGCTGCTATAATTTTCTCAGGATGTGTGTCTTCTCCTACCGGAGAGAATTGTGGGCACATGTAGAAAGTTTGCCCTCCCTAAGGCACCTAGCGAATTGATTTGCCTCTCTAGTGCTCACGTTCCCCTTCCTCACGGATCTGCTGATAACTGCTTTGGATGAGCAAACTGGGAACTGGTAATCACTCTATGCAGTGGAGTGACCCTGCTGATGAAGATGAAGCTGATATGCGGAGGAAAAACTGGGATTTAGGGACCCAACGAATACTTCTAGGGTTTTCTAGGTATTCCCTAGCTGCACACGTGAACTTGCAAATAATCTTTTGTGGATGTTGGATCACTAAATACGAATGAATGAGATGAATGTTGATGATAGACCTAGATGGCCTACCTTGAAAGAGACTAGGGCAGATAGTTCCACTGTCGAACCCTCGTTAGCTGAAGGCACCGTCTTCAACCCCAACTGTTGTTGCTGCACTTGTTGCTGCTGCTCAAAAACTCGAAATCGACAATAATAATCATAGATACCCTTCTGAAATAGAATAGCATGTACTTTTAGGGTTTGCATGTCACTTTTAGGGTTTAAGCTTCACTTTTGCATGCATGCAATTCTAATTTCATGTTGACTTTAAGCCTAAAGAAATAAGTCTTTTATGCAGTACCCGCTCGAACCTATGGGAATTAAGTAGGTTAGCGGGTGTTTTGGTGCTTAATTAGAAGATGACATTAGACTTGATCAGAGGTCAATTTTAGAGAAGTACTTTGTCCCCTCCAACTCATTCATCAACTCATCAATTTTGGGAATAGGATACATGTTCTTAATAGTTTTCTTATTGAGGGCCCTGTAATCGATTCTCATCCATAATGTGCCATCCTTCTTCTTGACCCATACGACTCAAGATGCAAATGGACTGGAAGTTGGTCGTATGTAACCCAACTCAAGTAACTCTTTAATTGTTTTTCCTATTTCATCTTTGTACCTTTTTGGGTGCCTGTAAGAGTGGCGATAACTTCTTGTGTCCCCTCCTCTAGCTCAATGATGTGCTCGAACCCTCGATTGGGAGGTCTACCTACTAGAAGATCTCTGAATACCTTCTATAGCAATGTCTGGATGTCAGCGGGATGTTGTGTGTTGCTATCTAGAGGCTTCTGGAATATGATTAAGAACTCGACTGCCCACTATATGTCTGCTTGTCTAAGCATTGCCTCCATCCTCTGTGATGATACTGGCGCGGGGGGAAGAATGTTCATGCCCCTCAAGACTACTTTCTTGCCATCCTGTCCCTAGAACTCCATATCCATGGTCTAATAATCAGTGGTATACTTCCCTATAGAATAGAGCCTCTGAAGCCCCAGCACTACATTTGTATCTGCAACATTTACGACATAAAAAGACTCATTCATATTGCAATTCCTGAGATTAACATATAGTTTGTTAATCCAAAGGGTGCACTCCATGTTGTTGTTACTTGCCACTACTGCTCTGAACCCCTCGAACTCCTCCATCTGAATGCCCCTCCCAGCTACCCATGCAGCATCTATAAAGTTGTAGGTTGCCCTACCATCGATCAGCACATGTATTCTATGGCCCTGTATTACTCCACTGACTCGGAGAGTATGAAATCTAGGTACTGACAAAGTAGCAATAACTCCACCCCTAGGTTCTCCTTGAAGTGACTCCTCCTCTGCTGCTCTAAGTTCCTATTATCACATATACATTTTAAGCCAAGCTTCCATGATGCAGCATGCAGACATGTCTCTTTTTCTATTCCGAGTTACTTTTTACATGGGGTATCAACATGGATCTTTACAGCTTCATTTCACTTCAGAGTCTTGTTCTTTCAAAACATCCTTCAAAGTCAACCACATCATTTAAAATTCATGGGAGTGTGTCCTCCACATCTTCATAGGGTTGCATCAAGCCACTAGGGATTTTAATGGCACTCCATGTGCAAGGTGCCATCATGGGCTTCAATCTTGTCACTAAATGGACCATCATCAAGCCAATATGTTTGTGGGTGCCTTAAGTCACCAAAGACCGCATCATCATGCCATCTAATCATGTCAAGTGCAAGTAGTGGGATCCATGACCTTTGCAAGGGTATTAGGGTCTTCATTAGGGGTTCCATGGGATTCTTCATCATACTAGGGGTTCCATAGCCTATCAAGGACCATACAAGGTCATCATCATCATATAAGAGCTCCATGACCCCAATAAGGGTTGTAAGGTCATCAAACCACCAAGTGTGGGTCCAAGGACTTCATCAGGGCTTCTTCAACAAGCAAGAGGCTTCTTCAACCACCTCAACCACACTAGGAGACACTCAAGGGTCAAGATCCATCATGACATCATATGTGGGGTAGGTGGGTCTTCTCATGGGATACTATGATACCATCAGAGCATAAATGACCATAGAATGGGTCATTAATGCTTCTCCAACACATCTAGAGGTTCTCCATTGTCTATCAAGGATTCAGGACCATCTCCAAGGTCATCAACACCATCAACAAGGTCTTCAACATCTTCAACAAGGTGGTGGCTCCAAGATCCATCCTTGTGGGTACAAGGACCTTGTCAACTGGGTACAAGGTGCTTCAAGGCACAAACCCACTCTGTAAGGGGTCCATGGATCAAACCCACTTTGCAAGGCACTGCAAGCGGGACTTGGTGGCATCAATGATAATATGTGGGGCCACTACAAGTCCATGTTGGCATCAATGACAATTTCATCAACAGAATATGATGTTGCTCTCCGTGATGATGAAAAATTGTGAATAGTTGTGATAGACCTGGATGATCTACCTCTGAAAGTGATTAGAACAGATAGATTTCATAGCCGAAAACACTTGCTAGTTGAAGACTCATGTCCTCAACCCCAACTTGCTCCCTGAGCTCTATGAAACCAATTCTCAAATTGAATAATAATCATGGATGCCTTTTTGGTTCGGCTGTATCTTCTTTTATAATGTTATGTTTTGCATGACTTAACTTTGCATGCATGCAACCTATTTGTCCAATGTCGCATGCAAGGTGAATTAAGGCCTGCTGATGAAGAAGTGTCCTCAGACACACAATTTTATTAATAAGGAAAAAATAAATTTACATCACACTCACAAGACTCTCTTAACATCTAAGAGAGAAGAGAGCTTGTTTATATAGCTCAATCCTATACTAGAAAGTAGGAAGACAACCAATCATATAATCACATGGAAATGATAGGTGTCATTTACAAAGAAACAGTGTTATTCAAAGTCCTCACTAAACTAATTTATTCTTTAATATAATACTAGAAAATACCTAGGCTATCAAACTTAGGATTAAGAGGTCTAACACCTGCATGCTTGTTGATATCCACTCCAATGGTTTTCTTTAATCTACCGATGACATAATAACACTAAAGTGATGTTCTTTCCTGCTCCCGATGCTATAAGTCCTCAATCAATTCCCTTTTCATGTATACCCGCTCAAACCTATGGGAATTAAATAGGTTAACGAGTGTCTTTTGGTGCTTAATTAGAAGAGGACATTATGAAATTCTGCTTTTCACTCCGCTTCCACTCCTTGCTCCCAACAACGTAGAGCCATAGTTCTATCCCGAGCTCTTTCCCTTCAACCTCGAATGGTAGGAGAACGCTTCCTCGCTTCTACATCCCCCCAGGGTCATACAAACGGATCCCACTATGGTACCTGAGGACTTTGATAGCAAGCTAATGGCCCCGTCACCCCCATTTGCCTTGATCATCAGACCCAGGATACCTTGACATTATTGGCCTCATCTCTATCTTCAGATATCTCTCTCTCTCCTTATTGACTAGTATCGAGTTGTCCAGATTAGTTTGGGACACTCACTTTGTACTACAACACCAATGATATTGTTACACATTTTTCTTTTGTTGGCTAGGCCTAGTAATAAGCTTAGTTAGATACTTATCTAGGTGGTACTTTTACTTCATGTATCTTTTTTATCTTGCTTTCAACATTCTTCAGGAGTTGCTTTTGCACTCACACATTGTACTCTTTCTAGATGTATCCTCCAATCCCATTGACCTACTTTCGTTTCCATTCAATGGACATCAATACAATTATCTGATGTTACCTTATCTCCTTGGAGCTTAATGGATATATCTTTCTTGGTGCATATGTGAAGTGAAAGGATCTTCCCCTAGCAATGTGTAGCTTATGTTTCTATTTCTAAATGTTGTTAATGATGTATAGAATTGATAGAACTTCTTCTTTTGAGGACATATAAAAAGGGTATATCTACCATGTTGGAAGGGTTTTACGTGAGGATTTTCTCCCTTTAATTTCCTTTGATGTCTTATGCATGATTGTAGTAACTTGCTCCTATCATCTTCACGGTTGTTGCTTGTAATACTTCATTGCGTAGGTCACACCACATTATCAATGTTTTGATGTGGCACCTTTTTCGGCCCTCCCACTCTATTTTCTATATTCATTTTTCACTTTCAGCATGTTAGGGCTTCTTGTGACATGCTATAGTAGCCCTTGTTGTCTTAACCATTCATAGAATTTCCCTCTTCGATTGGCATCTTGACTCCATTTTCCCTTGTTTGGACTGGCACTAGTCTCTTGATCCTCTCATCACTTTCTTATGCTACAAAAAGAAAAGAAAAAACAGTTTTGCTAAAGCTACACTCTTATATCACCTTGTACCTAATTGTCTAGCTTTAATAATCCTATTTCCTAGGGATACACCCCTTGAGTGTAGAGGATAGCCTGCTTAGTTGACACTGGAAACCATCCTAGTAGTTCCCTCTCAGGATGCACCTTGTAGTTTAGGGCTTTTATCATTAAGAGCAGGTTGGGGAGGAAACACATCCTAAGCAAAGTTAGCAGATTCTTTCCAAAGATTGTTGGCCTTTACACAGCGCCAATATAAAAATGTACCCAAGACATAAATATATGTTCTTCCAACCAGAGGTCAAGCTTTGCCATTTTTCTACTTAGCACTCATATGGCATCCAACTTCATATTTGCAATATGCATGTTTCATACTTTTAGTGAGAAGAATCTTGCCTCATCATACCAATATCTGACTATATGAACGTTTAGCTGTACCTTAAGTAAGAATGGATGAGTGTTCTCTGTGTTCATATGTCATACTTCTCCAGATTTGTTTTTCACATTGAGTATTTTATCACCCCAATATATATGTTTTAATTCATAAATTCACCCAGATTTTGTACAACACAAAGCACATAAATGCATACATACAAGATTGTACACATGCTTATATATACAAGTACACAAGAAAATTAAAAATAATGAATCGTTATCTTTAATTTACTAACTGTTGGTCAGATGAAGATCAAATAAGGAGGAAACCCATCAAAATGCAGCAAGAAAGATATATACTGAAACAGTACCTTGAGAAGAAGCTTTAGGGGAGAATTTCCATAGAGCAACCTGCCATGAATACAAAGATACCATGTTTCAGATGATAAA
Source organism: Pseudotsuga menziesii (assembly GCA_001517045.1). Taxonomy (NCBI): domain Eukaryota; kingdom Viridiplantae; phylum Streptophyta; class Pinopsida; order Pinales; family Pinaceae; genus Pseudotsuga; species Pseudotsuga menziesii. The sequence goes on from LPNX010196859.1 coordinate 143,154, forward strand.
ATTAATATACTTCAGCTTAAGGCAAGACAGACGCACAAAACAAACAGAATGGATACATACCAAACTGAAAAGTTGACCCTAATAAGTTGAAGTTCGCAGTAAAAATTCATATAGAGACATCAAAGTAAGATATCCATTTATTAGCAATAACCTTCAATGATGTAGATTCCTATAAACACTCCCACCAATTTGCAATGGAGTGACATATGTCATTCCATTTAGGTTTGTTTTTGCACAAACATTGAGCATTATATACCCCTACAAAAAAAATCACCCTTTACTTCTCTCTACAATCTTATGGCTCATATGAACTCCAAAAGGTGATGTATCAGCATCTTTTGTGTGAAGTCGTGGACTAATAAAGGCAGCACAAAAACTAAACATTCAGCCAAAACCACCCATGACAAAACTAATTTACTTTTTCATCAACATTGTGAAATGGTATACCACAGTCCAGAGATTTGTTGAAAAAAACCGTAAAATAAAATTTAGATGTGCCTTGAGCTATAATCAGTTACAAACTTACCATTCCATCATGACAGCCAGCTACCAAAAGATCATGAGGTGCTGAAGTAGACCACTCCAAAGTAAGAGGAATGCTGTTTACCAATTCAATAAATTAGTGACTGATATTTATAACTTCTTTACATCATTAAAAGAAAAAGTTACATAGATATGGACATCAACATAGAGACCTCAGTTTTTTCCAAGTAAAATCATTTATCCATGAGTACCAGACATGCCCTTAGATCTAGTGAAAGTCCCTCTGGATCAAATGAGATTATATAATTGTTAAAGTCCTGCACATATGAATCACATAATTGTCGAGATGGCCGAAGGCATGCCACAATGTAAGGCAATACCGAACAAGTACTAGCAGCACACATTGCATTGTACTTGCTAAATAGATCTCCCATGAAAGCAATGTAAAACATTACTCTAGAAGAGGCTTGGTCTGGAAGAGAGCCTCAAGGTAGTCATTTTAAGGTTTTTGGTTTCGTCAATTATACGCAATGAAGCTAATGTTTATTGCATATAGTGAACAACATAAGGCTTAGAGGATGATTGGTATTTCTCCTAAGAAGGTGATGTTACCACTTGAGTTGCAATTGGTTGGACTTTCGAGTGAGCCGCCAAGGATGAACAATTACTTGTTTAGATTCCGAGTTCAGAAGTCCATTCAGGCCATCCTAGGCCCTTTTTATTTTTTATTTTTAACATGTTCATACCCCCACGGGAATTGTAATAAAATGACTTAACATGATGAATTTATGTAAAAGGTTTGGCTTCCTAGGACTTTGTCATTAATACATTATTCCAGGGTGTTTTTTCCTAGTTAATTATATATTGTTTTTTAACGATTTATAATTTTTGAGGTTTTCACTCAAGCCTCCAAAGTTGGAATAATTGTCTTGGTGGTTAGGCCTTGGGAGGTTACTAAAACCTATCTGTCAAAGTATATTACCATGCTAGTCATTTTTTTTGAGTCGTTTGAAGTTTGAACATGTACTAAGTCCCCCACAAGTCTTTTTTAATTTCCAGGAAAAAATATTTTTTTCCCATTTTTCCAGGCTTATTTTTAATAAGTTAATTGTAAAATGTCGCTAAGTCATAAAAGTGGGACTACGAGGTTGTTTTTGACATGGGGGTGCTAGTTTTCTAACTCGAGGCACCCACTTAACCCTTAAACCCACATTCCTAAGTTTTCGAGTAATTATTTCTCCCCAAAATTTATTATTCCTCGAAAAAACCAAAACAAAGTAAAAATTGGACAAAGTAAACAATTCGGCAACTTGAAAAAACATGGAAACTTGTCGAAAAGGAGCTCTGTGACTTGGCAAAGTAAAGCAACAAGTATCTCATGGATTTTGGAAGGTCAAATCATGTTATTTCCAAGTAAATCAAAGCAATGGAAATTTCTTCCAAGTGGGGGCACATTTTCCAAGGAAAACTTGCATTTTTGGGGAATTGTGTTGAGTATTGAGTGTTAGCTGTAATGTCTTCTTCTACTCAAGCACCAAAACACCCGCTAACCTATTCAATTCCCATAGGTTCGAGCGGGTACTACCTGAAAAAGGAATTGACTGAGGACATTTGATACCTAGAGCAGAACAAAGCATTCATTTTGTATTAAGTCATCAGTATGGTAAAGAAAGCCTTATTTCTTTAGGCTTGAAGTCAACAAGTGTTGATGTATTTGTAACTTCGAAATGTATTCACTTGTATATTTTATATATTGTATTTCATTAGTCCCCGATGTTCCTATCAGGAGTATCATTAATGTAATCAAGTCATGTAAAGTCATAGAGGTTAACCCTCCTAGTTAATCGAGGGGCAAAGTCCCCACAGTTTCGGGGCACTAGGGTTATTAGACTCTCCTAGAGAAGTCGGCCCTGGTAAGTAATTGTCAAGTCGAAAATTAGTATAAATAGAGAGTGAGCCTCTCTATTTGAGACACACACTCACCCATCTATAGCGAATAGGTGAGAGAGAAGAAGCTCGCTCAAGTGAGAGAGAGAATAGCTGTTGGAGATCATCTTTTTGTCTTTGGGTTTTACTGCTGCCATTGGTGCTCGTTCTATCTCTGAGGAAGTTGCGGGGTTTTCTCCTTTATGGTTTCCCCGAGGAAAATCTTTGTGTCTATTGTCTCTTCTGATTGATTGTTGTGCATGTTATTCTCTTAGATAAGATCCTAAGATCATATTGTCTAATTGATAAAAATCTAACAACAAGAAATTATAATTACATGCATGCAAAAAGTAAAGCACAAACCCTAAAAGTGACATGCAAACCCTAAAAGTACATGCTAAGCTATATAAGAAGGATCATTAAAACAAAGAGATTATCTGTGATTATTATTGTTGAGTTTGGTTTCTAGAGCAGCAGCAGCACGTTGGGGTTGGATACGAAGGTCTTCAACTAACAAGGGGTTTCGGCAGTGAAATCTATCTGCCCTAATCACTTCAAGGTAGATCATCCAGGTCTATCATCAGTATTCACCATATTCATTCATCCCCAATGATCTAGCACACAAAGGGAGATTGATTTGCAGGTTCACGTTTTGTAGCTGGGGAACAGCTAGAAATCCTCAGAAGAATTCGTTGGGACCCAAAATCTCAGTCTTTCCTCTGCATGTCATCACTATCTTATCCAATAGACTCATCACACCGTACAAGGTGATTATCAGTTCATTGCTTGCATATCCGAGGCAGGAAGCAGCGTATTCGTGGAGGAAGGGAGACGTCATCCTCTAGAGCAAAACAATTCGCTAGGTACCCTAGAGGAGGAAAAATCTCTGCATGTGCCTTCTCATCTCTCTGGAAGGTCTAGACCATCATCCCCACAAAGTCTCAGCATCAACATGCATCTCCTCCTTCAAAAACGCCAATCTCATCAGAAAGAGGGCACTCGTGTAGCTGGGCGTCAAATTCAGGAAGAGGAACACTATTATCTTATACCATCCAGCAAACATTGCATGCATCTTATCTATTAGAGGACTATCAGCTTGATTATCAGTGGTATGTGTTTATCTTCTAACTAAAAGTCTTTGCCCTATTATCTCTCCAGATTAGCTATTTTTAGGGCCATTTGGCACAACACTTTTGCATGCACTTTTTATTCAGCTTTCTAGCATATCTTGAGTGTATGAACAAACACACATAGTAGCAAAGTACAATATAATATTAGTTGGGATATTACAGTGGTATCAGAGCATGTTCCTTGCCAGTTCTGGGCTTGAACATGAAAAGTAAATGAATCTGGAAGAAGATACTTTTGTAACTTATAGAAGGAGGAAGAGTAGGTATACCGAAGAGCAAGAATTTGAAGATATTCAGTTAGAGGATACCAATTCAAAGATGGACCCAACAGGTATACACTCTGACAGAGGAAAGGGAATAGGAGAAGAGGAAGACAGGTTGGAATTTTGAAACTTGGTTAGTGCGTTGAATGATCTAGCTAAAGGGAAGAAGAAGTATTGCATGCCATAAACAGATTGGCTATTAAGCCAGAACCGAGTCATAGCAGTATACCTCTTTCACCGGTGGACAGAGGATCTACCAGTAGTAGCGGGAAACATGCAAACACTAATATGCAAAACACTCCACACATATACAACAAACCATCCAGACCTACTATGCCTCACTTTCTAGAGAATGCAATGGCAGGACCAGTCATGCCAGCAAAACCTAGTGTACCATTTGGGGCTTATTTACAGGAGTATAGGGATTTGGGAGATGAGTTCCATGCAGATATGTCTTTTTCAGACTTCTGCAATATGAAAAGTAGGAACCAGCCAAGGAATTTTAACAGAGGGTTTACCCAGAGCTATGAATTGCAAAAAACTGTGGGCAAGTTTACCATCTCTAATTTTGAAGAGACTCGCGAGTGTTCAACGAGAATATGGGTCTAGAAGTTGGATACTTATTTCCAACTCAACCCCATGACGGAAATAGATGCCATTAAATTGGCTACCTTACATCTGGACGGAGAGGCTCATGAGTGGTGGTACCATGGGTTAGTGACATTGGGTCATAACACCATCAGTTCTTACAGTGATTTCACACAGAGGCTCATGGAGCGGTTTGACAAAAGGGACCCGAATATACATTTTAGAGAGTTAGCACAACTTAAACAGACGGACAATGTCAAGGCTTTCATCTCAGAGTTTCAAAGAGTAGTTGTTATGGTAATAGATGTGTCCGAGAGCAGGTTGATTATGTTATTTACAAAAGCTTTGAATGAACCTTTATGTGGGTGGGTGAAAGCCTACAAGCCATCCACTATACAGGATGCAATCAGCAAAACCCAAGATCTACAAGACTCAGTCCCTAAGAACAGGTTTCGGACCAAAACAAATTTCCTAATAAAAGACAAGGACTAGAAACCTTTTCAACATGAATGGCCAAAGAAAACTTGGTTGGACGACAACACGAGGAAGGATATGAGAAGAAAAAAATTGTATTTCACTTGTCAAGAACCATGGGTTCTAGGTCATAGGTACGCAGGGAAAGCAAAGGCCCACTATATAGAAATCTACTCAGACAATGAAGGGGATGAATCCAAATAGGAAACAATTGAGGAATTGATGGCAGTAGAGGAGGAGTCACTTCAGGGAGAATCACCAGGGGGAGTCATTGCTACATTATCCAGAGTACCCAGGTTTCATACTCTCAGGGTCAGGGTAGTAGTACAGGGCCACAAGGTAGGTGTGTTAATTGATGGGGGGGGAACCAACAACTTCTTGATGCAGCATGGGTGGCTAAGCAAGGTATTCATACAGAGAAATTTGAGGGACTCACCGTAGCGGTAGCAGGTAATAATAGCATGGAATGCAACCATTGGATTCCCAAACTAAATGTCACACTAGGGAGCTACAACATGACCGACTCATTTTATGTGGTGAATGTGACTGATACAAATGTAGTATTAGGGGTTCAATGGCTTTACTCAATAGGGAAATATACTACAGATTAAAGGGCAATGGAAATGGAATTCCAGAGACAAGATGGAAAACGGTTAGTCTTGAGGGGCATGAACACTTATCCCCCCAAACCAGTATCATCACAAAGAATGGAGGTCGTACTCAGACAAGGAGACATAGAATGGTCACTCGAATGCTTTGTTACTTTTTAAAAAACTCCCGATAACAATACCCAACATCTAGCCAATATAAGGCACTTTTATAGAAACATGAGAGGGTATTCAGCGATCTTCCAGTAGATCGACCACCAGACAAAGGGTTCGAGCACATTATTCAGTTAGAGGAGGGAACACAGGCAGTCATCATCACTCCGTACAGACATCCCAAAAGGTATAAGGATGAGATCGAGAAAACAATCAAGGAATTGCTAGAACTAGGTTATATTTGCCCAAGTTCTAGTCCATTTGCATCATCACAGTTTTGGTAAAAAAGAAAGATGGCACCTTACGGATGTGTATTGATTACAGAGCACTCAACAAGAAAACCATCAAAAACAGGTATCCCATCCCCAGGATTGATGAATTAATGGATGAGTTATTGGGGGTAAAATACTTTTCAAAAATTCATCTTCGATCAGGGTACCATCAAATCCGAGAAAGGGATCAGGATATTTCGAAAACAGCCTTCTATTGCCACTATGGTTATTATGAGTTTTTAGTCATGCCTTTTGGACTCACCAACGCCCCAACAACTTTCCATTCTTGCATGAACCACACCTTAAAGGATAGTTGCGGAAATATTTACTGGTGTTCTTTGATGACATTTTGATTTACAATAAAAACCTAGGAGGAGCATTTGAGACACCTGGATGAGGTATTGGGAATTCTAGAAGAACAGTTTCTTTATGCAAAAATGTCTAAACGTGAGTTTGGTATGCAGGAGATGTTCTATCTAGGGCATATAATAAGCGCAGATGGAGTACAGGTTCACATGGAAAAGATTAGAGCTATCTTGGATTGGCCTACACCAAAAAATGTAACAGAACTGAAGGGATTCTTAGGCTTTTGCACATATTACAGGAGATACGTAAAGGGGCTTTCTCAATTTGTCACACAACTCACTGATCTTACAAAGAAAGGGGCATTCATCTGGACAGAAGTGACAGAACAGACCTTTGAAAAAATGAAAACAATCATGAGTTCTTGTCCAGTTTTGGCACTACAAGATTTCTCACAGCCATTCATAGTTGAGAGTGATGCTTTAGAAGAGGGACTAGGGGCAGTATTGATGCAAAACCATCACCCGATTGCATTTGAAAGGCGGAAACTTAAAGATTATGAACGCCACTACCCTATATATGATAAGGAGATGCTAGCAATCCTACATACCCTAACAAAATTCAGACAGTATTTGGTGGGAGCAAGTTTAAAAATAAGATAGATCACAACAGCCTCAAATACTTCTTAGAGCAAAAAGAGTTGAATGAGCGTCAACAAAAATGGGTCAGCAAGGTACAAGCATACGACTTTGAAATAGAATATGTTAAAGAAAAGAACAACGTTGTAGTTGGTGCTTTATCAAGGCGGCCAGCCTCGTTATCACTCATGAGTATATCTGCGGATTGGAGATCTCTTCTCTTGGTGGAATATTCCAAAAGTAAATTTGCTTGTGAATTGTTAGACGGACAAATACAGGATGAAAACTATAGGGTAATCAACGACATCATTTACTACAACAATCAGATATACCTCGTGCCAGGGTCAGCTTTAAAGAAAAAGATCATACAGGCATCGCATGATTCACCACTATCAAGGCATCAAGGGTTTTTTAAAACTTACAGACAGATTAGAGAGAGGTTCTCATGGAAAGGCCTCAAGAAGGATGTAATACAACATGTCCAAGAATGCAGTATGTGTCAACAAAATAAAATCAAACACACTCATTTGGCGGGGCTACTTCAGCCATTACCTATACTGGAACAAAAATCAAAAAGCATCTCGATGGACTTCATTACAGGTTTACCCAAGGTACAGGGACGAGATTGCTTATACGTGGTAGTAGATCGGTTGACAAAATTTTCCCACTTCTTTGTTATTTCTTCTGACTTTTCTGCATCACAGGTAGCGGACTTGTTTTTGAGAGAAGTTTTCAGACTCCATGGACTACCAAAAACCATTGTCAGTGACTGTGACAGTAAATTCACCAACGCCTTCTAGCAGGAGCTGTTCGGATTAGTGGAAACAAAACTAGCTACTAGCACAAGTTATCATCCTTAGAGCGATGGGCAGACAGAGATAGTCAACAAATGGATTGAGGGATATTTGAGAAATTATGTAGAAGGGCAACAAAGGACATGGATTAAATGGCTACACTTAGGGGAGTATTACTATAATACTACTCACCATATGTCTATTAAGATGACTCCATTCAAAGCTTTATACGACTATGAGGCACTGAACTTTGTAGATTTAGTCTTTTGGGATAGCAGAGCACCTAAGGCAAAAGATTGGGTACAAGAAGGCCAAGATATTCTTAAAGTTCTAGAAAAAACCTACAAGCATCTCAAAACCAACAGAAGCTATATGCAGACCAACATAGAGTTGAGAGTAGTTTTGAGGTAGGAGACCTGGTATATTTACGGCTACAACCTTACAGACAATCTTCACTCAAGAAAAAAGGGGCGGAAAAGCTAAAACCCTGCTTCTATGGTCCTCACAAAGTAGTCAAGAAGGTTGGAGAGCTGGCTTATGAACTAGAACTTCCAGAGGAAAGCAAAATTCACAATGTATTTCATGTATCGGACCTCAAGAAAATAGTAGGGCAACACATTGCTCTATCCAACGAATTACCCCCTTTAGATAATGAAGAGCTTCTGGTATTGATTCAAGAGATAATTCTACAGGTTCGAGAAAGGAAACTCCGAAACAAGGTAATTCGAGCATACTTGGTAAAATGGAAAGAATTACCTATGGAAGATGCCACATGGGAGGGAGAACAGGTATTGCAACATCCTAGTTTGCAGTTGCTTCAAGACAAGCAATTTCAAGCAGGGAGGACTGTAATGTCCTCTTCTACTTAAGCACCAAAACACCTGCTAACCTATTTAATTCCCATAGGTTCGAGCAGGTACTACCTGAAAAAGGAATTAACTGAGGACATTTGATACCTAGAGCAGAACAAAGCATTCTTTAAGTATTATGCCATCAGTATGGTAAAGAAAGCCTTATTTCTTTAGGCTTAAAGTCAACAAGAAATTAGAATTGCATGCATGCAAAAATTAAAGAGCAAACCCTAAAAGTGACATGCAAACCCTAAGAGTACATGCTAAGATCTATAAGAACAGTGATTGAACCAAAGAGATTATCTATGATTATTATTGTTGAGTTTGGTTTCTAGAGCAACAACAGCAAGTTGGGGTTGGAGACGAAGGTCTTCAGCTAACAAGGGGTTTCAACAGTGAAATCTATTTGCCCTAATCACTTTAGGGTAGATCATCAAGGTCTATCATCAGTATTCACCATATTCATTCATCCTCAGTGATCTAGCACATAGAGGGAGATTTATTTGCAAGTTCACATTTTGCAGCTAGGGAATAGCTAGAAATCGTCAGAAAAATTCATTAGGACCCAGAATCTCAGTCTTTCCTCTGCATGTCATCATTATCTTAGCCAGCAGACTCATCACACTGTACGGGGTGATTATCAGTTCATTGCTTGCATATCCGAGCCAACCAACAGCGTACTCGTGGAGGAAGGGAGACGTCATCCTCTAGAGAAAAACAATTCGCTAGGTACCCTAGAGGAGGCAATCTCTACATGTGCCTTCTCATCTCTCTGGAAGGTCTAGACCATCATCCCCACAAAGTCTCAGCATCAATAGGCATCTCCTCCTTCAAAATCGTCAATCTCATCAGAAAGAGGGCACTCGTGTAGCTGGGCATCAAATTTCGGAAGAGGAGCACTATTATCTTATACCATCCGGCAAACACTGCATGCATCTTATCTATTGGAGGACTATCAGCTTGATTATCAGTGTTATGTGTTTATCTTCTTACTAAAAGTCCTTGCCCTATTATCTCTCCAGATTAGCTATTTTTTAGGGCCATTTGGCACAGCACTTTTACATGCACATTTTATTCATCTTTCTAGCATATCTTGAGTGTATGAACAAACACACATAGTAGCAAAGTACAATAGAATATCAGTTGGGATATTACATTGGCTTTCCAAATTTTTTATCTTACCATTACCAAACCCACAAAGCAATACTTCCTAGCTCTTTCCATTCGAGCTAGACTATTCCTTTAGCAAGTGCGTCATCTCTAGACCGTGCTCTTTTCTATTTAAGCAAGGCTTGGCCTCTCATTTTCCCCTGATGGTCAGAGGACCGAAAGATTGTTGCAGCTCTGTTATTGTAATTTGTAGTACTTTTTGGAATAATAAAGGCTTTGGAGGCATATCTATGGTGTAACGCTTTTAATGTGTGGATGGTAATTGTCAAGTGCTTATGAGGTATAATCTGTCTTGTTTTCTTTGCTTTATGTTCGTTGAATGTGGCCTTTGAAGGGGAGTTGTATCCCAGTAGGATAAGATTACAAAAGCATGTTTGCTTCATTATCTTATTGTTCATTTGCAAGCAGATATCTCAGAATGGCATGTTCATTTTGTTTAATGCTCATGTTTTCCAAGTTTCTGTTGTAGGTGGCACCAAGCTTTTAACCATTTTTGTGCCAAGATTTCCAAGTTTGCAGGTGATCTCACTTGAAGAAGGGGTTGAGCTTGTTTGCATCCTCCTCATCTTCAATTTCTCATGAAAGACATAATCCCTCGGTGTTCCACCAAAGTAGACTCCACGGCCCAAAGTTCCCAAGCTTTCAACTATTTTCTTCTCTCTTTCCTTCACCATTTGAAAATTAAATTTTTCCGGTTACTAGTTACTTTCAGCAGTGTTAATCATTTTAGTGCATAAAAAATATCATAAACTAATTTGATTTGCATTTGCATTTGCATTTATAAGTTTAAATCTGATTTTAAAAGGCTTACTTTTCATAGATCTAACTCCCAAAACGAAGTCCTTGCATTCTATATTTTCATATCATTTAAAGTACTCGAGTTATATGCTAAATTTGTTATGCTTGAATTGATTAATCTGGCACATTTAGCATAAGTTTGTTGGTTGTTTTGTAGCAATTGACAAACAGGTAGAGAGGCACTTTGACGAAATTTTCAAGATTTAAGCCATCCAGGAGCCACCTTTCTCTCTGCTTCGTCTTCATAAAGCCTTAAATTTTGTAAACGTGTGCTTCATATTCTTCAAAGGAGCATAAGTATTCTTTCACTATAGTAATTATTGTAATAAAAGAAGAGAGTGGGCAACCAAGCACCCACGCCCCATCCCCCCATGGGGAACCGTGTCGTCTCTTTTTGTGGGTTGATGTTTTTAGGGTAGCTTCTTTCTTTTCCTTAGTTTAATTTTGTTTCTGAATTGCTTTTAAAATTAACAAATCTAACCATGTTCCCGTAAACGAGAGTATCAGTACTATGATTTTTAACAACACATGTTTGACTTAAAATTCTTTAAATTAACAAGGCTTTAGTCCTCGTATGCTCTTGTCAACACTAAAGGCCTTTGGCTGGAGCGGTGGGACAATCAGAAATGGATTAGAGTGACTTGTAATTAGTCTCATCTTACAATTAATCCCCAAGTGAAAATCCGACACATTTTTTTATATTGTTTAGATGTGAGCAAATTCTTCAAGTGAAGCAGGAACAACTAAAAAGTGACTAGGGGGGCCCATTAGGCTACATCCTTTTGGCGTAGTATTGAACACAACCCCACGACTCCATCTAGCCCACATCTCACTGTGAGAACCACTTCTAAGCAAATTCAAACACATTCCTCGCATCCCTAGGGCATATCTAGAATACCTTCTCCCCTTAATAATTAGATCATTACCACTTTAATAAAATAGATCAACAATTAACCAATTCCCTAATCCACTCATTTAATAATCTAAAATTTACCAACCGAGACACTACAATACTTTCACCAAGACCACACTAGCAACCCTTATACACAAGCAATCTTGTCATTAACACTAGTCTACTTTATTTTTATGCATAAATCAATTTTGCAAGTGTCTTGAATGGTTTGTATATTTGCTAAGGTTCTAAAGTAATTTATTGGCAGTGATTGGTGGGTATTATTTTAATTAATTTCATCTTAAGTTTTTCCTTTCATAGATTAACAACCTTAGATTATTTTTATAGGGACCACCCTCCTTAGCTTCGCTAGGAGAAATCCTAGACGGAGGAATCAAGATCAAGTGACAACACTTGAGTCTTTCTTGCCCCCAACGTCACACCCAGTGACTTGAAGATTTATGCCACGTGACCCACGGTGTGAATTAGGCAGCAACATGTGACATTTAGATAACAATGTAGGAATTTTTCAACCCACTTCAAATCATAGATAAGATATCAAACATGTTGATGATAGCTATTGTAAGGCTGAAAAATAAGCCATGAAGCATGGTAACAAGAGGCAGGAGGAAGGTCAGTGAGCCGAACTTAGTGAACAAGGAGAAATCAATGATGAGGTGGCTGAGAAAAGCTCAAATCATGAAGAAAACAGTGCTGGTATGAAAGGCCAAGTAGAAAGAAAAGGCCAAATGGTAATAATTAATATCACACTGTAGAGAATGCTCTGTTAGAGGAGCTACCTCAGTTGAAAGACGAAAGACCAAAAAAAAAAGACAGGTTACAAAAGGTAAGCAATATAAGCATGTTAATTAGGCTTTGAAAATTGTTGTTCATAATTCTTTTGAACCTCTAAATTACAAAGAATTCCAAGCGATGAACGTTGAGTACAATCCATTAATGAAAAATAATGCATGGGTGTTGTAAGAGTTGTCACCAGGTTATAGACCTTATCACACTATTAAGGTTCAGGGTGAATAGAATCCCGGGTCAAGCTTCAAAGCAACTTGAATAAGAAGGCTCACTCTTCAAAAGGACCAGTTAAATCCCGGGTTTACCTTCAAAGCAACTTGAATAAGAAGGCTCACTCTTCAAAAGGACCAGTTAAAAAGGACCGTTTTACTACGCTTGATTGTCTTTAAAGGTTTGAATCACACTTACATGCTTTACTTTATAATGTGTTGTTAGCCTTTATCATAACCACATAATGCGCATAATAAACACAAGAGAATGTGTACAAAAGGGAAAACATGTTGAAATAATGTAGCCTCGAAAAATATTCTACATGTACTTTATATTATTATTATTCATATTATTATTCCTCCTTCAGGAGATGTCATTAATGTAAAAGGTCATGGTAAAGTCATGAGGTAAACCCATTGTTGTAAGTCAGGTCAATAGTAGCCAAGAAAGATTAATATAAAGATTATTTTGAGTTCTCCTAGGTAGGTCGGCCTAGTTAGGTTAAAAGGTCAGTCAAGTGATTAGTATAAATAGGGAGGCACCCTCCCTCATTTGTACAAACTCACTCACTCATGTATTACGCAAGAGAGAGAGAGAGAGGAAGGACAGAGATGGAGAAGTGTCTTTGGTGTTTTCGCTCTTATGATAGGGTTTGGTCTCTCTCTTATGAGACCTTGTTCTTTGGGCACTGCATTCTAGTAATCTATATTGAGGAAGTTTTGTTGGATTTTTCCATTTTGGGTTTCCCAGGAAAAATTGTTGTGTACCTTTTGATTGTGCTTCTTTCAGAGATCCTCTTTATGTTGTTATTGTGAAAATGTATTAAATGCTCATGAAGTTAGGACTTACACTATAGCAGCATATAAAACTTAACATAATATTAGAACTACACTGAAAAGAGCATCTTTATCTAGGTAAATCTCTCTCTCCTCCTCCAGACAAGAAAATTAGGGTTTCCTAGTGAAGAGGATTTTTTGAGTGAAAGTGATAATGGGAAGTGCACCCCTCCTAGTTGCACCTTTTGGCACATGGATCGAAGTTTTTCAGCGGGTAGATCCTTCGAAAAGTCAAACCCTAGTTTGACTTAAACACGGAAATCCATAACCAGAACCAGAAACTGCAGTCCAAAACTTCGCAAGTCCAGTTTCAAGGGTTAGAATTTGGATACTTCATAAACTGATTGTACCAGCATACACATCTCAGTCAAGCGCATCTTTTGGTAAGTTTAGTTTTCATTTCTAAGAAATTTCAATTTTTTGTCATTTTCTGTTAACCAGGACAAGATGCATCAAAGCACCAAGCTGGAAGGCATAGAAAACTTTTGTGCTTGGAAATACAGAATTGGACTCATTCTAGAAGAGAATGACCTTGCAAAGTTTATCAAGGAAGTTGTGTCGGAGCCCGAAGAAGATGAAGCAAAGGAAAAATACAAGAAGGGCATGATTCGAGCCAAGAGGATCATAGCAAATTCTACCAAGGATCACTTGATTCCTCAAGTGTCCTCGAAGGATACACATAAGGAGATGTTTGATGTTTGACTAAGAATGTATGAAGCAAAAACCATCAACCAAAAGATGAATTTGAGAGCCCAACTCAAAAGTACAAAGATGAGCAAGGCTGACTCTACCCAAGAATATTTCACAAGGGTTTCTCAATTCAAAGAACAACAAGAAGCAATTGAAGACAAGATTGATGAAGATGAATTAGTAATAACCACTATCAATGGTCTTACTAAACCATGGGATTCTTACATACAAACAATTTGTGCAAGGAAGGAAATCCTACAATTTAAAATCCTATGGGAAGAATGTGTTCAAAAGGAAGTTAGAGTATGTAATGTTCCGTTTTTATAAAAAGGGAATAACTAAGGACTAATAGCACTAGGAGCAGAAAGGTACATCAATTCAATATTATTAAGTCATCATTGTAGTAAGAAGGCCATAAGAGTTCATATCATAAAGCATGCGGAGCATGCAGGCCTTATTTTAGTGTTATAAGTCAACATCAAAATAGAATTGCATGCATGCAAAAGTGAAGCGAAAACCCTAAAAGTGACATGCAAACCCTAAAAGTACATGAGACTCTATTTAAGAGGGTTATGAGACCAAAGAAGGGATCTATTGTTATTGTTGATTGATTTTGGAGTTTCGAGCAGTAGCACAGCGTGTAGCTGTGGCAGTTGGGGTTGGAGACAGTGTCTTCAGCTAGCGAGGGTTCGACAGTGAGATATCTGCCCTAGTCTCTTATTGGGATAGATCATCCACGTTTATCCATTGCATCCATCATATACTACAGTATTCGGAGATCCAGTACATTCCAAAGGGTTATTAGCAGATCCACGTTTTGCAGCCAAAAGTAGCAGGGAAAACACAGAAGGATTCGCTGGAACCACAAAACCCAGTCTTTCCTCCACATGTTAGCTTCCTCTTTCTCAGCAGGCCTATCCTATGGTATGCAGTGATTATCAGCCATCAGTTTGCTCACCTGGAGCAGCTATTAGCCAAACAGATGAGTTGGGGGCGTGAGCAGCAGAACTGCTAATCAATTCACTAGGACACTTAGAAGCAGCCAAACCTCTGCATGCACCAGGCCATCTCTCCGGCATCAACAAACGGACAAGCTCAGAAAGTTTCAGCCCGAACGGACCTATCCTCCTACAAAAACATCACCTTCAGTCTAGAGGGTTTTTACGGTACTCTGGAGCGGTAACATCGAAGGAAAAAAGCATTATTAGACCACCCATCTGGATCCTTATGCATGCAGCTATCTCTAGAGTCATTATCAGCCAGAATATCAGTGGTAAGTGTTAATTTCTCTCTACAAAACCCTAACCCTAATTCAACTATATTTTATGGCATTTTTGCATGGTGAGTTTGCATGCACAGTTATTTTGCAAATTTGTATGAGATTGAGTGTGCGAGTCAACACTATCATAGAACATTAGAGAATATCAATATTTGGGATATTACAGTGGTATCAGAGCATGATTCTTACCAGCTGTGGGCATAGAGAAATTGAATAAAAGTGCATGTTGATGCATGCTTGTACATGCAAATGCATGTCAGTAATGTCCGTGAAGTGTATGTCAGAATAAAGGTTTTTCTTTGCCAGCTTGTGAGAACATGAAGACAATGAGAAGGATCTTGACTGGAAATTTGAAGAGGTTAGCAGTACTTCAACACTTGCCTCGATATCAGGACTATCTAGCCTTGGGTGATGGGGTATGTGCAACATTGTCCTTTCAAGATTATTACACCGTCAAGTTTGGGAGCCAACCTAAGGATTTGGATGAGGATCTCCTTAAAGGCATAGTTGGGGGAGGGAAGAAAGACGAGCATAAAGTACAGGTTGTTGGTGAGCTTCATTTGGAGTTAACAATACATGATAAGGATGTGCATGAGGAGATCGCATTAGAGCCATCCTGTGAGTCTAGCGACAAAAGCGCATTCGCTAGTCAGATTGTGGACAAGCCGTGTGATGAGTTGGAGTTGGTACACTCTTCATCACCTACAGCAGGAGTCCAAACAGTTATGACAGGCAAAATACATGAGGTGCAAGGCAATGAGCACAGCAGTCGAGACAGTGAGCAATCGCACATGGAGGTTAGGGAGAGTTTATACATGCATGAGATAGAGCTTCCAGATGATAGTCACCGAAAGAAGATTGAACTTGTTAAAGAAAGCATTCTAGCGTGAAAGAGAGGACCAAGATACTCCGAGACACTATAGTACAATGAGATGTTGAGCTTACAATTCTTCAAGTTGTATGTACCGACTCAGCGGTCAGAATTTCTAGTATTGAACAACAGTTAGATTCCTTGATGGGGCAACAGGAGAAACATACTATTGCATTTCAAAGCAGTCCTCTTAAGGAGTACATAGATAGGGCTTGCAGTAGCTTGAGTTCACATTTCCATAATGGCGGATGGTTTTTACAGGTTGGCCAGTATCAAGAAATTGGGCAGCACTATATGAGCATTCCAGTTGAAATCAGAAGGGCAGAATGTCATCTTGGTAGGATTATTCCTTGTGATGGTGCCTATAGACAAGGTCCTTTTTGGGGATTGGATTGGAGAGAGACTAAGAGTTGGTGTCCTATTGAGTGGGCGATTCTTAAGAAGACATTCCTAGCCAAGGGTATAGTCCCACAAGAGCCTTGGGATATTTGGGATGAAAGATGCACAAGTTTGCATTGGGATCCATGTGGAAGACCTTATGAGGGATGGATACAATGTTTACTGAGGGCGTTACTTGGGAGTCTACATGATGCTCCTTGTGCCGATACTACGCAGGGTAGCGGTGGATGCATTTTGACCTCTGCAATTCTCAGATTGATTTGGGACCCTGGGATTACAGTGACTGACAGTTTAGTGATTGCTAGAGGATGCTTTCAGAAGGTCTTTGGTGATGGTACCGTACAGTGCAGTGTTTTGAGCAGAGGGTGCTACAGATCTCCTAGGATAATTTGGGACCCTAGGATCATCCTCGAATTCAGTTGGTTCAGTTGATTGATTATGGATTTCCGTTTGCATTGCTTGAGGACAAGCAATCTTTGGCGAGGGAGGACTGTAATGTTCCGTTTTTATAAAAAGGGAATAACTGAGGACTAATAGCACTAGGAGCAGAAAGGTACATCAATTCAGTATTATTAAGTCATCATTGTAGTAAGAAGGCCATAAAAGTTCATATCATAAAGCATGTGGAGCATGCAAGCCTTATTTTAGTGTTAAAAGTCAACATCAAAATAGAATTGCATGCATGCAAAAGTGAAGCGGAAACCTTAAAAGTGACATGCAAACCCTAAAAGTACATGAGACTCTATTTAAGAGGGTTATGAGACCAAAGAAGGGATCTATTGTTATTGTTGATTGATTTTGGAGTTTCGAGCAGCAACACAGCGTGCAGTCGCGACAGTTGGGGTTGGAAACGGTGTCTTCAGCTAGCGAAGGTTTGGCAATGAGATATATGCCCTAGTCTCTTATTGGGATAGATCATCTACGTTTATCCATTGCATCCATCATATACTACAGTATTCGGAGATCCAGTACATTCTGAAGGGTTATTAGCAGATCCACGTTTTGCAGCCGAAAGTAGCAGGGAAAACACAGAAGGATTCATTGGGACCACAAAACCCAGTCTTTCCTCCACATGTCAGCTTCCTCTTTCTCAACAGCCCTATCCTATGGTATGCAGTGATTATCAGCCATCAGTTTGCTCACCTGGAGCAGCTATCAGCCAAACAGATCAATTGGGGGCGTGAGCAGCAGAATTGCTAATCAATTCGCTAGGGCACTTAGAGGCAGCCAAACCTCTGCATGCGCCAGGCCATCTCTCTGGCATCAGCAGACGGACAAGCTCAGAAATTTTCAGCCCAAATGGACCTCTCCTCCTACAAAAACATCACCTTCAGTCTAGAGGGTTTTTTTACGGTACTACGGGGCAGTAACACTGAAGGAAAAGAGCATTATTAGACCACCCATTTGGATCCTTATGCATGCAGCGATCTCTAGAGTCATTATCAGCCAGAATATCAGTGGTAAGTGTTAATTTCTCCCTACAAAACCCTAACCCTAATCCAGCTATATCTTAGGGCATTTTTGCATGGCGAGTTTGCATGCACAGTTATTGTGCAAATTTGTATGAGATTGAGTGTGCAAGTCAACACTATCATAGAACATTAGAGAATATCAGTATTTGGGATATTATAGAGTAGCAAACCAAGAAGCACTACTTAGAGATGATGAACATGCTCTACCTACTCATGCTAGAAGAAGAAAAGGAAAAACACATTTCAAGAAGAAAACTCATAAGGAGTCTCATCCTCCTAAGAAGATTCAAAAGAACAAAAAGGGAGATTACAAGCAGAAAGACTTCTACTCTTATCAATGTTACCATTGTGATAAGATAGTACACTTTGCCAGAAATTGTCCAAAAAAGAAAAGAAGAATATAAGAGGAATAACAAAAGACATCATGCTCATTTAGCCGAAGAAGAACCTCCCAAGAAGTTAGCAAAGGAAGAAATTGAAGAATATATTTTATTCTCCGCTCTCTCCGGGTTCGTGAAACCTGGAAATGACACATGGCTAATTGATAGTGATGCTTTAAAGCACATGACAGGTCAGAAGAAGACTCTCTCCAGTCTTGAAGAAAAGGATTCCCCTCAGAAAATTTCACTAGAAGATGACTATCAATATCTCATCAAGGGAATAGTAGAAGCCACATACAAGCTTGATTCAGG
This sequence comes from Pseudotsuga menziesii, assembly GCA_001517045.1. Classification (NCBI taxonomy): domain Eukaryota; kingdom Viridiplantae; phylum Streptophyta; class Pinopsida; order Pinales; family Pinaceae; genus Pseudotsuga; species Pseudotsuga menziesii. The sequence goes on from LPNX010196859.1 coordinate 161,756, forward strand.
AACCTCGATAAACATGAAGGCTGTGCTATATGTTCCAGGCTTGAAGAAGAACTTACTTTCTATTTCAGCCTTAGATAAGAAAAGATTCAGGGTTGTCTTTATAGATGGTGAAGTTCTTATGTGGCCTAGAGGAAAATCTCTAGAAGATGCATATATCATTAGGACAGAAGAAGGTGGCATGTATAAACTAAAAGGTCACTCAGAAGCAACCTTGATTCATGATACTACAAGTCCATGTGAACTATGGCATAGAAGGCTTCCTCACATAAACTACAAATCCTTACCACATCTAAGCAATGTAGTCACAAGTTTACCAGATCTAAAGATTGATAAGGAAGGAGTATGTAAAGGATGTGCGAAAGGAGAGAACATAAAGAATCCATTTCCGATTAGCCACACCAAGACAAAAGGAATATTGGAACTTGTTCACTCAGATGTATCCAGTGCAATGCCCTCAACATCTTAAAGTGAGTATGTATATTACGAAACAATTATTGATGGTTACTCTAGTAAGACTTGGATTTATTTTTTGAAATCAAAATATGAAGTGTATGGAAAGTTCAAGGAATTCAAAGCCTTGGTAGAGAATCTTTTAGAAAGAAAGATCAAGACACTCAGGTCAGATAATGGAGAAGAGTATACTTCAAATGAATTTGGAAACTTTTACAAAGATGTCGAGATTAAGAGGGAACTTACCACTCCTTATAATCCACAACAGAAAGGTGTTGCTGAAAGGAAAAACCAAATCATTATGGAAGCAGTGAAGCCTATGAACCATGATCAAGATCTTCCTATGCAATTATGGGTTGAAGCAGCAAGGACGACAGTATATGTCAGAAACAGAATATCCCATAGTGCAGTTAGGTTCAAAACCCCTAAAGAGATGTTCACAAGCAAGACTCGCCTCAACATATTTGGATGTCTAGTGTTTGTTCATATTCCAAAAGAGAAAAGAACCAAGTTGGATACTTCCAAAAAGAAAGGAATATTTGTTGCATATTGTGAGGTCTCCAATGCCTTCAAAATTTATATACCAAGTTACCACCATATAGAAATTAGTAGGGATGTATCCTTTGATGAAGATGCACCTCTCAATAAATCAAGAAAGTGGCAACTTGAAGAAACATACAAAGAAGTTATAGCTCCCAAAGCTGCAGAACCGATGAAAGAAGTTGCACCTTCTCCTAATGATGAGATTCTGGAAGAACATGATATGTTGGAGCCCCAAGAACCTCCCCATATGAATATCTCCCACAAGAGAAAGCCAACTTGGGCTTATGAGATTATCCAAGAAGCAGAAAGGTATGGTGCTCCAGAAGGCTCCTCAACACAGAGCAAGAAACCAAAGCCATTTTCTAGTTATGTGGCTTTAATGTGTGATCTTGTAGACAAAGAACCTTCTTGTTTTGAAGCAGTTGTTCTAAAGAGAGAATGAGTAGAAGCCATGACGGAAGAATACCAATCCATAATGAAGAATGATGTGTGGGAAGTAGTTCCCAAACCATAAGGCAAAAGTGTGGTATCTTCCAAATGGATATACAAGATAAAACATTCAACTGATGGAAGTATTAAGAAATACAAAGCCAGATTTGTGGCCCATGGATTCTCTCAAAAGGAAGGAATCGATTATAAAGAGACATTTGCTCCTATAGCAAGGTACACTTCTATTAGAACCATCATGGCACTTGCAACCAAGACAAAATGGAAGTTACACCAGATGGATGTGAAAACAACCTTTCTAAATGGTGTTATTGAAGAAGAAGTGTACATAGAGAAACCACAAGGCTTTGAAGTCGAAGACAGAAAGACACATGTCTGTAAGCTGAAGAAGGCTATGTATGGGTTGAAGCAAGCTCCAAGAGCATGGTATGGAAGAATCAGCATTTTTCTGACGAGCTTGGGTTTTACCAAAAGTAAGGTTGATCCTAACCTTTACTTCAAGGCTTGTGAATGATTTGATGATCTAATGGTTGACATTGTCGCTCTTCTGTACAGAGCTTATTTCGAGAGATATCTTGCATTTTTTCTTTACCCACTTCATCTGCAGGTTGAGGAGACACGCTAGGAGAGAGAGGGTGTTTCTATGGGGGAACCCACCATTGTTCTAGCTCCTCGATATTCGATTCAGGGAGTATTTCCTTCTTATGAATTTTTACTTCTTGTCCTTTCCATATTCCATAGATCCTGTTCGTTTGTCTAATTTTATGATTGTTCTCTGATCGGGCAAGTTGAAGAGGGTGCTTGGGTGATTGACTGAAGCATAACAACTTCAAGAATCTCGTCGGGAAAGTCCATTTGATCAAGGAAGCAGCATTCTTCATCATTTCTGAGGTCATCTACAAGATCCACGTACGTCTCGCAGGTAATTTCTCCTTCTTTTATTTTCTGCACGCATTTCCCATCATTTCCATAACTAAAAAAAACCTCATTTAGCATTAGAAAAAATCACTGGACCAATTTGCACCGAGAACTGGCAAATTTGGCAATTTGGGTTTTGTCCGGCATACCAAAAAATTTCCTCTCCCTCAAAAACGCCATGCTTGGACTCCTCTGCCCATCTCCAAGCATTGGTTTCAGTTTGGGAGAAAACGCCCCTGTTTGGTCTGTTAGCCAATTTCCCTTGTTCTTGTTCCGGTTTCACTTGGGTACTTTTTGTTGTTGAATCTTACATACAAGTAGATGTGTTGAAGGCCTAAATTCATTATATCAACCTCGGTGTGAGTATTTACCACATTTCTGATTAAACCCCCCAAGGGTCCAAGGTTTGATTATCTGAACAAGCACACCAACCCTAGATCTGTTTTAAACTCCTTAAGTCACTGATCTAACAGATTCAAGTAACATTTTCATATTCCTTAAACACCCGTACTCAAATATTCCTTAAACTGTAGTTTATCCCTTAAATCTAGGGTTTCCATCTCTCACCTCATGTATTCACATTTTTGGGATTGATCTGGGGATTAGTTGTAGATCTGTCATTTCAGGATAAGATCGGGTCTTCCCCATTGTCACTCGGGCATTCAGTGGCATAAAGCGAAGGAATCCCTCACCGACATGACAACCATCCATTTTTTAGGGGTTAGGGTTTTCGTAGGCCACAATTTTGGTTGCTTGTCCCCTCTGCCATCCTATATAGGATTCACTATTGGGGCAACTACAAGATCTGTGATGATGGGACTCAGTGGATCATTTTTTTATGGCACCTCTCAACGGACAGAGACACTGTTGACAACCTTCAATATGTATAGAGATGATCGAGACAGATAAGATGTACTGAAGAAGACCAAGATGTTCATGATGTTGATGATGACTAGATCTGAAGAATACCTTCCTTGTTGAGAGGGAGTGTCGGAATTTGTGCAACTTCAGAAGTTATTCTTATTGTACTTATATTGTATTTCCTTGTACTTCCTACGGGAGATTATACTGATGTAATTACTCATGTAAACCCTAGAAAGAATCAATGTAAACCCTGGGGAAAGAATACACAATAAAAGAATAAAAATAAAATTATTTCATATTTTTGCAAGGTAGGTCGGCCTCAGTCAAACTGTCAAGTTGGCCCCAGTAAAAAGTCACTTGGAAAATCAGTATAAATAGGAGGTGCCCCTCCTCATTTCTCATTCACTCACGGCAAGTTCACTCTAGCTGAAAAAGTTGTGCTACTTCAGTTAAGGAGAGTGTTTTATGGAGTTGTATCTTAGAGAGACATCTCTCCCTCTCTTCTTCTCTCTGCTCTCAAGAACTATTATCTCTATACGAAGGTTTGCTAGGTTTTTCCCGATTGGGATTCCCAAGATAAATTCTTGTGGTCTTTAATTTTGTGCTTTGTCTTTCTTCTAGAGATCCTATTGTTTATTTGCAATTAAGTTATACTACTATAATCCTATGAAAACTAACATTGAAGACCTCTCCTCTTTGACCTCTATGTGTACTAGACTCCATGTTATTTGTGTCTCGGCTCTGGAGTGTGTGGATGCATTGCTTCAACCGTGGATCTACTTCTTGTCAGATTGCCCCTAATGTGGTAGTGGCAAGTAGAGTTATGTTTTCCACTGGGTGGCATCACATTAGCCCTAAAAGCAAGTATTCATGTCATCATTACATGCATATGTGTATCATGTTGTATCCATAGAAAGTGAAGTCTAAGCCAAAAGGTTAATGTGAAATTAAAGTGAAAAAGTCCAATAATAACAGATGAAGAACAAAAGAAAAATCTAAATGATTGTTGGCCGCCTAAGAAAGAAATGTAATGATTATTCCTAACAGAGCCCAAAGGGCACGGATGTGAGATGGAGCAAGGGGCAGCTAATTCCAAGTGTCCCCTAGAACCTCACTGCATCACAGTCACTTGTGTACTCAAGTTTCAACACAGAGGTTCTAGTAGAGATCCTCACGGAGCCTGAGACAGGCTTGGATGTGAGTTGCAAATTACTTGTTAGAGACTAGTGGTAATTTCCCAAGCACTCTATTCCATTTGTGAGACACTACCATCCCTTATTGTTATCCAGCATGCACATGTCATTGTGGTCCCCTGTGTCCCCTGTTTATCCAAAGGGTCACACTGTCGAAGTCTACAAGTCACTTCCCTCAACCTTAAGCCTTGTCTTTTCCACCTCACCCATAGCTAACAAGGTGACCAATTTTGTAAGTGTGCATACATTGGAGGCTTCATGAAAGAGGTAAAGGGGTTGCTTTAAATTAGGCCCGATTTCTTTAGTATTCTATGATTGATCACCATAGTATGTTGCTTATTGTTTTTGTCTGTCTACTAACATAAATAAGGGAGCATATTTCATCCCTTGGTGCATCCAGGTCTTCACAGCTTCAGTTCTGCCATTATTTGACTATTTTGACTTGGTCAAACCAGTTTGACTAGGCCATATATAGGGTCTCCGGTGACCTTGGATCTGGGAGTTCGATTTTTTGTTTCTAGCATCCATTGGCATCCCACAGATGATTCCATGCTTCAGTTAGAAATGATACACCTCAATTGGTGAGATTTTTATTTATTATCAGTTATTAGGCCCTTGTTCTATTTGTTTGGGCATGGATGGAGCTATATAGTGGATATTTAGTGGATTATTGTGGTGCTTGTGGTCACCAATAGTGGATTTGGGGTCTCTGATCTCATTGGCATAATTGGTTCGAGCATTTGGGCAAGGGAAATAGCCATTTTTCAGCAGATTACAGTTTCATCCATATGCACTAGCAAATAATTAAAAAATTAAAGTGACCATTGACTTAGCAAACAAATCAAAGTAGCTAATGTGGCGGCAACTTTTGACTTGGGATGATATTATGATGCTATATTATGCTCTTGGACCTTATGTTATGTTGTTATCATGAGAGATGGGGTCCACACTTCATTTGTTCTCCTAGAGGAGGCGTAGTTCACCATTGGGGGCGCACTTGTGAGCAGCTTGTGTTGTGTATCATTTACACATTTTATTCATGTTGTAAATGGGGTGCTTAAGGGAGACTAGGACCCCTAGGAAACCCCCTCATCATAAATTATGATTATTATTTGTACCTTGTACTCACTAGGGAGGGCACACTTGGTGATAGCAACCCCTTCACTAGCTCATGATGTATTGTTCTAAGACATTATCCACTGTTGATCTATTTTTCTATGATTTGATCCTAGCCCTCTATCATTTTGGCTAGGAATTTTGTATGTTATCTCTCTATTTAAGAGAGATCTTGCTCATTGTAATGGAATTTTGGCTCTTGAGATTTCAGCTATAGAGAGAAATTCTTCTGAAAAACTTGAGTTACTTGCATGTGATGTTGATAGATAGTGATTGCATCATCTTACTACTTTAACACTGTTGAGTTATAGTAGATTTTGCTTGCATTCATTATGGCTGCTAACTTGTAGCAGGAAGGCAAATTGGAGGAGGGCTCTATTGTGAGGAGCATAGTTTCTCTCCCTCAAAATCGTTGCACCTCAAGGGGTTTTTCATTTGTACAATTTATTTGCCAAGTTGATTACTTCATGTCTTGCATTTTCCATAGTTCTTTTCTTCCCTGTGCAATTAAATTGACATAGTTGTTTTTTTGTGCAGGTAAGAGGGGCGTTACGGTCACTCTGGGAAAATCGTTGGGGCAAAGTCTCTACCATAATTTCGACAAAATGATCAACAAGAGGAAGAGTGTCACAATTGGAGCATCAACCAAGGATCAAGGTAAGTTTTACATTGCCTTCTCTTAGTTTAGATTTCTATCCACTAGTCGGCATTTTTAATACTTTGATTAAAACCCTTAGATTTTAGGATTTGCATTATTGGTCACCTTCTTGAGATATAATTGAAAACCCAAGTTGGAACCATCATAAAACCCCTAGGAATAATTTTTCAAGTTAAACCGACTCCTTTTCCCATCCCAAGCACTGGCCTTCCTAACATGGGTGCGCCCCCCTTGGGTAACCTGTCAAATCAACATTTGGGTGACATGGGTTTTGTTTGTTTTGTTATTAGTTGATTTATCTTTCATCAAACGCCCATTTTGAAGTGCTAGTCACCATCCATTCAACTAATTTGTTGTCGAAGTAATTTTATTTGCTTGAACCATATCCGACATTTCAAATACTTCACCTAAAACTTGACATTACTCTAAATCGATTGCTAAACTATCTTACTAAGGCAAAATCATCTAAGGTCGTTAATAACATCCATTACCAAGCCTTCCGACCATACCTCTAAGTCCTTGTCTCGGTAGTTATTCTATCTGATCTAGGGCATTGTAATGTCCCCCCTCTAATTAAGCATACCAAACACCTACTAACCTATTTAATTCCCTTAGGTTCGAGCGGGTACTGCATAAGAGGGAATTGACTGAGTGGATTTGATACTTAGAGCACTACAGGACACTCCTTAAGCGTCAAGTCATCAGTCGGATGGAAGAAGCCTTGTTTCTTTAGGCTTAAAAGTCAACATTAAAATAGAATTGCATGCATGCAAAAGTAAAGCAGAAACCCTAAAAGTGACATGCAAACCCTAAAAGTTCATGAGATTCTATTTAAGAGGGTAATGAGACCAAAGAAGATTACTAATGATTATTATTGATTTTGGAGCTCTTGAGTAGCAGCACAGCGTGCGGCCACAGCAGTTGGGGTTGAAGACGGCGTCTTCAGCTAACGGGGTTTTGACAGTGAAATATCTACCCTAGTCTCATTCAGGGTAAGCCATCCAGGTTCACCATCCGCTCTTCAACTTATTCATCCAGTTGCAGTTATCCAGTATCCATCAGAGATTGTTTACAGGGACACGCGTGCAGTCGTAGGGGGGGTTTTAGCTGGAAAACCCCAAATCATTCGTTGGGTCCTCAGATCTCTGTTTATCATCATCGGTATCATCCTCCAGTACTCGGTGATTATCAGCACCCGTTTTGCTCATCCAGAGCAGTTTGGGAATCAGGGGGGTGTGAGCAGCTAAACCTCCAGTTCAATTCGCTAGCCTGCTTAGTGATCTCAGAACTTTTGCATGTGTCAGGCATCCTCTCCGACACAGGAAGACTACCACTCCTTCAAATTCTCAACTGCAACAGACACTTCCTTCACTGAAAACATCACCTTTCACTGATTGAGGGTTCATGCTGCTGGGGTATCACCGGAGGCAGGGAGCACAATTTCTTCACCAGATCAGCTCTGGATGCATGCATATTCTCTCAGGAGCATTTTTAGTTGGCTTATCAGTGGTAAGAGTTACATTCTATCCTACAAACCCTAAACCTAAATTCAGCTATAATATAGGGCAATTTTGCATGGCAGTTTTGCATGCCTGGCTATTCAGTAATTTTGCATAGAATCAGTAGAATATCGGTATTTGGGATATTACAGGAATCACTTGCACACATCTTGCTTTGCTTTGCCTTACATTCTAGGTCTTGTGTGTTTGTTGAGACTGTTGGCCTTAGTTGGTTGACAAAGGGTCTCCCCCATTGCTTCGCACATAGCATAACCAAAAGTAAAGAGAGCTATGTCCGGTGTGACAAATTCAAGTTCTAGTGATCAGGGCACTGTCGAGTCACTTGCTTTAGTGACTTTTCCATGTACCCATCCTAGATCGGATCATCTTAAGGGCAACTACAAAGCGAGTGATAACACCTTCTCCATATGCATGATGATTCTTCTTTGCTTGAATCGTGATTTTGATCGTCGGCAATGTTCACTCTATAGTGGCTCATAAGACTCTAAATTGTTCTCTTGCTAGGTTTTTTTCGTAAGTACCCACGGGGATTTGAACTCATGACCTTCCATTTACAACTTCCCATCTCAATTACTCATTACCAATTGCCATCACCCCCATGGCGTTGTCTCTTTCTAGGTTGATTGCATGGTGTTTCCATAATTTATCTTTAGATAAGTTTGCCATTATGCCGATTGGAGTATGTCCCTCGTGGCTTAGGTGGGTATTATGTATGAGGCTTAGGTGGAGTAACATCCCACGTGTAGAGGCTTGGAGAGGGGATGTTTCACTTGAAAAAGTCTCCTACTTTCAAACGACATGTTTCTATTCCCCAGGTAGCAAGTACTTGATGGTTTTGAGGTTGACATTTTGACTAAGGAGGCTCATGTCCCACATGTATGAGTCCTTCTTGGTCCTAGCATCCACTTGAGTAGGGTGCACCCTTGTTTGGAAGAGGTCGTTGACTCATTTATTCATGATTTTGTTAGATTTGGACGCATTCCTATGGAGCACCCTTGATTAGAGGAGTTGGTTGGCACATCTTTCTATGTTTTGATTGGATCTTGGCCATGTCCCATGGAGCCTCTTGCTTATTTTGTGCACACGTGCCACAAGTTCTCCTCTTGAGGAGAGTGTGCTCCAATTAGGAGGAGTTTGTTATGGAATTCAGTTCACTTGATGGAGATTGTTATGGTAGCTAGCCTATATTTAGCAAGGCTAACATTATTTTATGCATTGTTGACTATATCTCTCTAGTTAGTTGTGAAGATAATAGAACTTTATGGATTCCTAGATTAGATCTAGCATTTTAGACTTGGATATTATTATTTTATTGAAGGTTTCGAGTTTGTTGTGCTCTAAAGCTATGGCTCCATCCTCCAAATTTTTCTCCTCTAAATTGTTGTCTCAAGTCACATATGTTCTACCATTCTTGGATGCCTCACAATAATGGGAAAATAACCTCAAGTTCTAGTGCACATAAACCAAGCTTTTTGTACATTCTACATTGAAGTTGTTTACCTTCATGTTGTGAATCAAGTTGTAGATGATCCAATAACTCTCTATAGAAGAAGTGTTAGCAACCTATGAAAGCACCCTCACCACCAATCTATGCAGTGGTATGGGAGCCATACATGCTCCACCATTCAATAGGATTCAAACTACCTCGATCTTTAGTTGCATGCATGTTAGAAAAGACTCCATGGTCACGAATGTACTTGCTAAATCACTTTGAACTTGAGCACACTCCTCTTAATTATGGACCAACTTGTCTAATGCAAGCATATACCGATTCTATGTTAAACTAGTAGCAACAAGGAAGGTCTTCCTGCATGCATGTGTTCTTGCATGCAGAAGACTTAAAATAGGAAACCAGTTGTATTTAATTTACTTTTCCTAAGTTTACTTTGGAAAATAAATTGAAGTGATCTAAATTAACTTTAGTGAACCACTAGTTAAAGCGAAAGTGAAATTAGGGTTTTTGCTTTACCACTAGTTAAAGTGAAAGCGAAATTAGGGTTTTCGCTTTACCTAAAGTTATAAAAGAGAGATCAATTGGTGGAGAGAACACACACTCGTATTCTGACAAAGACAGGATACAGACAAGGAGAGAAAATCAGACAGAGAATTTCCTTGAGAAGACGGAGGAGCGAGCAGCAGGATCATCGAGCTTCATACAGCTGGGCCATACACTCACACAGGAGGGTGTTGAGGTTTAGCTGGGATTTGCCCAGTGATTCTGCCAGCATTCGCCAGGTTTGGGTGAATTTGCAGTGATTGTAAGAGTTCCATATTTTCTCATAATAAAATCTATATCTGACTGCTGCACCGGTTTTCCCATCTTGGGTTTTTTCGGGGGTTTCCATACCCAAAATAATAGTGTCAATATTGTGATGTGATGTTGTGATATATTTCTCAGTTTTATATTCCACTGCATACTGTAAAAGATATTCATGTGTGGTTATCAGTTGATATTTTGCATGCACTGTTTAGCCCTAGTTGAATATTAAAGGAAAATTTACATGGTATCAGAGCTTTGGTGAGCTAAAGTTGAGAGATTTACAACAGCAATGATAGATTGGGGGCAAATCTATAAGAAGACACAAACCTAGACATCCAGATCTAGGGTTTGACAGGTACACTTCACTATGGCCGTGCAGTTGAGAGTTGAGGATAGACTCCAGGGTGCTCAGAACTTTCCAACATGGAAAGAAAGGATCACAAGGATCCTAGACGTTAATGATGCAGAGGAGCACATTGACTCCACGAAGGTTGCACCCACAAATCCGGCAGATTTAGCAACTTGGAAAAAGATTGATTCCAGAGCCATGCTAATTATCATGGATGGAGTGAAGGACCATATAGTCCCTCACCTTTCTGGTAAGAAGACTACAGCAGAGATGTGGACAGCTTTGGAGAGTCTGTACCAAAGCAAGAACGAGAACCGGAAGATGGTGTTGCAGGAGAGGTATGCGCAGCACCAAGATGGCCAAGGGAGAAGGAGTGGTGCCTTATCTCACGAGGCTCACACAGATCAGGGACGAGCTTAGAGCTGTTGGCTCTAAGACAGTGGATGAGGAGCTAGTTCGGATAGCCCTCAATGGCTTCTCTAAGGCATGGGACACCTTTGTCAAAGGTGTTGTGGCTAGGGAGAAGCTCCCTGATTGGCAGAGACTATGGGATGACTTTGTGCAGGAGGAGACCCGCATGGGTCAAGGATCAGGCTCATCCAGCAGTGCCCCACAGATTGTGGATGAGGAGGCTCAAGCCCTTACAGGAAGAGCAAGGGGAAGGCAAAGAGGAAGAAGGATGGTAAGAAGAACCTTGACGTGTCAAAGGTCAAGTGTTTTATCTGCCGCAAGCAGGGACACTTTGCCTCCCAGTGCCCAGGCAGGAAGAAGAAGAGTAACACTTAGATGGTTGGATCTGCAGAGGTGGATGAGTTCAGCAGGAACTTCGATGAGGAGCTCTGTTTGATAGCTTGCATAGAAAGCACCACAGGGAGCAGTATATGGTACATTGACAGTGGAGCATATAGTCACATGACTAGACAGAAGAGATTCTTCAAAGACTAGCAGGAGGGTGGAACAGGGATCCACGTTGAGCTTGGTGATGATGCACGGTATCAGGCGCAGGGAGTTGGCACTGTTTCATTTGAGAGGGAGTCTGGCAAACCCCTCAATTTTGCTAACTTGTTATATGTTCTAGGACTGACCAAGAACCTTATATCAGTCTCCACTCTAGAGGACAACGGATATCAGGTGAAGTTCCATGACCATAGAGTGTATATCAGGCCCAAGGGGTCAGATAGGATCTTGGATCGGGTGATTGGCAGAAGGAGCGGTAAAGTGTACAGATTACACTTTGAGCCTGCAAAGGCTCTAATCAGCAGCAGCAGCAGCAGTCAGGGTGAGTTGTGGCATAGGAGGATGGCACACTTACACCATGGAGCACTAAAGAATTTGAGACAGGCAGTCATTGGAGTTCCTCAAGTACAGGAGGAAAAGCATCACCACTGCAAGGGTTGTGCTTTGGGGAAGAACATTAGGAAGCCTTTCCCACATAGTGAGCACAAGTCTAAGGAGCCCTTGGACTTGGTGCATTCGGATGTATGCGGACCTATGAGTGTCCATTCGTTCAGTGGTTACAGTTACTGCGTAACCTTCATTGATGACTATTCCAGGAAAACCTGGATCTATTTCCTGAAGGCTAAGTCAAAGGTCTCTGAGAGGTTCCGAGAGTTCAAGACTCTTGTAGAGAACCAAACAGGAAAGAAGATTCGAGTGTTGAGGACAGACAATGGGGGTAAGTACACTTCCAATGAGTTCATGGAGTATTGTTCAGCTAATGGGATCAAGAAAAAGCACGTTGTGCCCCAAACCCCACAGCAGAATGGAGTTGAATAGCGAAAGAACAGGACTATGGTTGGAGCAGCCAAGGCCATGCTATTTGATCAAGGATTACCACTAATCCTTTGGGCCGAGGCATACAGGACTGCAGTATACATTCAGAACAAGTGTCCCCACACAGCCTTGGGGAGGAAGACACCAGAGGAGGTCTTCACACGCACTAGGCCAGATGTGGGTCACATTTGCATATTCAGCAGTGTCTTCTATTGTCATGTTCATGCTGACAATAGGAAGAAGCTAGACCCTTCTAGAGAGAAGGGGTTACTTGTTGGTTACAACGAGATTTTGAAGGCATATAGAGTTTACATTCTTGCTCGCATGAGAATCATTATGAGCAGGGATGTCCAGTTCGATGAGGACAGGGCCTTGCAAACATCTCTGGACTTACCAGCAAAGCAGTACCCAGCACAGGAGTCGGGAGTCAAGTTGGAGGAGCCAGATGTACAGGTACAGGTACAAACACAGAGCACATGTTCTAATGGTCAGAGGGAGTCAAGTGGACAGGATCCTTCAATCATTGACTTGGCAGCCGCAGCAGGTTGACACTAGTCCAAGGCCTAAGTGGTTTAGATCCACAGTGCAGGATTCCAGGCAGGTAGATCCTCCACAGACGCCTTTTAGATGGAGTGTACCACCAAAGAGGCTTAGTTATATGGCACTGATGACAAAGTTGATTAACTCTGAACCTTCCAGCTTCAGGGAGGCTGCACAACATGATGTGTGGCAGCAAGCTATGGTTGAGGAGTATGACTCCATTATGAAACACCAAGTATGGGAGGTTGTGCCGAGGCCACAAGGGAAAAAGGTGGTTGGATCCAGATGGATCTGCAAGGTGAAGCATGCAGCAGACGAAAGCGTGGAGAAGTACAAGGCGCACTTCGTGGCAAAGGGGTTTTAATAGAAGGAAGGCATTGACTATGAGGAGACCTTCGCCCCTGTTGCCAGGTATTCTTCTATTCGGACCATGATCTCACTAGCAGCTGAGATGGGTTGGCATGTCCATCAGATGGATGTCAAGACTGCCTTCCTCAACGAAGTGATAGAGGAGGAGGTGTATATTGAGCAGCCAGAGGGATTTCATGTGGAGAATAGGGAGACGCATGTATGCAGACTGCATCGAGCTCTTTACGGGCTCAAGCAGGCACCTTGAGCATGGTACTCGAGGATTGACAGCTACTACAGGAGATGGGATTTCAACGGAGTGAGGCTGACAACCTATACTTCTTGACAGGTGAGGTGCCTCTCATACTGGTCTTATATGTGGATGATCTCTTTTTGACAAGAGATGAGAGGCTGATTGGAGACTGTAAGTCCAACCTTGCAGTAGAGTTTGAGATGAAATACCTTGGGTTGATGCATTACTTTTTGGGCTTGGAAATTTGGCAGAGAGATGGTTGCTTCTTCATCGGACAGGGGAAGTATGCAATAGAGATCCTGAAGAGATTCAGGATGGAGGACTGCAAGCCTATGGCCATACCTCTACTTTTCAACTAGAGGAAGATTGATGCATCAGGATTATACGGATTTGATCCTACCTTGTATCGTCAGCTTATTGGATCGCTTATGTATCTAGTCAACACTCGACCAGACATCAGCTTTGCAGTCTACTCTTTGAGTCAGTTCATGGTAGACCCTCGAAGAGTGCATTGGACGGCTGTGAAGCACATACTTCACTACATCAGAGGTACAGTGGAGTATGGATTGTTTATGAGCGCAAGGGGAGTGTACAGTTAGCAAGTTTCACAAATGCTAACTGGGCAGGATGTGTAGAGCACAGAAAGAGTACTTCAGGTTGTTGTTTCAGGGGTTGTTGGATCAGGGGTTGTCTCTTAATTCAGCAAGAAGCAAAAGTCAGTAGCATTGAGCTTGACAGAGGCTGAGTACATGGGAGCGAGCATGGCTGCTTGTGAGGGTATGTGGCTGAGGAAGTTACTTGTAGGGTTATTCGAGTGTGAGATAGAGGCTACAGTAGCTCACTATGACAATCAGAGTGGCATCAGGCTATCTGAGAATCCAGTGTTCCATGACCGGAGCAAACACATAGACATCAGATACCACTTCTTGAGAGATTGTGTTCAGAGGGGAACCATTCGGTTGGAGTACATACAGACAGATGAGCAGGTGGCGGACATTTTCACCAAGACACTTTGTAGACAGAGTTTTGTGAAGTTCAGGGATAAGTTGGGGTTGCTACCGAATCCCTTCCTCGTTGAGAGGGAGTGTTAAACTAGTAGCAACAAGGAAGGTCTTCCTGCATGCATGTGTTCTTGCATGCAGAAGACTTAAAATAGGAAACCAGTTGTATTTAATTTACTTTTCCTTAGTTTACTCTAGAAAATAATTAAAGTGATCTAAATTAACTTTAGTGAACCACTAGTTAAAGTGAAAGTGAAATTAGGGTTTTTGCTTTACCACTAGTTAAAGTGAAAGTGAAATTAGGGTTTTTGCTTTACCACTAGTTAAAGTGAAAGTGAAATTAGGGTTTTCACTTTACCTAAAGTTATAAAAGAGAGTTCAATTGGTGGAGAGAACACACACTCATATTCCGACAGAGACAGGATACAGACAAGGAGAGAGTCAGATAAAGGATTTCTTTGAGAAGACGGAGGAGCGAGCAACAGGATCATCGAGCTTCATAAAGCTGGGCCATACACTCACACAAGAGGGTGTTGAGGTTTAGCTGGGGTTTGCACAGTGATTCTATCGACATTCGCCAGGTTTGGGTGAATTTGAAGTGATTGTAAAAGTTCCATATTTTCTCATAATAAAATCTATATCTGATTGCTACACCGGTTTTCCCATCATGGGTTTTTCCAGGGGTTTCCGTACCCAAAATAATAGTGTCAATATTGTGATGTGATGTTGTGATTTATTTCTCAGTTTTATATTCCGCTGCATACTGTAAAAGATATTCATGTGTGGTTATCAGTTGATATTTTGCATGCACTGTTTAGCCCTAGTTGAATATTAAAGGAAAATTTACATTCTATACCTCTAGATTTATGTGTGGTTTTCTCCTAACCACACCCCTCGGATGTTGGTTGAGCCAACAAAGATGGAGAATAATGTTTAGGTGCAAGGACATATGTTAGGGCATGGAATGGAACATTAATATTATGCCACCTTTTGACCACATGTTTATGAATATGATCATACAACATTGCATCTCTCTACTCAACAATGTCTTTGATTTGGCCTAGCATGCTATCCGTCTACTCATACAACTCCCTAATCATTGAATGATCTATAAATGCAAGCTTAATCATACTATAAACAAGCTTGGTAAACTGCAAAACATACCTAACCTATGCCCAAAATTGACCATTAAGAACAGTGGCATCCATGTCTTGAAATTCATGTATATTAGATATGGATGCAACCCTAGCTTTCAAACCCTACCATGAATCACTTGAGACCTGTTGTCACCAAACTTGTAGTTTCCCCTATGAGGTGGATCCAGGATGGATGGTAGAGGGATGGGCAACCAAAGAGGTGAAACCAAGATAGCCTTGACTCCCAGATGGATGGTTGTCACGCCAATTGAGGCAATCTTCACTTGATGTTGTCTTAGCCCAAGACAACAATGGGGGAGACCCAGATCTACTCCCAACAAGAGAGATCAAACCAAAACACCAGATCAAAACAAATGAAGTTGAAGTACGTAAGGTGTAAGGTGAAGTAAACCCTAGATCTATGGATGAAGTCACAAGGTGAATTAGGGCTTGGATCAGGGGTTTATGAGGAATGAAATTGATCCAAGTTTGAAATACAAGTGACTTATGAGCCTATTACTAGATCCAGAATCAAGGTACTAGCCAAAGATGACAATATCCACTGCCTTGGGAAACGTGACCAATGCAGGAAGGGTAAAAACAGGATTGGGTCTACCTAGTACCACGAGATAGACTCGAAGGAAGGTATAACAGTATTAATATACCTGAGCCTCAAGGACAAGATCAAATCGCAAGAGAAAATGGCCAAATGAAGGGTTGCGCTAGGGTTTAGAGAACAGTGCCTTAGGATTTGGGCCCAATGGAGTCACTTAAGCAAAATGTCTAGGAAGACCCACTTAGGGTTTGACCCGATCTACAAAACCCATAAATGGTTTGCCAAAAGATCAAGCGGTTTGATCTATAATATTTTTTGATTTTTTATATTTAGGGTTTTAACATAAAAATGAAGATGCCAATGGATTGAGATCAAGAGAAGAAGAACTAACCTGTAGATCTTACCTAGATAACCTTGTAGATGCCTTGATGATGATGATCTATGTCGTCCCTATCAATTTGAGAAGATTTGGAGGAAGCCTCTATGTAAAATGATTTTCCCAAGGAAGCCAATGCGTCCTCTCTCCTGCACAGCAAACATCAACCATATCAGATTTGATGCGTCAAGAGAAAATAACAAATACTACAGAAAAATAGCAAGATGAAATCATAGATCACGATGATACTAATGAAAACCCCCTAATACAAGCGATGCCAAACAAGCGAGTTGAAAAACCCATGCAAAAACGCCAAAGTGAAGTCGCCCTCCTGTAGACAAAACAATGTTTCCAAAAAAATATAGATCTCACCACAAATACCCAAATGCTAGGAAGCAATAGACTTTCCAATCACTATCGAAGAACACCAGATGCAAAGGAGATCCAAAAATTTCCACGAATAGTTTTTCTATTATCTAGATCCAAGAGCCAAAGACCCCTTTACAATGAGAAGCTCCCTCCTTTAAATAGGAATGAGAGAACCAAAATCATATCCACTTTTCAAATGGGTGGCTAAGATTAAAAGATCAAAATGTTCTAATCAACGGTTGAGATGAGCTCAACATAGAGTACATGGATCAATACAATAATATAATNGAGCGAATCCCACTCAACAAAAAATAAATAAAGCTCATGGTGGATCTAGGGAGTGTTAACTAACTCTCCTAGTCTGTCCCCATGGCACAATAAAAATAATATAATTTTTTAAGTGCAAAATAGTGCCTTTCTGAGGAAATCATGAGCCTCCAAAAACTCCAGAAAATAATAAAATATGCCAGAGAGATGGATGTGGGTCCATCCAGGTGCTCAAACTACTAGAGAAGGAGTGGAAGAAATCACACTCATCATCGAAACTCATCCCATGCCATTTCCTTGCCTCAGTAGCCCAAATCGAATTCTTCAATAGCCATTTTTGTCATTTTTAATCTGCCTCGAGAAACGTAACACTACCCAAACTGCCTCCTGGAGTGCCTGCATTGTCAAACTAAGCCCACCAAGCTCTCTGGGAGGGGGGTAAAATGGTAAAAACAAGTGGCTGGACCACCCCCTCCTCATACAGCGCCCTAGGTGAACTAATCAAATCACCTTTCTGCTCTGACAGGCAGCCCAGCATGGCAAAACTGCATCAAAATGGTATATTGAGACAAATCATCATTGTAACTGCCCGGAACTGAAAATAAGTTGTCTCATTGGACTCAGGGAGCCCAAATCCATCTAAGGTGAATACTCATACACCCTATAGGTCTCTCCATGATCATCTACAATATCCAATATACCCAGATAAATAAAATAATAATCTATAAATGACCCAATAATATGACCAAGCTAACAAGAGCCTTGATTTGACCCTTTTACAACAAGAACTAGCATGCATGATTAAAACCTCACAGAACAAAGCTAGCCCAACTATAACCTAGAGGTTTTACCCACTGTCACCTAACCACCTCTCTAAACTTTAGATGGACTCTTCTCCAAGTCAATGGGAGCTTCCCTAGGGATAGGATTGCTAGGCTATAGCAATAAAAGAACAAGGTGATTTGAAGAGCTAGCCTTCGCAAAAAGTTATGTCTTTTTGTGGTATATAAAAAGGTCATGGGAGGAACCTGAAGACTAGTGGCAATCTCTAAGGCAAATGGAGTCAAGGGAAGTTGGTCCAACAAAGGGGTTAGTTCATGAAAGGTTAGGGAAATTAGGTCTACATGCACATGCCACAAATAAACCCTAACATGCTGAAAAATGGATGTACGAATCAGCTAGTATGTCCTAAGAGTGGTGCCACATCAAAATAATGTCAACTAGGGTGTCCCTCATACAATTAAGTATTACAAGCTCTTACTCTAGAAAAATTATCAAAACAATGTAAAATAATCATGCATAAATCATCAAAGGGAGATATAGAAGAATACAATTCTCACATAAACCCCCAATGAGACAGATTTTCCTTTCTATGACCCTAATTAACAGGTTCTAGGTTATTCTACAATCCATTAGCAACATTAGAAATAGGAACAAGGATGGCACAATTTGGATAGAGAAAACAACCTTACACTTCAAGCTGCACCATGAAAGAAATGTCTATTAGGAGAGATCTCTCAGAAATCCAACCATGAGAAATGAATGAGAGGCAACCCTTATATAGGTTGTAGCTACAACTCATTCTACACAAAATTAACATTAAAATCATAGATCTAACCTAGGGTGGAGTAAACAACTGCAAAAACTCTACCAATAAACTAATAATACATAAAAATTTGAGTGGTTAATGCCATGTGTACAGTTATCCATCAGAGTCTCACCATGCAAGGTGGAATGCTCCAAGAATAAAGGTGAATAATCCATGAACAAACACCCTAGATCTAGGGTTTGATCCCCTAGATCTCCCCATGCCAAATGACCTCTAAGAAATGTGCAAGATAAGCAAGAAAATGAGGTCCAAGAGAAGACGGGCTCCCTCATATCATGTAACAATCCCCTCAAAAGTGGAGCAACCTCCAAAAGTAAGGAATAAGTCCAATGAAATGGCCTTCAAAGGCTACTGTTCCAAAGCGTGCTCACAAAGTATGCATAGAAGTGGACCAAAATTGTTGAGAAGCCATATATCTTAGGGTTTTGACCCTAGATTTTCTCTAAACCTCTTTCCAATAAATGAATGCAACGTAGTTCCAAAGTGGCCAAGAAACCCCCAAAGGATTGAACGTTGTCCAAGGAAACCATCCATAAGTGTGTCAGTGACCCACACAATGTGGAATGGCCTCTCCAAATCCCAAGAAATTCTCCAAATAGGTGGTTGTTTCACCAAATCTGCAAATGAAAATGAATGCAAAGATAACCAAGACAAATCCCTAAGAGAGAGAGAGGGCCTCCAAGAAGCGAGGAATAAAAACCAATTCAAACCAATGAAATAGCCTTCAAAGGCTAGTGCTCAAAGATATGTCCATAAGGCATGCATAGAGGTGGACAATACCTCAATACAAGGCCAAATATTCTCCTCAAAACATGTGTTGAAATCCTCCAGATAATAGGACAAATGCATCTCCAAAGTAGTGCTTCAACAAGAGAGTCCACCAATCAATTAGAAAACCCTTGATTTGTGGTTTATTCCTCCTCAAACCACGAATAACGTCATTACAGATGAAGACCCCATCAAAGGAAGCATGCCAAGTGTAGGGAAACCACCAATTGTGAGTGCCCTCTAGGAAAAACTCGTCAAAGTGTGACAAGGATCCATCAAAAAGTATCCCCAATAGTAGGGCACCACCTCCATATAATCATGTTAAAGATCTCCCAATAGTAAGAATCTCCTCCAAACGACATAGAACTTGTTGCCACCTAATTCGCACCCCGAGTCACATGGCAAAAATATTCAAGCCACTAAGTGCAACCTTGGGGGAGGTAAGAGTCAAGTGTTGTCACTTGATCTTGACTCCTCTATCTAGGCTTACTCCTAGTGAAGCCAAGGGCGGTGGTCCCTAAACAAAGAAAACTAAGGTTGTTAATCTAAGAAAGGAAAAACAACTGTTCTAGGACTTAAGCTGATGTAAATACTGAAACTAAGCCATTTGCAAATAGTTTAGATCAACCGCATGTAAATAAACATTCTGTTTAACACATAAATTAACTTAGATACAAAAAGTAAATGCGTGATTGACGCAAAATAGACCAATGCTAATGGAGTGCTTGTGTATAAGGGGTTGTTGGTGATGTCTCAAGAAAGTATTTCAATTGTCTCGTTGGTCAATTTTAAATCATTAAATGAGTAGATTAGGGAGTGGGTTGATTCTTGGTTTGGCTCGCTAAAATTCAACTTCTTGAACTGAGCGCTAAAGCAACTTAACCAAGTGTCCAACAAGACAAGGGATAACCCTGACTCTATGGAGTAGCCCCCTGAGTCTATGGTATTTGCTCTTCGCGACCTCCCAAGTTCTTAAATATTAGTTTTATGTGAATTTTCTTACTAAGCTAGTCACTCTAATCCATTTCTGGTTGTCCCACCATTCCAGCAAAAGGCCTGCAATGTTCACAAGAGCATACAGGAACTAAAGCCTTGGTTTATTTTAAAAATTAATCATGTGTGTCGTTGTTTAAAAATCACAGTACCGATACTTTCATTTCCCCTTTCAGGTAATCTGGGAACACAATCGAATTTGTTAATTTTAAAAGCAAGCATAAATAAACATAAAAACAAAAATTTAACTAAGAAAAAGAAAACATCTACTCTAAAAGAAATCAAACCACGAAAAAAGGAAACGACGTGATTCCCCCTGGGGGGCTGGGGTGTGGGTGCTTAGTTGCCCACTTGTTTCTCTTTTATTAACGATTATTACAATGGGGATGCTTGTGGGATTTTATAGATTAAGAACCAACAAGTTTACAAGTTTCAAGGCTTTAAAAATGCCTAACAAAAAGATATGGAAAAGGGAGGGATTTCGAATGGCTTGATATGTCAAAAATTCGCTAGCACTTCTATTTATATGTCCATCTAATGCTGCAAAACAGTCAACAAACTTATGCTAAATGTGCTAGATTAATCAATTAAAGCATAAAAAATTTAGCATATCACTTAAGTACTTTAAATGATATGAAAATATAGAATGCAAGTACTTAGTTCTGGGAGTTAGATCTATGAAAAGTAAGCCTTTTAAAATCAGATCTAAACTTATAAATGCAAATGCAAATCAAATTAGTTTATGATAATTTTTTATGCACTAAAATGATTAACACTGCTGAAAGTAACTAGTAACTGGAATATTTTAATTTTGAAATGGTGAAAGAAAGAGAGAAGAAAAGAGCTAAAAGCTTGGGAACTTTGGGTCGTGGAGTCTGCTTTGGTGGAACACGGAGGGACTATGTCTTTCACAATAAATTGAAGACAAGGAGAATGCAAACAAGATCAACCCCTTCTTCAAGTGAAATCACCTACAAACTTGGAAATCCTTGCACAAAAATGGTTAAAAGCCTGGTGCCACCTACAACAGAAACTTGGAAAACATGAGCATTAAACAAAATGAGCATGCCATTCTAAGAGATCTACTTGCAAATGAACAATAAGATTATGAAGCAAACAAGTTTTTCTAATCTTATCTTACTGGGATACAGCTCTCCTTCAAAGGCTAAATTCAACCAATATAAAGCAAAGAAAACAAGATAGATTATACCTCATATGCACTTGACAATTACCATCTACACATTAAAAGCGTTACACCATAGATCTGCCTCCAAGGCCTTTATTATTCCAAAACGAATTACAAACTACAACAGCAGATCTACAACAGCCTTTCGATCCTCTGACCATCATGAGAAAATGAGAGGCCAAGCCTTGCTTAAATAGAAAAGAGCAAGCTCAAGGGAGGGCACACTTGCTAAAGGAGACGCCTTGCTTGTTTGGAAAGAGTTGGGATGAGTGATTTGTTGGTTCACCAATGGAAACAACCAAAGGTAAAAGCACTACTTGCTATAACTCAATCCACATCACACAAGTTGCATGCTTTTCTTGGAAGATGCGCCCCCCTCTCATGAGAAAATTTCCACCACTTTGATTTGATGATAATGGCAACATCTAACTATCCAAAAACCTTAAGATACTTGTCGCTTTACCTTGCCAACTCACGGAACTCTTTTTTGGCAAGTTTCTTTTACTTTGTGAGTTGCCGAAATTTTCACTTTATCCAAATTTTCAATTCTTTTTTGGGTATTTCGAGTCAAAGTTAATTAAGTGAAAAATAAATCACTTAAAAACTTAGGAAAGTGGGTCTTGAGGTAAAGTGGGTGCTCTAAGTGTGAAAACGAGCATCCCCATGGCAAATCCAAAGTCTAGACCACACTTTTTTACATTTTTTATTTTCCCAATTAAACTATTAAAAATAGCCTAAGTTTACGGGTGAACTGATTTTTTCAATACTTAAAAAAAATCCTAGGGGGACCTAGCACATGTCTATATGACTCAAAAGTAATGTCTAGCATGTTCATGTACATTGACACATCAACTTTAAAAACCTCCTAAGGCCTAACCACCAGGATGACCATTCCAGCTTTGGAGGAGCAGGTGAAAAACTCAAAAATTATAAGTGGTTTATTCAACAACATATAATTAACAAGGAAAAAACACCTTGGAATACCGGATTGACGTTTAAGTCCTAGGAATCCAAGTCCTTTACCAAAAACCCATGCTAGTACATTTTTACAACTTCCCCACAGGGTATGAACATGTGGTAAAAAAAGTAAAAAAGGGCCTAGGAAGGCCTGAATGGACTTCTGAACTCGGAATTTGAACCAGTATTTGTTCATCTTTGGCAGCTCACTTGAAAGTCAAACTGAGTGCAACTCAGGTGGTAACAAAACCTTCCAAAGCTGGGCTCTAGCTCAGTGAAGGACCTCCATAAATCAAGTCAAAGGAGTGGATGCTCTAGGGAAAAAGAAAAGGTCTTCTAAACATGGGACGCTATTTCCCAAGATATGAGTAATGAATAGGGCAGCAGAAATGAAGGACACTTGATTTGAACTAAGTCAAAAGGTGATCCAAATATCCCTCCATATGCTGAACGCTGCACCACATGTCTCTGAAACCTGTCAAAACGACCTCCAAAAAGTGCCTGAAAAAGCATGCAAGAATACCTCCAATGGCTGAGCGTTAAAGCTCATGATCTAATGTATAACATATCCAAAAATGTAGAGCCAACTCCCAAGGGCGTTCTCCCAAAAGTTTGCTGTAACCATTAAATCAGATTTCGAAATACTGCTGTAATATGATGAGGGGACTGTCAAATAAATGCTGGGACATGTAGATCTGCTAGAGGGCGCACCCTAAACTTGCTGATATGCTACTACAGAACTGCCAAATCTGCTCCTGAAGAAATGTATTGGTACCCAATCTAATTCTGATTTGGGGGCGAGGGATAAAACCTCTGTTTGATAGCTGTCCTAAGCACAAAGATAGGTCGAACCTTACCCCTCTTTGCTGACTGCTTTTATACACCACCAATGTAAGCTCCATTCCGTTCAAATAGCTCCTTAATAACCCAGAATTCGTCCTCAGATTTAATATTTATGCTGGTTTCAACATTATTTAAGTCTGAGCTCTTGATGATTGCTTCAAGGCTGAGAATAGTACTTATTACAGGACTATTGGAGAACAAAGACTGATCAAGTTACGGCAATTTATCACACAGGACCCTTTTTTGTAAGTGTAGATCAGCTACAGTAAAACTTCACCCTATAGCTGGCTGATTTGGTGTAATAAAGTCCACAACAGAAATGTGGCAATGCTGATGATATCCTGATCTGAGACTGCTGCAAAACTCTACTCTAAAGATATGCAAAAGAGAGGCCTGGAATGACCCCGAATTAGCCCTGTGCAGTGCCAATGATTGCCTCTGATGTATAGCCTTTTCCAGACTTTGTATTAAGGTGAAAATCCATCTAAGGATACAAAATTAGGTTTGAGAAATGATGCTGCTGCTGCCAGAGAGATTTCTAACAGTCACTTAAAGACATTACTTTCTTACTTTGCCCTCATGAGTTTCAGTTCAACCAACTTTTAGTTACGACATAGACATTTCATGAAATAGCATACCTCACAGAGTGCATAAGTATAGCATATGACATCAGTCATGTACAAAAAGGAGAGCGCTACCAAACATCCATGCATATAAGGATAAAACACCATCAAGCCAGCAATCTACACATCCATCAACGATCCAAAGCATCATCAACTGTCAACCCCACATGAAGAACACAAGTGGATACCCATACACAATGGGGGGTAACACCACCCAAGATTCCAAACCAATGACCATCAATACATCATCCCTATTGAAAATTAGAAGTGGATACCCATGCAATATGGGGGGTAACAGACTCCATATGACCAATGGAGAGACACTAGTCTTCAGTCCACTCATCCATCTAATTTCCTAAAATTCATCAAATGTTTTGCTAGAGCTAACTCTTCATTTCACTTGGGACTTCATTGCCTAAGCTCTGGTAATCCTATTCTAGGGATATACCCCCTTGAGCCAGAGTAAAGCCAGTCTAAATTGAGAAGAGGGTTTGTGAGGTGACATTGGCATTCCTCTTAGTTCCTGCAAGGTCTTACTTGAGCTTTAGGACTTTATCTCAAGAGTGGTTTGAGTGGTAACACATAACAATATACTACTCTGCGTTTAACAGACTTCACCAATGGAGCATCATAACATCCCAGCTATGTGGATAAACTACTTATTGTACTTTTAAGACTATTAAAATGAACTTGTAGATTTCAGTGGAGTTTATGTTCTGTTCATGAACCAAACTAATTCTATTTTTTCTTCTTATTTTGGGATAGTGCATCTCATATTTCATTAACAAATAAGAAAAATAAAGGCAAGGAGAGCTAGCATGTGAGCTATGGTTAGAATTTCAAGAGAATTTACACCTTTCCTGAAAACTCCAATCCTGGCTGAAATCAGTACAAAACTAAATTAATTCTTACAAATCATAGTCCAGTGTCTCTAAACTGTATACACATTTCCATGCGAGAACCTTGTACATGTCAATTACAGGGCAATCATTGGTACATCGTTCATTTTAAGATATATATCCAAAGACTTCTGTGAATGTAAGATCTAGTTGCACCTTCATGTTCACATCATGAAAGCAATTCTGTAGAAAAGCAATATTTATATATATATATATATAGAGAGAGAGAGAGAGAGAGAGAGAAAGAGAGAGCATCAAATCTGTTAATAACCTGAATTGTGCTGCTAATGAATCATACCTTTGGCGACCTCCGCTTTGAAGCTTAGAGCATTTAAAGACCGGTTCCAGTTTCACAAATCGAGGATCCAAGCCACCTCTAGCAAAACTAGAAGTAAATAAGAAATTTACTGCACTTGGGACAGGAACCTCCCATCTGAAAACACGCCAATAGAGTAAGATCATATAGGTACAGCATGAAATTTGAATACCAGATTCCAGAAGCAATAACTTGTATCAAGGTCCAAAGAAAATATATAAAGATCCAGGTAGCAAATTTAGGTCAACGAAATTTAACATTTATTGAATCAGACATCTCAACTTGGATCAGAAAGGCAGAAGTCAATAAATCAAGCATCGAAACAGAATTTAACATTTATTGGATCAGACATCTCAACTTGGATCAGAAAGGCAGAAGTCAATAAATCATGCATCGAACAGGAATTCAAAATTGGATCTAATGCTAAAACTTAGGGGTTTTACGGGCCTGCTTGGTCTCCGTATTTCTTTTGATAACTTTTCTGTGCTATCCCAACTTGGATCACAAACGCAGAAAGTCAATACATCAAGCATCGAACAGGAATTAAAAATTGGATCTAAATGCTAAAACTTAAGGGCTTTTACTTTTAGGAGGCCTGCTTGGTCTCAGTATTTGTTTTGAAAACTTTTCTGTGCTATCCCAATATGCAAAACAGTCAACTAAGCCAACAAAGGCAAAAGATACTATGTTGCCAGGGTACCCATACCCGGGGGTAGGGTACACATACCCGTACCGGGTACTTGGGTACTCGCAAGGTACGTCTCCTGCCGTACCCCATACTGGATCCACATACCTGAGACTCCGTTATAAAATAATCGAATGTTCATTCAAATAATCATCGAATTTATAATTATGATCATGATTCATAATTTATGAAAAAATATATATGCATGTATGATGTGACTATGACATATATATATACAGTACCCCCGACGTACCCAAGTACCCTTTTTCAAAAAGTGGCGTCCCCGTACCCGTACCCAAGTTTCCTGGCAACTTAGAAAAGACATGTTAGAGGTTTATTTGCACAACAGTTGCCTGAAACTTGAAAGGTCATTTTAAGTAGAAGTCCAAACTGCAGTGCATAAGCAGCCTGACTTAAAAGCAACCTATCTATCCTCAAGAATCTATATGTAGCAAGTACTATTTAATGTCTTGTAAATATCTCTTCTCCAATGAGGTCAGTTCAGACCAATCCTTTTGTCACTCTTGGTGAGAAGAGATATGTATGTACTTGTCTGCCACAGGCTACCTCTTGATTAAAATGCCAGGAAGATAAGTACTTTTGTGTATTATGAGCTTATTGCTACCCTAGTTGATCTCAGGAAGAAGATATGAGATATCTTTGTGTATAGCCTTCTGTTTTTGGTTTTCTGTCTTTTAGTTATCTTGAAAAAATTTCCCCGTAGTATAAGATGCATTTTACAATTAAAAAACTTCTGTGTAATGTCACCTAGAGGCTAGAACAAATATTGAAATGCTCATCTGTTATGTCTAAATTTAAAAATTCTATGTCTGTGTTCAACTTAAAGATTTCTGAAACACACACACTCACTGGAACTTACGACTGATAATAATAAAAATTGTTTATTAATAAAATTCTGGATGATTTTAAATTACAAAAGACCTCCCGTATATATATTCTTCACGGGGTATGAACGTGACTTTTCATAAAGTCGTGTCTTTTTTTATAACTAATTTTAATTTATTACAACATTATTACATCTATTTATTATTTCATTCTCTTTATATTTATCTAATATATAACATTGCCCTCTTCTTTTAAGATGCTCTGTCCTCAAAGCAAGGTAAGGACAGGTATTGTGGAATGAAACTTTCTTCCCAGGAAGCGTCCTCTTCTGGACAATTCTTCCATTTAATAAGGTATTCTTTGATAATGCAAGAACGTAGACTTCCTTCTCTTGTGTTTATGATGGCTTCTGGTTCTAATACAAGTTTCCCTTCTTCATCCAACGTAGCAAGCATCATCTGAGCAGTTTGATGTTGACCCAACTGTTTTTTGAGATTTGAAACGTGAAAAACATTATGAATTCAACTCTTGCCTGGTAACTTCAATTCATATGCTACGGGGTTAATTTTTCGGGTGATTTGGTATGGCCCATAAAATTTGGGAGCTAATTTATTCTTTCCTTGTTGCTTAATTGACAATTGCTTGTATGGTTGAGGTCTTACAAATACCCAATCTGCTACTTCAAACTCTCGTTCTGTCCTATGTTGATCTGCTTGTTGTTTCATACAATTTTGTGCCCTCGTTAAATTATCCATGAGTACTTGCACTACACTTTGATTTTCTTCAAATTGACCTTTTACTGCAGGTACTTTTGCATCTCCTCAAACGAGTTCCTTCCATCGGGGAGGCGCATACCCATACAATGCTTGAAAAGGTGTCATTTTAGCCGATGTATGATATGTAGAGTTATACCACCACTTAGCAAGATGAAACCACTGTAACCATCTATTCTGCTTGTCAGTGACGAAACTACAGAGATAAGCTTCCACACAATTGTTAACAATTTCCGTTTGTCCGTATGTTTGGGGGTGATAAGCTGAACTCATGTCAAGAGTGATCCCAACGTGTTTGCAGAACTCCTTCCAAAAATTGCTTGTGAATTTGGCATCTCTGTCACTGACGATGATTTTGGGAAATCCATGTAATTTGTAAATATTTTTACAAAATACTTCTGCAATTTGTTTGTTGGAGTCAGTTTTCTTAATTCCCATGAAATGGGCGTATTTCATCAATCGGTCCACTACCACAAAAAATTTGTCCTTGCATTCCGATACAGGTAACCCTTCAATAAAATCGATGGAAATTTCTTCCCATTTTTGGGTTGAAATGTGAAACGGGTGGAGTGGCCCTGGGGTCATGAGATTTTTGCTTTTGTTTCTTTCACAGGTATCACACTCGGCTACATACTTTGGATGTCCTTATACATCCCCTTCCAATAAAAGGATTGCCTAGCATTGTAGTAAGTTTTGAAAAAACCTACATGGCCTGCAACCGAGGAATCGTGAGATTCTATCAACACCTTGGTTTTAAAACGAGATGTAGGGCTTAAATAGATCCTTCCTTTATACCAGAGGATGTCATTCCTCCATTCAAACTTCGACCCTTGATTAGGATCATTGATTAGGGCACAAGTGTCTGGGCCTTTGGCATATTATCCTCGGAATTTGTCTAACCACTATGGAACTGCAACGGAGATTGCGTAAGCCTTGACTCCTTCATCTTTTCAAGAAAGGGCATCAACAACTACATTGTCCTTTCCTCGCTTATGTAGTATCTCCATGTCAAATGTAGCAATTTTTTCTATCCATTTATGTTGTTCAATCGACAGTGTTTGTTGTTGAAGGAGATATTGAAGACTATTATGGTCTTTTCTTATCAAGATTTTTCTCCCTAGTAGGTATTGTCGCCACTTTGTTAGAGTGTGTATAATGGCAAGCATTTCCTTATCATATGTGGATTTCAAACTCTCTCTCTTATTGAGCTTCCTGCTTTTAAAAGCTATCGGATGACCTTCTTGGATCAAGACTGCTACTATCCTGAACCCTAACGCATCGCTATCCCAAACCCTAACGATGTTCTTTAATGCTTCAAAGCATTTTCCTGCCTCATCGTTCCAGCGGAATGGATTTTTTTTCAATAAGTTTGTTAAGGGAGTTGTTTTGTGCACGTAATTTTTCACATACCTTCGATAGTACCCTGTTAAGCCTAAAAACCCTCGTAATTTTGAGATAGTATCTGGTTGGGGCCACTCAGTAATTGCCTTGATCTTATTGGGATCGACTTTGACTCCTTTTGATATTATATGGCCAAGATAGTCCACCTCCTCTTTCCCAAAAGTGCATTTTGACATTTTTGCAAAAAATTGATGCTCTTCCAAGATGATTAATACTTGATCCAAGAGTCGAACATGCTCTCCCCATGTTTTGCTATATACGAGGATATCATCAAAAAATACTAATACTAACTTTCGTAAATAAGGTTGGAACAATTCGTTCATTACGGCTTGATAGGTGGTAAGAGCATTAATTAGCCCGAAGGGCATTACCTTGAACTCATAATGACCCTCATGAGTGTAGAAATATTGACAAAAATTTCAGACTTTTGTCAAACACTTAGTTTGCCTAGATTTCAGACTTAGACATGTCATTAATAATAAAAAAATCTCATGCATTTAAATCAACAACCCAACAAGCTGAAACACTGAAACTAAGTCTGTAGCAACGAAAATACACATAAAAAACAGCAGACTGGTAAACCCATAAAACAGTAGAATTTTGGTCAATGTGACCCTAGAAAAAAACCCACCCCGGGGAAAACCAGTCCAAGAGAATTTTATTGCAGCATTTATCAAGCAGAAAAATAATTTACAGCAACATTTATTTCAGCATTAATGATTGTACCAGATTTCTCGATTTTTGTGCCCACCTCGATTTTCATGCCCAGCAAACTGTACAAAATAGTACGGACTATACGAATTCCTGTGCTCAAAAAAAATCCTTCTCGAAAATCGTGCCCATAATTTTTTTCTCGAAATCTGTGCCACTGCTGTACCATACGGACTGTACGAAACAGTACAACTCAGCAGAAACTAAATGCCTTGGACAACTTCCCATCTCCTTGGGATTCGTGCCCTCTTGAGAAAAAAAATCCTTGGGATTCGTGCCCACTTGAGAAAAAATGCAGCTCCCTCTCTCTCTGCAAATAACTCAGCCAAATGCTCACTCTTGAAAATGCATTCCTTCAAACTTGTCTTGCACACTACCCTAGCTCTCTCTTATAACTTGAAAGTGACTTTTCACCTTCCCCATTCCCTAAATGCAAAGGCCAAGATTAAATCTTGCTTTTTCAAGATCAAGGATTGAGAAACTTTCCCCACAAAAGCGGTTACATTAAATTTTAATAAAGTCACATTTACTTTATGAACCAAGTGCACTTTATCTCATAAAGTAACTTTATAAAATTAAAACAAGGGAATACTTTATAAAAAGTCTCGTTTACAAAAGAGTCACTTCAAACTTTATAAAACAACATTACAAAGTAAAGTAGCCTAGCTAGTGCATGGCCACTTCCGCATACAAGACAAAAACATGCGGAGTGCCTCCAGAGCTAAATCTCTAACACTCCCTCTTAGTGAAAGAGGTACTCTCTGCCATCATCATCAGGTCCCATCCTCAAATCCATCACACTGTTTGCTGTAGGAGCTCCCTCTGAACCTGGAACCAACGCTACAACCTACACTGAACTCGAATCTGAAGATAACCTTCTGGTAGCCACACTGAACCCTAAGCTCCTAGGAGAATCAATTCCCCACTCTTGAGCATTGGTCCGCTCATGCTGGTTGAGCCTCCTTCCAGTACTCAGAAGAGACTCCCTCTCTTCCAACGGAACTCGAAACTGTACCCTTGGCGCCATTGCAGCCTCAAGAGCCTCCTGCTCCTCATCTGATTCATCAACTGTGGGCTATGCACTAAACTTGTGCAGCTCACCGAACCGATCACCAATCAACCGTGGATCAATTAGTCCCGCTCTCTCTGAGTATATATAAACATGTCCCAGATCATCTATATCTTGAAAAATGTACACATGTCCCCTCCGGAACAATGTCGAATACCCTACATCTTCCAAGGATGAGACTGAGAGCAATTTTACCCTCATCCCTTTATGAGGAGTTGGAATCTGACTTTTCCAACTCCTCACAAAGCACGTGCAAGTCACATCCAGATAAGGTTTTTCCAACACACAAGTTGTTAAAAAACACAACAATAACCCTTGCCCAGCAACTCAACACTACTGTTGTCCCCACAATCAGTTGTAATCTCAAAGCCTCAACTTTAATACCATGTAGAAATATTAACAAAAATTTCAGACTTTTCTCAAACACTTAGTTTGCCCAAATTTCAGACTTGGACATGTCATTAATAAAAAAAACTTCTCATGCATTTATATCAACAACCCAACAAGCTGAAACACTGAAACCAAGTCTGTAGCAGCGGAAATACACATAAAAAACAGCAAACTGATAAACCCATCAAACAGTAGAATTTTTGTCAATGTGACTCTGGAAAAAACCCCACCTCGAGGAAAACCAATCAAAGAGAATTTTATTGCAGTATTTATCAGGCAGAAAAATAATTTACAGCAACATTTATTTCAGCATTAATGACTGTACCAGATATCTTGATTTTTGTGCCCACCTCGAATTCCATGCCCACTACGATTTTCATGCTCAGCAAACTGTACGTACTGTACGGATTGTATGGATTTTTTTGCTCAAAAAAAAAATTTCCTTCTCCTTGAAAATCGTGCCCAAAATTTTTTTCTCGAAATATGTTCCATTGTTGTATCGTACTAACTGTACGGAACAATACAACTCACCAAAAACTAAATGCCTTGGAAAACTACCCAGCTCCCTGGGATTTGTGCCCACTTGAGAAAAATTGCAGTTCCTTCTCTATCTGCAAATAACTCAACCAAATGCTCACTCTTGGAAATGCTTTCCTTCAAACTTGTCTTGCACACCACCCTAGGCTCTCTCTTATAACTTGTGATTGACTTTTCACATTTCCCATTCCCTAAATCCAAAGGCCAAGATTAAATCTTGCCTTTTCAAGATCAAGGGTTGAGAAATTTCCCCCACCAAAAGCGGTTACATTTAATTTTAATAAAGTCACATTTACTTTATGAACCTAGTGCACTTTATCTCATAAAGTCACTTTATAAAATTAAAACAAGGGAATACTTTATAAAAAGTCCCATTTACATAAGAGTCACTTTAAACTTTATAAAACAACATTACAAAGTAAAGTAGCCTAGCTAGTGCATGATCACTTCCGCATACAAGACAAAAACATGCGGAGTGCCTCCAAAGCTAAATCTCTAACAATGAGTACGAAAAGTGGTTTTAGCTACATCTTCTAATCTAACCCTAATTTGGTAATATCCTAATCTCAGGTCTAATTTTGAGAAGTACTTGGCACCATGAAGTTCATCCATCATCTCATCAATGAATGGAATAGGGAATTTATTCTTAATTGTGACCTTGTTGAGTCCTCTATAATCTATGCACAACCTGAAGGACTTATCCTTTTTTCAGACTAGCACTATTGGAGCAGCATAAGGGCTTCTATACTCATCTACACTTCTTTTTTGCTGCAACATAGTGATCTTGGCAAAAAAGTCTTTCTCAGTTACGCCTTGAAACCTTTTAAGAAGATCATTTTTAAAGGTGTTCCAATTAAAGGAACAGACTCAAGCTGTTGTCTTCCACCACATGTGCCAATTATACGCAGTTCCCTCTAACTGCATGGCGGCGCACTTAATCTTCTCACTGTCGTAGGGTATGTTGTGGATATCAAAGTATTCCTCTGTAATGTCCTCTTCCAGTTAGGCCTTAAGGCCCAAAACCGCTAACCTATGTGATTCATGTGGGTTCGAGCGGTTACTGACAGCTAGGGAATCAGCTAAGGACTGATACCATCCATAGAAGATCTAGGGCATCATCATTTGGTCAAGAAGGGCCACCGGGGACAAAGGCCACCTTCGTGCATGCCATCCTAGCATTATTTAATAATGCATGCACTCTTTAAGTCTCCATCCGCATGCATACAAGTCAACGGCAAATTAGAAGATAAAGTGACCTAATTAGGTCAAAGATTAGGTTTTGCGCAGTTGAACTTTATAAATAGAGGATAAAGTGAAAGGAGACTTCACTTTTGATTATGATTATTTTGGGAGCTCTTGGATAGCAGCACAGCGTGCAGCACAGCAGTTGGGGTTGGAGACGGAGTCTTCAGCTAACAGGATTTCGGCAATGAAACATCTGTCCTAGTCTTATTCCAGGTAAGCCATACAGGTTCACCACTTGTTCTTCATTCATTCATCAGTTATCTAGTACGTGGTATAGATCGTTGCAGGGACACGTGTGCAGCCGTAAGAGGGGGTTTTCGACCAGAAAGCCCTAATCAGCTATTGTGCCTTCAAATCTCAGTTTCCTTCCGAAACTCAGGCACCATTCTCATCATCAGCTTCATACTCCGGTACCTGGTGATTATCAGATCTATCAGGGCTCATCCGAAGCAGTTATTAGCAGTTTCGGGGTTCCAGGGGCGTGAGTAGCTACTTCTCTGAAGCAATTCGCTACCCTTCCTAGAGGTCTCAGAACCTCCGCATGCATCAGGCATTCTCTCCGGCACTGAAAAACTATCAACCCGGCAAATTCGCAGTTCCATCGGACACCTCCTTCCTTGAGGGCGTCACCCTTTTCTGACTGGGGCGTCTTGCTGCTGGGGGTTCACTTGAAGCAGAGGAGATCCACCTATTTCCGATCCAATTCTCAATGCTTGCATACTTTCTCCGGGGCAATTCAGCCGGCTTATCAGTGGTAAGTGTTCATTCTATCTCGCAAAACCTAACCCTAATTTTTCCTATAAAATAGGGATTTTTGCATGGCAGTTTGCATGCCCAGTTGTATCAGCATATTTGCTTAGAAATAGAAAATATCAGGATTTGGGATATTACAATGGTATCAGAGCTGTTTTCTTGGCCAACTGTGGGCTTAAGAGATGAAAAGTAGATGAATACAGAAGGAGATCCTTTTGGAACCTATAGGAGGAGGAAGAGTAGATACACAAAAGAATTTGAAGATATCCAACTAGAAGATACCAATTCAGACATGGAACAAACAGGTATACATTCAGATAGGGGAAAAGGAACGGGAGAAGAGAAGGATTGGATGGAGTTTCACAGCTTGGTCTCTGCATTGCAAGACTTAGCCAAAGGACAAAAAGAAGTCCTCAACGTAATCAACAGACTATCAGCGAAACCGGAAACAGGTATCAACAGTACACCTCCCTCACCGGTAGATCGAGGATCTTCAAGCAGCAATGGAAAGATGGTGTACACTAACATCCAGAACACTCCGCACATATACAGCAGACCTATTATCAGGCCTACCATGCCTCACTTCTTGGCAGATACAGTAGGGGGCCCGGTCATGCAGGTAGAACCTAGCAAGCCTTTTGGGGCTTATTTGCAGGAGTACAGAGACTTAGGGGACAAGTTTCATGCTGCCATGTCTTTCTCAGATTTCTGCAACATGAAGAGTAGGAACAGGCCCAGGAATTTCAACAAGGGTTTCAATCACAACTATGAGCTGCAAAAGACCCTGGGCAGGTTAACCATCCCAAACTTTGATGGGACTTGCGGAGGATCAGCGAGAACATGGGTCCAAAAGTTGGATACCTATTTCCAACTCAACCCCATGACAGAGACAGACGCCATTAAGTTGGCTACACTTCACCTTGACGAAGAAGCTCACGAATGGTGGTACCACGGATTGGTGACATTGGGTCACAACACCATACATTCTTACGATGAGTTCACTCAAAAACTCATAGAGAGGTTTGACAGGAAAGATCCAGAGATCCATTTCAGGGAGTTGGCTCAACTCAAGCAGACTGGTAGTGCAGAAGCTTTCATTTCAGAATTTCAGAGGCTAGCCGTTATGGTAACAGATGTATAAGAGAGCAGATTGACTATGTTATTCACTAAGGCCATCATAGAGCCACTATGGGGATGGGTGAAAGCCTAAAACCCCTCACTCTGCAGGATGCTATTAGCAGGGCAAGGGATCTTCAGGATTCAGTGCCCAAAAACAAATTTCCTCTGAAAACCAATTTTCCTGTTAAGGACAAGGACAGGAAACCTTTCCAGCAGGATGTGCCCAAGAAAACTTGGTTAGATGAGGACACTAGGAAAGACTTGAGAAGGAAGAAGCTATGCTTCACCTGTCAGGAACCATGGGTACCAGGACACAGGTGTGCAAGGAAGGCGAAGACCCACTACATCGAGGTGTATTCAGACAGTGATGAGGACGACGATGAGCAGGAGGCCACAGAAGAGGATTCACACCAGGGTGATACACCAGAGGGGGTCATTGCTACATTATCTAGAGTACCAAGATTCCATACTCTCAGGGTCAGGGGAGTAGTATAGGGTCACAGAGTAGGAGTATTGATAGATGGGAGAGCCACCCACAATTTCATTGACTCCGCTTGGGTAGCCAAGAGAGGTATTCAGACCGAGAAGTTCGAGGGATTCACTGTAGCAGTAGCCGGGAACTCCAGCATGGAGTGTAACTACTGGATTCCAAAATTGAATGTTGCCTTAGGTAACTATCAGATGACAGACTCTTTTTATGTAGTGGATGTAACGGATATTCATGTGGTATTGGGTGTTCAGTGGCTTTACTCTATAGGGAAATTCACTACAGACTACAGGGCAATGGAAATGGAGTTCCAGGGGCCAGACGGCAAACGGGTAGTTTTGAGGGGCATGAACACTTACCCCCCAAAACCGGTCTCGTCACAGAGAATGGAGGCAGTGCTCCGACAAGATGATATAGAATGGGCTGCAGAATGTTTTGTCACCTTCAGGAAACCCCCAGAGACCAGCACACAACACCCAAGTGACATTCAAGCCTTGCTACAGAAACATGAAAAGGTTTTTCGGGACCTTCCATCCGGCAGACCACCAGACCGAGGTTTTGAACACATCATCGAGCTAGAGGAGGGAACACAAGTAGTCATCACCACTCCTTATAGGCATCCCAAAAGGTACAAGGATGAGATTGAGAAAACCATCAAAGAATTACTGGAGCTTGGTTATATACGGCCCAGTTCTAGCCCCTTTGCATCTTCAGTAGTTCTGGTTAAGAAGAAGGATGGTACTCTACGTATGTGCATCGATTATCGAGCACTCAACAAAAAGACCATTAAGAACAGGTATCCCATTCCCAGAATTGACGAACTCATGGATGAGCTTCGGGGAGCTCAATACTTCTCCAAGATCGATCTTTGCTCAGGATACCATCAGATCAGGGTAAGAGACCATGACATCCCCAAAACAGCTTTTCGCTGTCACTACGGTCACTATGAGTTTTTGGTCATGCCCTTCGGACTTACCAATGCTCCAGCCACTTTTCAGTCATGCATGAACCACACCTTCAGGGCACAACTACGTAAGTTATTGATTGTATTCTTTGATGACATCTTGATTTACAGCAAAACATGGGAAGAGCACCTGAAACACCTGGACGAGACGTTGAGTATTTTAGGAGAACATTCGCTTTACGCGAAAATGTCCAAGTGTGAGTTTGGCATGAAGGAAATGCTGTAATTAGGACACGTAATCAATGCCGAAGGAGTACAGGTTAACATGGAGAAAATCCGAGCTATCAGGGATTGGCCCACGCCAAAAACAGTTACAGAATTGAGAGGGTTCCTAGGTCTGTGCACTTATTACCGCCGGTACGTTAAAGGGTTCTCCCAATTTGCAGCACCCCTCACAGACCTCACCAAGAAGGGGGCATTCACTTGGACAGACTTAGCACAGAAAACTTTCGAGGAGATGAAGGTTATTATGAGTTCTTGTCGAGTTCTAGCATTACCAGACTTCTCACAACCCTTTGTAGTAGAATGTGATGCCTCAGGATAAGGGTTAGGAGCAGTGTTGATGCAGAATCATCACCCTATTGCATTTGAGAGTCGTAAACTGAAGAACTACGAGCGCCATTACTCTATATATGACAAAGAGATGCTAGCCATCATGCATGCTCTCACAAAATTCAGACAGCCCCTGGTGGGCAGTAAGTTCAAAATCAAAACCGATCATAACAGCCTCAAGTATTTCCTAGAGCAGAAGGAACTGAATGAGCGACAGCAAAAATGGGTCAGCAAGGTACAAGCCTATGATTTCGAGATCGAGTATGTGAAAGGTAAGACTAATGTAGTAGCTGATGGATTATTCAGGCGTCCAGCCCCATTATCTCTCATTAGTATATCCACGGATTGGAGGGCACTTCTCTTAGTGGAATACTCCAAAAATAAATTCGCTTGCGAATTATTGGACGAGCAAATTCAGGATGACAGGTACAGGATTGTGGATGACATCATCTACTACAAAGACAAGATATACCTCGTTCCAGAATCCACATTGAGGAAAAAGATCATTCAGGTAGCCCATGATTCTCCTTTATCAGGGCATCAAGGTTTCCTAAAAACCTACAGGCAGATCAGAGAGAGGTTCTCATGGAAGGGCCTCAAGGGGGAGATTATGCAGCATGTCCGGGAATGTAGCATCTGTCAACAAAACAAGATTGAGAACACCCATCCAGCAGGGTTACTCCAGCCACTATCGATTCCAGAACAGAAGTGGGAGAGCATCTCTATGGACTTCATTACAGGCTTGCCCAAGGTCCAAGGGCGAGATTGTTTATATGTAGTAGTTGACAGACTGACCAAGTTTGCACATTTCTTCTCGATACCATCAGACTACTCGACAGCTCAAGTAGCGGAGTTATTTTTCAGGGAGGTTTTCAGGTTACACGGGTTGCCTAAGACCATTGTCAGTGATCAGGATAGCAAGTTCACAGGTGCCTTCTGGCAGGAACTGTTCAGATTAGTGGGGACCGAACTGGCTACTAGTACGAGTTATCACCCCCAGAGTGACGGGCAAACAGAAATAGTCAACAAATGGATCGAAGGATATCTAAGGAATTATGTAGCAAGGCAGCAGCGGACCTAGATCAAATGGCTACACCTAGGGGAGTATTGCTACAACACTACTTATCGCATGTCTATTAGGATGACTCCTTTTAAGGCATTATATGGATACGAGGCCTTGGACTATGAAGATTTGGCATTCGGAGACAGTAGGGCTCCTAAGGCTAAAGATTGGATACAGGATAGTCAGGACATCCTGAAAATACTGAAGGAGAATTTACAAACAGCCTAGAATCAACAGAAGATGTATGCCGACAAACACAGGATTGAACGGAGCTTCGAGGTAGGGGAT
>LPNX010196859.1:200201-461361 GCA_001517045.1 Pseudotsuga menziesii
CGGTTTTCAGCCAGAAAGCCCGAATCAGCTGTTGGGCCTTCAGATCTCAGTTTCCTTCCGAAACTCAGGCACCGTTCTCATCATCAGCTTCATACTCCGGTACCCAATGATTATCAGATCCATCAGGGCTCATCCGAAGCAGTTATTAGCAGTTTCGGGGTTCCAGGGGCGTGAGTAGTTGCTTCTCTAAAGCAATTCACTACCCTGCCTAGAGGTCTCAGAACCTCCGCATGCATCAGGCATTCTCTCCGGCACTGAAAAACTATCAACCCGGCAAATTCGCAGTTCCATCGGACACCTCCTTCCTTGAGGGCGTCACCCTTTTCTGACTGGGGCGTCTTGCTGCTGGGGGTTCACCTGAAGCAGAGGAGATCCGCCTATTTCCGATCCAGTTCTCAGTGCTTGCATACTTTCTCCGGAGCAGTTCAGCCGGCTTATCAGTGGTAACTGTTCATTCTATCTCGCAAACCCTAACCCTAATTTTTCCTATAAAATAGGGATTTTTGCATGGCAGTTTGCATGCCCAGTTGTATCAACATATTTGCTTAGAAATAGAAAATATCGGGATTTGGGATATTACATCCTCGACCTTATTGATCCATGTGATGCATTGCTTTTCATCGCCATTAAATTTGGGTAACTCTAATTTCACCCTTATCTGGTATCTGTGTGCTTGGGGAATTGAAATCGACGGAATGTTATAGAAAGGAACTTCGTGTGGTGTAGTTGAGTCGGGTTGGCCCGATGAGTTAGGCATATTTGGAGGCGGTGTATTGAAGGGGTCTAGGTTATAACTGGGTGGGGGATTTGAGGTGGGTGATGGTAGTTTGGTCAAGATCATGTTGAGAGTTTCTTGTGTCTTCCTTTGTTCTGGTTGCAATGTACTGATGCCTTGATCTAGTCCTACCTTGAGCCCTGTTAAGTCGTTACTATTTTTGTTGATGTCTACCTTTAGTTCTGCATATTTCTTATCTAACTGGTCCAATCTGACATTGACATCTCCCATTCTGTTGATTACTGGAATTTTTTCTGTGTTAAACCTTGATTTATTCTTATTGGTTGTTTGAAGCCAACTCACCACGATTTTCTTTTTAAATAATTATTATAATGTAATTTTTTTAAATATTTATGATAATATAATTTTTTTATATAATAATAATAATAGTATTATTATTACATATACATATATATGTTTTGCAGGTTGCGTGAGTAGCTTTTTGCAGGTCAAGTGAGTGGTCGTAAATGGGAATGGATCGACGGGGATGGGAAGATGGTGGGGAACGAAAGCGGATGCAGCACGAGGATGGAAAGAGATAGCATGGCAGAGGAGGCGCGAGGGAGATTTGTGATAGCACGCGAGAGTGGAGAAGGGACGCAGAGGGGGAAGACAAGAGAAAAATGGAGTAGAGCGGATGAGCGTGGATGCGGAAGAAAGAATGAGCGGTTGTAGAGGATGCGACAGAGCTGAGATGGATGGGAGCAAACGAGGGAGTTGGAAGGCGAACGTGGACATGTAGCAGGTGGATGGAGAGAGGACGCGAAGGTGAACGCAGACAAAGGACGTGAAGTGGCTCGAGTTGCTGGAGGGCAATGGCGTTTGCAGGCGGCCGTCAACCTGGCTCTGATACCACTGAAACACACACACTCACTGGAACTTACGACTGATAAAAAATATAATTGTTTATTAATAAATTTCTAGATGATTTAAAATTACAAAAGACCTCCCGTATATATATTCTTCACGGGGTATGAACGTGACTTCTCATAAAGTCATGTCTTTTTTATGACTAATTTTAATTTATTACAACATTATTACATCTATTTATTATTTCAATCTCTTTATATTTATCTAATATATAACAATTTCCTACATCTCAGCGCTCACGGGGCATAGAATAGAGTCATAGATGGTGAATGGGTGTACTGTTAATGGGTGTACTGTTAAAATGCTCCTTGTGTAAGATCACCGGTTCAAAACGTTGTGGGCACATGCCTTACAAACAAAAAACTTTAAGATTTCTCGCGCTCGGAATGACAGGATTCTCTAGAAAATTATAAAGGGCATGATCAGATGATACTAGATGATTCTCCAAATGAATACCAAGCTTAAATATATTATAAGGAATTATTGTGTGCATCTTGCAAACATCTTTAGCAAAACATAAAAAATAGGCAAATTGGCATATAAATTGATACTGTATTTCAATTTGATTTTAAAGTAATGAGAAAATGTTTGATATTGTATCCAATTGAGAAGATATATTATTAATTGCATGTATGAAATAACTAAGTGATGTGAAATGAAAAGTAATACCACATAATTCATGACTTTATTATGAAATCTATTGTAAGGTCACTGAAGATGCAGTTTGTGACCCTCAAATAAGTTGATAAGCATCTGGTAAATTCCTGCTAGCTCATTCAGTTAAGGTGTGGGTCTCGTCAACAAAGCGACCTGGGTTCAAATCCCCCTAGGGGTGAGCTAGTTGAAAGGAGACAGCCCAAAATACAGCCAAGTTGATGGTTGGTGTGGTCCAAGCCGGATGGGATCCTGAAGTAATTTTGACGAAATAGATGCCCCTGGGTCATGGTTTCCCAGACCAAAGGCCACTCCAACCAGGTGAGGGTGTTTCGAGCAAACAATAAAAAAAGTTAAAACTCAATAAGCATCCATCATCCTTATTGATATCAAAGATCATAGAGCATTGATCAAATTCATTGTAAATTAGTTTTGGCCAAGTCAATCATAGCCTGTCTGTAATGTACCCACCTGTCTGCCCTCAACCAGTGGCATACCACCTATAAAAAATTCTCCTTTCTACCATTCCAAAGTCTGTGGCGGAATTCCCATGCAATCTAGCAGATTATTTAAATGATCAGTGAAAAATTATATACATGAGAACTGAAATAGCCACAGCCCATAAAGTAGATTCATACACCGCATGCACAGTTGGGATCTATGTTGCGTAGGAGCGCCCCCCACCCCCTCGCTCCTGCTCCCGAAGCTCGCTTCCTTCGGAAGCTCGCTCCCAAAACGCTCTCAGTTTTGGGAGCACGCTCCCAAGGCATTCCCTTC
Source organism: Pseudotsuga menziesii (assembly GCA_001517045.1). Lineage (NCBI taxonomy): Eukaryota > Viridiplantae > Streptophyta > Pinopsida > Pinales > Pinaceae > Pseudotsuga > Pseudotsuga menziesii. The sequence goes on from LPNX010196859.1 coordinate 203,278, forward strand.
CTTTCCTATACTAAAAGCTCCAATACTAGGTTGATCATTTGATGACGATGTTATGGTACCTCCCTTCTTTGCCAAGCTCCTAGAAAAGTTTTTATGGTTGATCATTTGATGATAATGTCATAAGTTATAACTACTAGATGATTGATGTTATATGGTTTAATCCATGTATTCTATAGCTAATTCAACATCCTACATGTTTTTTAGATATAAATCCATCAANGCAAAAAACGCTCCCGAAACAGAAGCTTTTGAAAATTTCATTTTTTGCTCCGCTCCCGCTCCTAGCAACATAGGTTGGGATATTGACAGACACCTCTGCTCCATTCATCCCTCATATTCAGGTTTTAGACAAAGATCATACAATATGAAAATAATCATATAAACTCAATCGACATAACAATATTCACATATGCATCAACAGATTATCATAAACATAAGCAGCATAAACTGAATCTACAAGTCCATATTAGAATATGTAGGAAACAATCTGTGGAATCCAATTCTTACCACAATAGCAGCAATTGTTTCCATTCCTTTTGTTCCTTTGTGAATGGTGATATTTATTATTGATATAACTAGTTGCCTTCTTTGGAGTGTTAAAAACTACCTCTTGTCGACTCGTAAACTTCCTTTCAATCATCTTTGCCATACTACTAGCTTCAGCCAAGTTCTTAGGTCTTGATAGCCTTAGCTCATTGTAGGATGGGTTTTGACCCGGAAATATACATTTTTAATGTTGATCATTTGTAAGTTTGGGAAATCTAGCTGGTAGAACTTCCCATTCATGGGTATACTCGTTAACTGTCCCAGTTTGTTGTAAATGGGCAAAAACCTAGTATAGGTGTCACCTTCATCGACGTGAAATCTCTTTAGAAGATTTTATGTGAGCATTTTCCAGTTAACAGAAATACCACTAGTTTTCCGAGACCATCATGTTAACCAATCGTAAGCATCACCTTCTAAGTATAAGGATGTCAACGAGATCTTATCCAATTCACTAGTAGGTGGGTTCAAAGCAAAATTTCCCACATGACAGCCTTTCGATCATCTAACCCATCATATTTAGGTATCTTAAGGTTGATATTATTTAATAGCCTGTGTTATCTGGATACCTCTAGTAATTTGTGTTTGGCAGTTATGGCCTTGGTAGCAATCTTTGGTGGACTATGGATTGTACAAATAACACATATACCCTTTCGGTTAATTGCTCAATCCTCTAACTATGATCATTAAGTACCTTCATTGTGTTAGAGTTTGCACTTTAATTCATATATGTTAGATCTTTAATCTAATGCAATAGGATCACTGAAAGATAGACAAGCACAACATAAAGAAAAACACAAAGATTTTATCCTGGGGAACCACAAGGGAGAAAACTAGCAACTTCTTCTGTATAGATTCATCACTTAGTGCAATGTCAAACAAAGATAGAAAACCCAAAGATAAGATAACTTATGCAGCTTCCTCTTCTTCTTCCCCAGCGAACTTGTCTTTCTCACTCTTGGAGCAAACTTGCTTGATCTTCCAGTGTGTTCAAATGAGGGAGAGCACCTCCCTATTTATATTCTTCAATTAGGCGACCTTTTGCCCCAACAGGGCCGACTTCTCCTAGGGAGACTCAAAAATACATTTTACACTTATTCTTTCGACGGCTATTGCCCCGGCTTACAGCGGAGGTTTTACCTCGACTCTTACATGACCAATTACATCAATGACATCCTCGATCGGAGAAATAACATCTCTGAAAGAAGGAATAACAAAAGTACAATATAATAATAATAATACAAAGAATATCTTCTGAAGTTACATTTTCAACAACACTCCCTCTTAACAAGGAAGGTATTCTTCCGACCTAGTCATCCCTATGACTAGATACAGTCTTTAGACATCATCATCATCACTATTGCAGCAACTCTTCATCTCGTCAACCATTGACTAGTGATATCTCTCGAATCAATACATCATTAGAAGTTCTACAGAGCCAACCATTTTTCATGTTGGATGTAGGCCTAGACCCCATCTAGGACTTTATCATCTCTACGAGCAAGCCATCAAGTAGGTACAGCCCAAGATCACACACTTGTGTCTCCTACTCGTATCCTATCATATCCATATCATCTCATGGAGAACAGCCCGTATGCCTACATTACATCCCTGCGAACAACCTGCGTCTTCCACCTCGTGGAGCTCTGACCAAGAGCATACGCGTCTTCCGCCATGTGGAGAGCATCCCAGGTGCATATATCATGTCCACTAGACAGCCTATGTCTTCCACCCAGTGGATACATCCCAAGAACACCTGTTTCTTCCACCCAGTGGAGATCAACTGAGATGTATTACGTCTCTCTCTCAGTCAACCTGTGTCTTCTACCCAGTTGATACAACCCAGGAACATCTGCGTCTTCCACCCAGTGGAGATCAACCCAGATGTATTACAACTCTCTCTCAATCAACCTACGTCTTCAGACATGTGGAGACAACCTAGGATCATCTTAGATGCATTACGTCCTTAGGGAACATCTGTGTCTTCCTCCATGTAGATACAGCCAGGCGCATCCCAGATGCTTTATGAACCGTGGACCACCAACATCTTCGGACATGTGGATACAGCCCATGAGTATCCCAGATGCATTATGTCCTTACGGACCACCTGTGGCTTCCTCCATGTAGATATAGCCTTGGTGCACCTACGTCTTTCGGACATAGTTCTTCACTCCTTTTTTCGAGGAACATCGATCTAGATAACTCCAAACTTCTCTCTAAAGTACCCAAACTTAGTCTTACTAACGGCTTGGTCAACACATCGGTTGCTTACTCGTCTGTCACCACATGTTATAGCTTCATTGCTCATCTCTAGAATCTGCACCATATCCCAGATATAGTGATACTTGATCTCAATATGCTTCGACTTGTCATGGAACACAGGATTCTCGAACAACTTTACATAACTCTGGTTGTCACAGAAGATACAAGTCGCCTCTAACTCGAGATCAAACAAATCTGATAGCAGCTTTCTGAGCCATATTGCCTCACAACTAGCCGAACAAGCTGCAATGTACTCTTCCTCAGCTGTACTCAATGCCACACTCGATTGCTTCCTGCTAAACCAAGAGATCATACCAGATCCCAAATTCAAGAAGCATCTTGAAGTGCTCTTCCTATCTATGGCACTGCCTGCCCAATCCGAATCAACATAACCGTGTAGGTTAATCTTCTGATCCGTCACATACTTGAGCTCATACTCAATTGTACCCTTCAAGTACCTCAATACATGCTTTGATGCAATCAAGTGAATAGGTCTCGAATCTGTCAGAAACTGGCTCAATGTGTTCATGACAAAGCATATGTCTGGCCTCGTGTTCGTAAGTACATCAACGAACCAACCATCTGCCTATACATCGTGGCATCAACTCTCTCTAAAGAAGCATCATATAGTAGCTTTAAGTTTGATGCCATAGGTGTGGCAATGGCCTTGCAATCCATCATTTCGAACCTCTTCAAAATATCCACTGCATACTTTCCTTAACCAAGGAATATCCCATCTAATCTCTACCACACCTCCAGACCTAGGAAGTAGTGCATCATTCCCATGTCCTTCATCTCAAAATCTACGGCAAGTTTCCTCTTTATATCTGCAATGAGCTCATCCTCACCTGTTAGAAACAGGCCATCCACGTACAGTAGTAGTATCACTGATCTTCCACCCTCAACCTTGAAGTAGAGGTTGAAATATGCTTTACTCACGGTAAATCCCGAGCTCATTAGAAAGTTTGACATCCTGTCCTACCATGTCCTGGGTGCCTGCTTCGAACCGTAGAAGGCCTTCTTTAACTTGCACACATGAGTTTGTTTGTCATGTGTCTCAAATCCAAGTGCCTACTCCACATACACTTCCTCCTCAACTACACCATTCAAGAAGGTTGGCTTGACATTCATTTGGTGTATCTTCCATTTGATTACTGCAATTAAGGCTAGTACAGATTTTATGGAAGTGTATCTTGCTACCGGTGCAAATGTCTCCTCATAATCTATGCCTTCTTTCTGAGAGAAGCCACGTGCTACAAATCTTGCCTTGTATTTTTCTATGCTTTTGTCTGCTGCATGCTTGATCTTGTAGATCCAATTGGAAGACACAACGAATTTCCCTTCTGATCTCGAGACCACCTCCCATATATCATTCTTCATGATCGATTGATATTCTTCGATCATGGCATTTCCTTCTTTTTTGTTGCTTCCTCATAGTTGGAAGGTTCTTCATCAATGATGTCACAAAGTAGCGCCACATAGCTGGAGTATGATCTCGGTCTCTTGCTCTCTATGGAAGTCCCATCTAGAGCACCATATATCTCTGCATCTTGGATTGCTTCTCATGCCCATGCTGGTCTTCTCCTGTAGGAGTTCTACTCACGAGGTGGATCTACAGGTCTCTGTGGTTCTGTCAAGTCATGGTTTTCATGGTCTGCTTGGATCACTTCTTTCATAATTGTATCACTAGTTCTGGGAACTTCGAGTTCTTCAGTTTCTTTGGTGCAAAAATGTCTTGATCTGTTGTAGGCCAAGTCTTCATCAAAAGTTACATCTCGGCTAGTCTCAATCTTCTTGAATCTTGGAAAGTATATTTTGTAAGCTTTTGATGTGTCGTTGCATTCAACGAATATTCCCTTCTTTATTGAAGGATCTAGTTTTGTTATCTTTTCTTTAGCAACATGTATGTACACAGGGCAACCAAATATTCGAAAATGGCTAACTTTTGGTTTCTCTTCTGAGAAAGCTTCTTCTGGGGTCTTGTTATCCAAGACACGGTGAAGTATTATGTTTTGTACATACACAGTTGTCCCTACGGTTCTGCCCATAAGTACATTGGAAGATCTTGGTCGTGAAGCATTGCCTTTACTGCTTCCATTATCGTTTTGTTCTTCCTTTCTGCAATGCCATTTTGTTGAGGATTGTAGGGAGTGCTCATATCCCTTTTAATCCCAGACTCCTGCATCGGTCTCTGAAGCTATATGAAGTGAACTCACCGCCATTGTCTAGTCGTAAGGTCTTGATCTTCTTTTCGGTGTGATTCTCTACCAAGGCTTTGAATTCCTTGAATTTATTGAAAACTTCATCTTTTCTTTTCAAAAAATAAATCCATGTTTTACGAGAATAATCATCTATGAAAGAAACATAGTATGCATACCCACTTAAGGAGTTGGATGACATGGGGCTGCATACATTCTGAGTGGACTATCTTTAAAAAAAATCGCCTTGCTTACACTGCTTGGAAATGGTTTCTTTACATTCTTCCCTTGTGCACATCCTTTGTAAATGCCTTCATGTTTTGCTTGGATCTCGGATAGACCTGATACTGCCCTGCTTGCAATTGGTAGTGCTCTATATTGTACATGTGCAAACCATTGGTGCCATAGTTCACTTGGTTCCATAGAGTCATGAACCAATGCTTGTTATGGTTGTCCCTTTTATTTGTAAAGACCTCCCTTTTGCTCCCCAATTATTGTTGCATCATCTATTTTCTTGCCTCTTGGCCACATGAGTACTTGGCCATCAACAAATGCAACACAAAATCTTTTAGTATCTAGAGCTGAGATGGAGAGGATATTCTTCTTCAAACTTGGTATGTAAAGAACATCCTTCATCATCATTCATTTGCTAGAATCCAACTTGTAAGAAGCTTCTTCACACCCTTTGATAGGATAATGGTAGTCATCTCCATTTTTCACCTTGTGAGGTGAGTCATGTTATGACAAGTTGATAAAAGAATCTTTGCACCCTATCATGTGCTTCGACGCTCCACTGTCTACAAGCCAATCATTACTTCCATGGGTGTCGGTAACTGTAAGAGTTGAAATCAAAACATATTCTTCATCACTTGAAGATCTTCTCTTATCCTTTTCCTTTCTAGTTCATATTCTTCAACAATGTGAGCATGATGCTTCCTTCTCTTGTTTGCTCTTGAGGATCATTTGTTTCTGGGGCAATCTCTTGCAAAGTGGCCTTTCTCATCACATGTATAAAATCTAAGACTAGAGAAGTCACGTTTAGATCTATGATTCTTTTGGAACCTTTATGGTCTTTTCTAAGGATGATCCTCCCTCTTGCTTCTATCCTTCTTTGTATGAGTTGTTAAGGCTTGATCATCATCAACTCCCATCTTCTCTTCTCTTGATATTAGTCGAGCTTCTCCTTGGGTGCACTCCTCCCACAATTTGGTGAACTTGATAAGTTTCTTTCTATCGCATATTCCACAGATGAAAGATTCCCATGATTTCGGAAGGCCATTTAATGTGGTCATTACTATCTCTCCTTCAACATTTTCTTCAATGGCTTCAAGTTGCTCTTTGATTTGAGAGACCCTTGAGAAGTAAGATAGGATAGTCTCTGAGTCTTGAATCTTCACATTCGTGAGTAGATTCCTCAAGGCCATCTTTCGATTGATGTTATTCCCTTCATATAGCTTGGTCAAAGCATCGAACATCTTCTTGGGAGTCTTCAATGAAGAGACATAAGGAATGAGATGACCCTTGATGAAGTCCGCAATAATCCTCTTGGCTATAATTATGTTATTGTGAGTAGCCTTGGCCTCTTCTCCCTCTGATTTTGGAACCTCCTTAGTGACGTACTTGTCCAAGTCATTCTCTTCTAGAATAAGAGAGATTTTATGTTTCCATCCTCGGAAGTTGTCAACTTCCTCAAGCTTCGTGTGATTCATCATTTTGATATGAGAACCTTAAATAAAAATAACAAAGAAACATATCTTACAAATTTGAGATTCCCAACCTGTTTCTTGAATTGGCTAACCTAGGGTTTAACAGAGAAACCCTAATTTTTCAAACTTGGAACCTTGAAATTTTACCCAAATAGAAAGATGTTCCTCCTTAAGGCGAGTTGTCCAATGGTGTCATTTTCTCATATTGGTGAATGGAAGCTCCAAAAATCTATGCCCTAGTTTCTCCCGACAACAATGATTAGGTCAAAAATGAAACTTCTCTGATTTGGAATCTGCTTCTACCAAAAGATGTGCCTCCTTGAGACGAGTTAGCTTGACCTTCTTTTCTGGAAAATTTGTGGAGAAAAGTGTCGGATCTTGGAAGCCCCAGTTTCCACAGTTGCACAGTGCCTTCTTTCAGGGTGGCTCTAATACCATGTTAGAGTTTGCATTTTAATTCAAATATGTTAGATCTTTAATCTAATGCAATAGGATCACTAATAGATAGACAAGCACATCATAAAAGAAAGACAGATTTTATCCTGGGAAACCACAAGGGAGAAAACCCAGCAACTTCTTTTGTATAGATTCGTCACTTAGTGTGTAATATTATGTTATTGATAAATAGGGAATTTACTGAGGACATTTAATACAAGGAGCATATTAGAACAATTAATCAGTATTATTAATTCATCAGTATAGTAAAGAGGGCCATCGGAGTTATTATCATAAAGCACGCAGAGCATACAAGCTTTATTTCTTCAGTCTTAAGTCAACAAGCAATTAGAATTGCATGCATGCAAAAAGTAAAGTGCAAACCCTAAAAGTACATGCTAAAGCTATATAAGAAGGGTCATTGAGCCAAAAGGATCATCCATGATTATTATTGTTGATTTGGAGTTTTTGAGCAGCAGTAGCAGCAGTTGGGGTTGAAGATAGTGTCTTCAGCTAAAAAGGGTTTCGGAAGTGAAATCTATCGCCCCAATCTCTTTCAAGATAGGCCATCCAAGTCTATCATTAGCATTTATCTTATTCATTCATATTCAGTGATCCAGCACCCACATCAATTTTATTTGTAGGTTCACAATTACAGTTGGGGAATAGTTGGGAAACCCCAAAAGGATTCACTGGGACCTTCAAGCTCAGTTTGTCTCCACATAACTTCACCAGTTCTCTCAGCGGATTCATCACATCACACTGGGTGGGGTATCAATTCATTATTCGCTCATTCGAGACTACCAGCAGCATATTCGTGGGAGGAAGGAAGCGTCCTCGCCCAGAGCAAATCAATTTGCTAGCTGCCCTAAGGAAGGAAAAATCTCTGCATGCGGCTTGATATCTTACCAGGAGGCTCAGACTATCACCCCTACCAAGTTTCAGCATCATCAAACTGCTCCTTCCCCAAAAACGTCAACATCATCTTGTAGAGGGCACATGTGTAGCTGGGTGTTGACATCAGAGAGGAGCACTATTACCTCATCCTTCCAACAAACCCTGCATGCGCCTTATTTCTTTTGGAGGACTATTAACGTGTTTATCAGTGGTAAGTGTACATCTTTTTACCGAGAGTCTTGCCCTATTTTCTCTCCAGTTTAGCTATATTTTAGGGCCACTGGGCACTGCAATTTTGCATGCACTTTTTATTCAGTTTTTTGCACATCATTGAGTGTATGAACAACAACTTAGTAGCAAAGAGTCGTAGAATATCAGTTTGGGATGTTACATAGTGCAATGACAGACAAAGATAGAAAACCCAAAGATAAGATAACTTTTGCAGCTTCCTCTTCTTCTTCCCCAACAAACTTGTCTTTCTCATTGCTAGGTTTAAACTCTTGGAACCTCTGCAAGACCTCCTTAGATTTCTTGCTCCTCAGGAAGTAGATCCAAGTCTTCCTAGAATAATCATCGGTGAATGTCACATAATACTCAAAACCTCTCAGAGAAATAGATGACATGAGACCACACAAATCTGAATGTATCAAATCAAGCACTCCAGCTGACCTACTATCACTGCTCGAAAAAGTAGTCTTGGTGTACTTTCCTAAAGCACACCCTCTCCACACATCACTATGCTCCGTGTTGAACTCAGGCAATCCTGTAACCATGTCTTTAAACATCCTCAAAGCTAGATGATGCAGATGAGCCATCCTCCTATGCCACAACTCACAAAGCTCACTGTTGCTGCTATGTGTCAAAGCATGTCGAGGATGAAATAAAAGCTTGTACAACTTCCCACATCTTACTCCAATGGTGTAAGAGGCAGATTGTCCTGCGGTCTTGGGCAAAACACGCACATGTCCATCCAGGAAAGACATCCCAAGTCCTTTGTCCTCAATCATGGAAACTGATATCCAGTTCTTTTTCAGCCTAGGTATAAACAAAACATCCCTCAAGGTCATGGGACAGATGGACTTCCTCTGAAATGTAATGGTCCCACGCGCAATCGCTCTTACAACTATTTCCATGGAGTGTTATCTATTTCCATTGAAGATCACATTGACAAAGTCTGGGAACACATGGAAGCATATCGAGCATCTGATGAAGACGTCTTCATGAGGGGCCTTCTGCTATCTTTGGAAGGAGACGTCCGAAAGTGGTTTGACAGGTTTCCTGCCTCATCCATCAATGCGTATGACAATTTTGTCACAAAGCTTAATAGTGATTGGTCTCGCAAGTTAGATAGGAAATTCCTCTTGCATCAACTATTTGACATCAAGAAGAAGGAAAATGAAACAATCTATGAGTTTAGCATAAGATTTGACAAGACTGTAAGAAATATCCCAGAAGAAATCAAACCCAAGTACCAAGCAATTGTTATTCATTATTTGAATGCGTTTGAAGGGTGGCTTGGGTATCACTTAAAGGATAAGAATCCCAATGACTTGAAGATTGCCCAATTCAATGCAAAGATGGCTGAGCAAAATGCCGCATCTATGGGTAAGCAAAACTTTTTTCAATCACTTTGCCCCATCCACTTCTAGATCTGACCCTAAACTCCGAAAGCCTAAGGAACGTATGAATGAACTAAAGGAATCAAAGGACACGTTAGAAACCATGCAAGAGATGATGAGACAACTAACTGTCCAGACAAAAAGCGTCGTTAGTTTTCATGATCCTGAGAGACATAGAAACCCTTGTGGCCCTAAGCCCTACTAGAACAATAATAGAAGGCCTAAGGGAGATAACAATAGAAGATGACCTGAATATCCAGAAAAAAAAATTTGAAAAGAAGAATGTGAATTGGTGTGATGAAACAGAGGAAGAACCTTCTAACGCCAATTATCCCGATGACCAACCAAACAATGTCAACTTTATTAATGACCTATCTTTTGATGATGGTTTTGGGAGGATTCTCTTGGAAGAAGAGCCATGGGAGCAAGAAGAAGATTTGGTTGATGAACCTAGCCCCTCATGTTGTGCCATAAATCTCCCTGAAACAAAGGAACAACCAAAGTTTAAAATCTATAAACGAAGAATTGATTCCCAACCTTCTTTCCTAGACAAACGCAAAGAAATTAATGAAGATAAAAAGGAAGAAGAAGATTTTGCCTTAGAAGATTTTAATTTGAATATTGATATGAAGAAAGAGATAGGCAAGATAATGTGTAATATCCCTATCACTGAGTTGATGAAAGTGCCCTCAGTAAGAAGCCAAGTAGAGGAGTTCTTTGATGGCATTGGCCAAGAGAAGACTCCTGAGGTTGTCTTAGACTCTTGTCACATACAGAGCCTTAGTGGAATACAACCTAGCAAAGTTGAAAATGATCCACCTATCAACATCTATTCTGCAATTTATGAGAGAAAGAACGGGCGTTACCCTCCCTTTTACCTAACCTTGCACATTCAGAATATGCTCCTGCATAATTGCATGTTGGATTCTGGAGCAACTATGAATGTGATGCCCTTACATGTCATGAAGAAAATGGGATTAGAGGTGACTCGACCCTATGGAAATGTCTGTGGTATAGACTCTAGACGTGTGCAATCCTATGGTTTGATCAAAAACCTTAGGGCTGATCTGTTTGCATGTTCAGACATTTCCACTATGATGGATGTAGTTGTTATTGACTTGCCCCCAGCATATGGAATGCTTTTATCTAGGAAGTGGGCAGTTGGTCTAGGTGGATACCTTATGATGGATTTGTCATATATTTGTGTTCCAAACTCTGACGGTGCTTTAATTAGGATTAACAGAGAGCCTTGTTACGATAAGCATTTGGAAACTTTTGAGAAAGGGATTAAAAACACATATGGAGATGAATTGCTTAATAATGCTAAAGCTAATACTGTGGAAGATGAAAATGAAATTTGGGAATATGAGCAACTTGAAAACATGTTCATGGTAATGGAAGATTTTGATTCCTCTTTTGAAGAAGATCAAATAGCTGAAAAAGCTAGGAGAATTAATTTGGAAATGTTTAGGAATGAGTGTTCAGAGGAATTGGAAGAGTTGAGAAGAAATGAAGATCAACCTCAAGGTCAAGAACTGAATAATGCAATAGAACAAGAACAAATAATTGAGAATCCTACACTTGAAGTTGATGAATTTGATGATGTTAGGCATGTTGAAAGAATTCCTTATAGAGTAAGTGAATGGTTTGCCTTAATTGACCATAATAGAGAGAGGGAAAGCCAAGGGCTTGAACCTATTTACCCATGGGCAAACCATCCTGAGATAGTTGTTGTAGTAGAAGCTAGTGAAGAAGCCACTGGTTCCCATTATTCTGATGTTGTTGGGTCATTATCTCATGTGTCTTTAGAAGACGGTAATCTAAATCAAGTCCATGATAATTCTCTAAGTTGGGAAGAGGATGCTTTAATTAAGGATGCACCTGAAGGAGAATTTAATCTTAACAATCTTGCTATATTTTAGACTCCTTCAGATTCCCTAAATAATGTGTTATCTACGTATCCTCTCATCCCCAACTTTTTTCTGCCACCTGAGTCATCTAGTCATCATAACCATGATCTTTCTCACATTCCTAGTTCTTTGGCATCTCATACAGAAGCAGTTCCAACTGAGCTGGAAAATATGCACATTCATGTTCCTACAGGGGAAGGCTCTAGCCACAGTACTGTTATATCCCATATGCCTCATCCCTTGGAAGAACATAGATACTTCTGGATTGTAGGGGAAATTGTCAGACATGTAATGTCTACTCATGAGGAAGGGCCTAGTGTTAGTGTCCAGGAGACGAGGAGAGAAGTTAGAGAAATCCTAGTTGGTAGGGTAGTTATTCCCATTGATGGTGGTCCACCCATATTTGATGCAATTCCTTCCAGAAGGAGCTCAAGAATTATCACCCCGCAACCACGAAACCTTGTTAAAGTCCATCCATGCCTATACGCAACATTGAAGTTGTTCCTGAATCAGTGAATAGGAACAGATTTCCCACGGGAAGTCATATCCTTATCCTAAACCACTTACTATATATCCGATCAAGGCAAGCTAATGACATTTGGATTGGACCTTTCACCGTTGAGCATTGCATGGGTGACATGTGTTTTCTTGCTACCGGTAATGGACGACAAATCTTACTTCCTATCAACCAAAGGGAGTTGAGGGGTTATATCCCTGACCTCAGTTAGCCTTGAATCTTTTCTTGCCTGGTAGGTTAGAGTAGGTAGGACCTGAATAAGCCTCTTTTGGCTAGTAGTTTTTAGCTTTTTAGTCTGGTACCTTTTGTTTCTTCCCTAAGCTTGTCATTGAAGCTCTTAGTGTAGTCCTGGGTATTTGTCTTTTTCCTGCACAATAAAATCAAACTCCTTTTGAGTTATTAGATTAGATTAACTTCCTGCTTTTCAATTTCATGCACTTCAGTTTCGGTACTTTCTTTTATCTACGCATTGTTCTGACGACCGATCTGTGAGTTTGATATAGCTCTGGACATTTTGTAGGTAGTAGATGACATTTTGATAGCTGTGGCAGAGCTAGAGTGATGGATCGAGGATTCAAGTAGCAGAGTGCAAGGACCAGAGATTCTGAGGTTCTCCAGTGCTCTATTCAGCAAAGCACTTGTCCCAGCTGGAGCCATATGTTATCACATATATAGTAGTCGGGCTACCATATTCTATTTTTTTATTCCAATACACTTTTCAACTAGTTCCCTTACATATGAGATGCTGAGATGAGCATCGATGATGGGTCACTATTTGATGATGGACTATAGTACTTTCTCATGCCATGACTGAGTCCCAGGACACTCAAATTTGAGGACCAATGTAGCCATTTAGCCATTTACAGAGCAGTCAATATTGCCTAGAGTTGTAGCAGCAAGTTCTCAGTGGATAGATGTTGTTTCAGATTGGTTATTTACAGGTATATGACTCGGCATGTATTATCTTGTGTTATGGTTATTATTGCTTTTATACTCATTCTTGTGACATGTCTTAGCATTTAGTGTCATGATCTGGCGATCATATAAATATGTGGACCTGGTTGTATTGATATTATGTACGTATGTCCCTACTTAGACCTAGAAGTTCTTGACCCATACTCATTAGTTTTTGCCCTCCTTAGGGAGAATAGAGGTGATCATTCCCACCATACTTTGGCTTGCTAATGTTGGTCTCATTGTTCACTATCTCCACCCATCTATTACCTTCCAGTTATTTTTATATCCCGGCCTACTACTTGACTTGTGGCATGGAGGACCCTTCCCCACTATAGCCTCTTTGTTGGATAAGCTTCCATGTTTATTTAAAGGCTATGGAAACTCGAGGCTATGGATCAAGGCTATGGAAACTCGAAGGCCAAAAAAGCAATGGTTCTTAAAAGTTATATCTAAAGATTGTTGGCCTCACTTGTATTTGATATGGATTGTGAGCATTTGTCAAGGTGAATAAGCACCTCTGAACGTAACTTACCCATTTGTGAGACACTGCCATCCCCTGTGTTATCGCTTGTCCAACATATGCTAGAGTGAGTATCCCCTTTTCATATCCAAAGAGTCACAATGTCAAGTTAGCAGTCACCCTTTAGCCTAGCCTTTTGATTTTTAGCCTTCATCCTTCACTAGCAAATTGATTACAACTATGAAGTGAGTATGGTCTTGAAATTCTGGTCTGAGTCATAATTAATAATTAACAAAACTCTATATATTTGGATGTAGATCGCCAGTGAAATGATTACTACTTGTTATAATTGTTACTTGAATGATTTGTAGAGCACGTCTTAACCTCTAACACTGGCAGCAATGTGATGTTAGCCTGGGTCATATTATTAGTCATGTTGACTGGGTATTCAGCATTATTTGATCATTTACAGATTATTATTATTTTATCTGTCTGGGCATATTAGATATTGTACATGATCATGCAGAGATCTATAGGGTGTATGATTATTCACCTTAGGTGGATTTGGGCTCCCTGAGTCCAATGAGACAGTTTATTTTCAGTTTTGGGCAGTTACAGTGATGATTTGTCTCACTATACTATTCTGGTGTAGTTTTGCCATTTTAAATGGCCTGTCAGAGCAGAAGGATGATTTGATTGGTTCACCTAGGGCGTTGTATGAGGGAGTGGTCCAACCACTTTTTTTACCATTATACCCCCCTCCCAGAGATCCTGGTGGGCTCAGTTGGACAACGCAGGCACTCCAAGTGGTAGTTTGGGCAGGTTCACAATTCCCGAGGCAGATTAAAAATGGTAAAAATGACTACTGAAGAATTTGATTTGGGCTACTGAGGCAAGGAAATGGCATGGGATAAGTTTTGATGATGAGTGTGATGTCTTCCGCCCCTTCTTCAACAGTTTCAGCATTCAGGAGGACCTACACCCATCTCTCCGGCATGTTTTATGATTTTCTGGAGCTTTTGGAGGCTCACGATTTTCCCAGAGAGCCACTATTTTGCACTTAGAGTTATATTTTATTTATACTGTGCCATGTGGACACACTAGGGGTGTTAGACACTACCCCCTAGACCCATCATGAGCTTTATTCATGTTTATTTTGTCATATTGAGTGGGACCCCCTCTCCTAAGGCGATTTTGTCCATTAATGTGTTATATTATTATATTGATCCATGTACTTTATGTTGAGCTCATCTCAACCATTGATTAGAACATTTTGATATTTTAATCTTAGCCATCCATTCAAAAGGTGGTTAGGATTTTGGTACCTCTCCATCCTATTTAAAGGAGAGAGCTTCTCATTGTAAAGGGGTCTTTGGCTCTTGGAATCTTGATAATAGAAAAACTCTTTTGTGGAAATTCTTGGGTCTCCTTTGCATTTGGTGTTCTTTGATGGTGATTGGAAAGTCTATTGCATCCTAGCATTTGAGAATTTGTGGTGAGATCTATATTTTTGTGGAAACTTTGGGCTTCCTCAATTCGCTTGTTTGGCATCGCTTGTAAAGGGCTTCCTCAATTCGCTTGTTTGGCATCGCTTGTAACAGGGGGTTATCATTAGTATCATTGTGTTCTATGGTTTCATCTTGTTATTTCTTCTATAGCATTTGTTTGTTTCTCTTGATGCATCAAATCTGATATTGTTGACGTTTGTTGTGCAGGAGGGAGGGCGCAATTGGCTTCCTTGGGCAAATCAATTTGCGTAGAATACTCATCCAAATCTTCTCAAATTGATAGGGAAGGCATAGATCATCATCATCAAGGCATCTACAAGGTTATCCACATAAGATCCACAAGTTAGTTCTTCTTTTCTTGGTTCCAATCCATTGGCATCCTTATTTTACTGTCAAAACCCTAACTTAAAATAATCGAAAATTCTACGGATCAAACCCCTTGATCAATGGCAAACCATTTCTGGGTATTGTAGATCAGGTCAAACCCAAAGTGGGTTCTCCTAGGCATCATGCTTGGGTGACTCCACAAGGCCCAAATTCCAAGGCACTAATCCCTCAACCCTAGCGCACCCCTCTTTTGGCCAATTTTTCATGTGTTTTGATCCTATCCCTGAGGCTTGGGTACTTTGATATTGTCATACCTTTCATCAAGTCTATCCATTGGTACTAGATAGCCCCAATTTTGTCCGTAAACTCCCTGCATTGGACATGGTTCCCAAGGCAGTGGATATCTTCATCATTTGTCGGTACCTTGATCCTGGATCTAGTAGTAAAACTCATAAGTCATTTGTATCTCAATCTTGGATCAAATTTACACTTCATAAACTTCTTGATCCAAACCATAACTCACCTTGTGACTTCATCCATAGATCTAGAGTTTACTTCACCTTACACTTTCGTATTTCATCTTCCATTTGATTTGATCCGGTGTCTTGGTTTGATCTCCTGTCGGGAGTAGATCTGGGTCTCCCCCATTGTTGTCTTGGGCTAAGACAACATCAAGTGAAAATTGCCTCAATTGGCGTGACAACCATCCATTTGGGAGTCGAGGCTATCTTGGTTCACCTCTTTGGTTGCCCATCCCTCTACCAATCCATCTTGGATCCATCTCATAGGGTAACTACAAGTCTGATGATAACAATTCTCACTAGATCAGTGCCAGAAACAACCTCCCCAACCCCTGTAAACTCATCTCTCACCTAAGATATCCTAGTAAGATAGGAAGTCACTCCCTCTGCTTTCGCCATCTTAATACTCTTCAATTTTTCCCTCAACACCATTTTTCGATTCTCATTTGAACTCCGGTACAAGTTTGTCAAAGCATCCCACATCTTATATGCACGGTCTTTACTTGAGATGTGAGAAATTACACAGTCTTTAACTGCATCAAGAATTATCCTTTTAGCCTTAATGTCCTTTCTGTTGAAGGTAGCTAGTGCTTATGCATCGGTGACAGCTGGAACTTGAATTGGGTAAGCTTGCATGTGATTAACCACTTCATTCCACAATTCATTTTCCTCTAAAATGAACACTATCCTAGCCTTCCATGGGACAAAATTCCCAACCCCATCAAGCCTATCCTCCAACCTAAGTCCTGTAGCCATTTCAATGCAAATTTAAATTTCAACAAGGTGTTTCCCACTAACAAAAGAAGCTCTCTGACAGTCTGAAAATGTCAATGCAACAATCTGCCCCCAAGCTCTAATACCATGTAGATTTTTGGTGTTCAAACTCAGCCCGGTTTCAAGTTAAATTTCAGAAAAGTTTATAGTCCAACTCAGTTTAGAAGAGTGTTGTAACTTCAGTAAAATGTCAGACTTTAAAACACTGGATGAACATCACATTTTAACAAGCAGAAATTTAACAATAAATGCACACCATGAAATTTCAGACACAAGTATTTTTCGGCAAATTGCCCAAGCAAAACCCAGAATGGGAAAACCTGTTAGAAAGAGAGAGGAATTAAATTTCAGTCAAATTTAGAGTTCCAGTAGTAATGACAAATCTCGAACTAACTTATCTCAACCCAACGCCTCGAATTTCATGCCACTATGCACTTAACAAGCTATACAAACCAACAGAAGACTTCCTCGATTTTGCCTCTAATGTCATGGGGGGCCATTTTTGCCTCCAACGTCACCTTAGGAACATAAGTTGACTTTATGAAAAAATATTTCCACCCTCTAAGTGACTTTAGGCACTTTCCAAAAATTGTCATTCTAATTAATGGCCAATTTTCTAGTTTTTTTGGACTGAGTTAGGAAAACATGCCTAAAACCTTAGCAAAACTCGTCCAAATGGCGAAATGGAACCTCTCCTAAATCACCAAGCAAACCCAACAATAAGGCACGACCACCATGCCCAACTGTACGGCCTCTCTGTCAGCAGTATGGCCCTCCTGCATCAACATATGGAATTCAGCAGCTGTACAACCCTCCTGTTGTGTACAGCCCTCCTACTCTGCGTGATCTATACGGTCCCTGCTCAGCCTGATACTCTGGGTGAGTGTCCCTTCGTCTTCTCAGCAAAATTCTCCTTCTGACTTCTCTCTCTATTTGTATCTCTCCCTACACATGTGTCCCCTCTCCACCAAATCTCTTTTTAACTCAATGGCTAAGCGAAAACCCTAACCCTCACTATGGATCAATGGATGTGATCCTCCGATGAGATCAATGGCCAAGATTAGATTCGCCATCAATTAAATTATTTCACTTTTCACTTTATAAAAGTGATTCCATTAAGTCAAAATCAAATTAGAATAATTAATGTATTTTCCTAAGTCGAAACTTAGGAAAATCACATTAAATATATTTGGCTTCTTGTTTAATGTCTTCCTAGCATGCAAGGACACATGTAAAGCTAGAAGACCTTCCTTGTTGCCACTTTCTAACACGACCTTCTATGAAAAATGAAGCAAACTTGCTTGCTTAAATAGAAAAACCCAAGCACAAAAGGGGGCGCACTTGCCTTAGAGAGACGCCTTGCTTGGGTTGGCATGAGTTGGAGTGAGTTGGAAAGAGAGTTGTATAATGGAAACAACATTTAGCAAAAGCGCCAATTTCCTAAACTCAACCCACTTCCTAAACGAAGCAAGCTTTTCCTAGAAGATGCAACCACACTTGGAGAAGTGCGCCCCCCTCTCATGAGGAAAAATTCCATTGCTTTGATTTCACGATAATATGTAATGTCCCCTTCCTTTTAGGCCTTGAGGCCCATACCGCTAACCCATGTGATTCCTGTGGGTTCGAGCGGTTACTGAGAGCTAGGGGATCAGATCAGGACTGATGCCATCCGTAGAAGATCTAGGGCATCATCATTGGGTCAAGAAGGACCACTTGGGCCAAAGGCCACTTTCATGCATGACCATGCTCTTTTCCATGCTCTTTGCATGACCATGCTCTTTTCCATGCTCCATGCATGACCATGCTCTTTGCATGCAAGTCAACGGCAAATTAGAAGATAAAGTGACCTAATTAGGTCAAAGATAGGGTTTTGCACAGTTGAACTTTATAAATAGAGGGAAAAGCAAGAGGGGAGGAGACTTATGATTATTGATTATTTTGGGAGCACTTGATAGCAGCACAGCGTGCAGCACAGCAGTTGGGGTTGGAGACGGAGTCTTCAGCTAACAGGATTTCGGCAGTGAAACATCTGTCCTAGTCTTATCCGGGTAAGCCATACTGTTTCACCACTTGTTCTTCATTTCACTCATCAGTTATATAGTACAGGGCATAGATATTTGCAGAGGCACGGTGC
Source organism: Pseudotsuga menziesii (assembly GCA_001517045.1). Taxonomy (NCBI): domain Eukaryota; kingdom Viridiplantae; phylum Streptophyta; class Pinopsida; order Pinales; family Pinaceae; genus Pseudotsuga; species Pseudotsuga menziesii. The sequence continues at coordinate 222,046 of LPNX010196859.1, forward strand.
AGCCGTAAGAGGGGGTTTTCCACCAGAAATCCCTAATCAGCGATTGGGCCTTCAGATCTCAGTTTCCTTCCGAAACTCAGGCATCGTTCTCACCAGCAGCCTCATACTCCGGTACCCAGTGACTATCAGCTTCATCCGAGCTCATCCGAAGGAGTTATCAACCTTTCCAGACCATCAGGGGCGTGAGCAGCTGCCTCAGAGAACCAAAACGTTTTCATACTTAGAGGGCTCAGAATTGCAGTATAATCCAGGCAATCTCTCCGGCACAGCGAGGCTATCAGCCCCGCAAATTGGCGGGTCCATCGGGCACCTCCTTCCTTGAGGGCGTCACCCTTTTCTCTGTTTGAGGGCGTCTTGCTGCTGGAGCATTCACCGGAGACAGGAGAGATCAGTTCTTCTCGGATCCAGTTCTCAGTACTTGCAGACTTCATCTGTAGTAGTTCAGCCGGTTATCAGTGGTAAGTGTGTATTTTGTCTCACAAACCCTAACCCTAATTTTTCCTATAAAATAGGGATTTTTGGCTGGCAGTCTGTAAGCCCAGTTATATCCGCATAATTGTTCAGAAATAGAAAATATCAGTATTTGGGATATTTCATAATAGCAACATCTAACCATCCAAACACTTTAGGATACTTGCCACTTTACTTTGCCAACTCACAGAACATGTTTCTGACATGTTTCCATGTTTTTATGAGTTGTCGAATTTCTCACTTTATCCAATTTTTTGGTTTTTTTGGGTTTTTCGAGTAATAATTAATTTTGGAGATAAATAATTACTCGAAAACTTAGGAAAGTGGGTTTAAGGGTTAAGTGGGTGCTCTGAGTTAGAAAAAGAGCACCCCAATGCCCAATTCTTCCTCCTAACCACACTTGTATGCCTTGGAGAAATTTCACAATAACTTATTAAAAATAAGCCTAGAAAAACAGAAAAAAAATATAAATAGATAGATAGATGTTTTTTCCATAAATTAAAAAAAAAACTATGGAGAACTTAGTACATATTCACATGACTCAAAAACAATGACTAGCATGGTAATATACATTGACACTTAGGTTTAATAACTTCCCAAGGCCTAACCACCAAGACAATTATTCCAACTTTGGAGGCTTGAGTGAAAAACTCGAAAATTATAAATGGCTAAAAAAAGATATATAATTAACAAGGAAAAAACACCTTGGAATAATGTATTAATGACGAAGTCCAAGAAGGCAAACCTTTTACATAAATTCATCATGCTCGGTCATTTTATTACAATTCTCCGTGGGGTATAAACAAGTTTTAAAAAAAATTAAAAAAGGGCCTAGGAAGGCCTGAATGTACTTCTGAACTCAGAAATTGAACAAGTTTTTGTTCATCTTTGGCGGCTCACTTGAAATTCCAACTAAGCGCAACTCGGGTGGTAACACACCCCACAAATAACAGGTGCAAGATGCAAGGCCCCAAATAACAAACGAGTTGTCTAACAAGGGGATGATTTACCCTCTATTTCTGGCTGTTTTTTACCTATTTCTGGTCATGAATCTTCACGGAATTTTCAAAATGTGTAGAAACATTGCTAGATTTTACAGAGTGTGGGTGTTTGGGGGTTTTGGTGTCACGTGATTTCATTTTTGCACTTAAAATCACCCAACAAACAAAAGAAAATACAAGATTTTGTAAGCTAAATTCACCGGATTCCGGCTGAAAATAAGCCAGAAAATCCAAATCGTCCCCTAGTTAGACAGCTCCAATAACAAATGATGACAATCAAAAGGGAGCACTCAACACCATCACAAGAATAACCCCTCAAGTGATACTCCACCAGTGTCACACTGCCAAAATCACCTAGGGCATTACCCCACCAGGGAACAATGTGTAATAGGCAACAATGGGCTAGATAATTTCAGGAAAAGGTTTATGCATGTAGTGCTCAACCGAAATAACCATGAATCACGATGAATAAAAAACCCATGAACATACACATAAGATATACCAATGATGTCCCCTTTGTCAATTAACTGCCCCATCAACCTGAAAATGATTGATGCTTATGTGATAAAAATCACAAAAAATAGGGCCTCATACAATATGAGGGGAAACACCACAACAGCTCCTCTTCACCTTGTAAAGCCACTACATCTTTGTCTTCAACACAATAACTGAGAAAAATCAGAATCACATGGTCCAAATCCTACTCTACAAGTGACGTTGAGTTGGAAAATGATACTTGTGAAGAAAAATAAAGATCAAAATCGTTTGTTCAACTTCCATTTTGGGACAATCAGCAAAAATATGAACGAAAATTGAAAAATGCATAGCTAAAAGCATAAATTTGAAATTCTAGATTCAAACAGAAATCTCTAAATTTGGCGATCTATAAAATAGTCAAAATCCTAGGCTAGCTATTCCAAACATTTTGAATATTAAATAAAACAGAATTTAAAATCACAATCAACTGTCTCCTACCAAGAACAAAAAATTTACAATAACCAAGAAACTCCTCACAGTTTCATAAAAAAATTCTTACACTTGCATTGAGCCGTCTCCTAGTAAGACAGCTAGAAATCCAAGACGATGTTGGTTTCGAACGTCTTTCTCAGTTACTGGCTGCCATTTCACATCCCAAGCAATTTCTCCCTCATGTGCCAAACATAAAACCATTCTGGGCAAACCAACTTCTGCAGGTGGAACAATACTGGTCTCATCAACAGCCAATGCTGCTGCAGAAGGTTTTGTTCTTATACCTATTGACCCAATGTCCTTTCTAATGAAGTCATTTGCTCCAACAATATCCATAAAAGACTCGGACTTTTCAACCATATTTTCTGGTACAAGCACATCAGTATCATCAATAACCCTAGACCGAGCTTTATCTTTCATTCTCTTCCTACTCTTTTGAGCATCATTATCAGTCATCTCTTGATAATGGTGATCAATTGATATTGCGGTTGGTATACTTTCTAGACTTCCTTTTTCCTCTATCTTTTCAACCAATTCTATCTGACCAGATCCCTCATGAACATTTTTTTCTGGCATTTCTACTGTTTCTGCAACAAAGCATTGCTCCACCACAGGCTCCTTAAACAGAATAGGCACTGTAGATACTTTGTCTTCTTCATAATCAGGTTCACTTATATCCATTTGCTTTTTTGCTCTTACTTTCTGCCGCTTGGAAGGTGGAGCCTTTACATTCAAATTAGCATTGAAAATGGACCAGATTTGAACAACACCTTTCCCACCTACAGGTAAACCAAGTTTATGATATGAACAGCCAGGTGGATGCGCTCCAACTGCAAGGTACTAAAATAACAAAGCCAAAGCCAAAGGAAAAACACTTAATCAGCACAGCGCATTCAACTGATAATGTAAAAATTAAAATAGGAAAAAGCAAATATTCTAAAGCAATTTTCCTTCCCTTTTGTAGTTTTATCTTCCCTGGAAAGGAGACAAGTGCATACTACAAATGCATAAATCCTACTACCAGATGCCTCAATAGATAACTCAGATATATAACATAAATATAAAAATGTAGGAGATGATAAAACATTAACACATCAAACAAACAATCTCTTAGAAAATTTCTGGTTTATCTCATAAAAAAGTTCATATAAAACTTCTAACTTGAGAATCTAAAAGCTACCTCAGAATTTCACCAACATAACAAGTGCCATTAGAAAGGCTTATATTCAAACAATTCAGCAAAAGAATCTTTGAATAAGAATCAATACAGTTCCATCTCCAACATGGCATTTATTGAAGGATGTATAGGCTATTGCATGCACCAACGAAAGGCTACCGCAGAGATGATATAAAAGACATACTGCTTGTTAAACATATCATGTATAGTGGCCTAACCCTACAGTTTAGGGCAACCACAAGCATGTGTACAGTGGGTCTTCTGATTGTTATAGCATGTGTATGATTGGTCAACTCCCAGATGTAAGGAATCAGGATAACCGACTATATACTTCAGATGTTAAAAGTCAATTGTATGTATGCCGTTTGTCAACGTAGGCCAGTACTAGCAATCAGAAATGGTCCACCATGGAAGAGATGATAAAATATAATGGCCAGGCTATATCCTTCCAATGTTAAAAGTCACTTGTATGTATGCTGTTTGTCCACTTAGGCCAGTACTAGCAATCAGAATTGGACCACAATGGAAGAGATGATAGATTAGAATGGCAAATGTTAATTTATGTAAATAAATCAAAGTTATGAGTTAGACAAAGGTAAAAGTAAATGTAAAAGTAACTTAGGCTAGCTGAGGTAAATAAGGTGAAAAGTTAATTAAGTCATCTAAGTTTTAAGTGCCAAGACACACTCCACTATGTTTTGGGAGTGATAACAATTATGCCTATATGTACTTCATGCCTTTTCCCATAATGAATAAAAATCTTTCATAGAACAATTTCTGTCTTCAATATTTCTAATTTCATAACATGGTATTGGAGCAGATACATGTCATCGATCCTATGAATAGAGTGTGAGAGAGTTTGTGAGAGATAGAGGATCAAAAAGCAAGGAGGAGACTGATACTATCAGGGACCATTAAGGGCAAGGAACGAGAAGGAAGAGAAGAAGTGGGCAAAGTATGGATGCAAGAAAGGAGGGAGAGAGGAGTGTAGGCTCAAAGGGAGAGAAGATTATGGTAGCAGAGGGAAAGTAGGGTATGGGCGATATACCACTATGCAGGGAGAGAATGCAGAGCTACACAGGGAAGAGAAGGTCAATTGGACTGTTACCCCTAATTATGAGGCCCAAACTTGAAACATGTGATTTTTGTCACATCACTTGTGTTACCAACTAAGTTGCATCCAGTTGGACATTTAGTGAGCCGCCAAAGATGAACAAGCACTTGTTCAAGCTCAGAGCTCAGAAGTCCATCAGGCCTTCTTGGTACTTCTTATTTTTTGTATCACATGTTCATACCCCATTGGGGAAATTGTAATAAATGTGCCAGCATGAGAGCTGTATGTAAAAGACTCAACTTCCTAAAATTAGACATCAATCCGACTAGCCTAGAGTGTTTTTTCCCTTGATAATTATTGGTTGTTGAACAAACGACTAATAATTTTCGAGGTTTTCATTCGTACCTCCAAAGTTGGGGTAGTCGTCTTGGTGGTTAGGCCTTAGGAGGTTATTAGAGTTAACTAGCATTTAAAATATCATTACAAACAACACATTGATTAACTTAAGCATCAAACATAAAATAAGATGCCAGATAGACTAGTGCTAATGGAGTGCTTGTAAGGGGGTTGCAAGTGAAGTCTCGAGAAGTATTGCAGTTGTCTCAATTGGTCAATTTTAAAGTTATTAAATGAACAGTTAGGGAGTGGGTAAATTCTTGGTCAATTTTATTAGAAATGTGGTAATGATCTTATTGTTACAAGGGAAATGGTATTCCAGATATACCCAAGGGGTACGAGGAATATGTCCGGATTTACCAAGGAGTGGCTCTCACAGTGACGTGTGGGCTAGATGGAGATGTGGGTTGTGTTCAACACTACACCAAACGAGGGTGTAGCCTAACGGTGCCCTACGGTCACTTTCTAGTGGTTCCCACTTCATTTGCAGAATTTCCCCACAACTTGGTAAGATTGAATTAAGTGTCGGATTTTCACTTGTAGGGATTAATTGAAGTGTTCAACTAATTACTAGTCACTTCAATCCCTTTCCGATTGTCCCATCGATCCAACCAAAGGCCTAGTCACTTCAATCCCTTTAACACGTTCAATCTTCTTTCGGTGACTATCATCTGGGAGCTCTATCTCATGCCTATATAAACTCCCCCTAACCTTGTCTTGACTGTCGTGCTCGTTGCCTTGCACCTCATGTATCTCCCTTGTCATAATTGTCTGGGCTCCTGCTGTAGGTGATAAAGAGTGTACCAACTCCAACTCATCACACGGCTTGTCCACAATCTGACTATCGGATGTGCTGGTGTTGCTAGACTCACAAGATGGCTCTAATGCTATTTCTTCGTTCATGTCCTCGTCATGTACTGTTAACTCCAAATCAAGCTCACCATCAACTTGTACTTCGGGGTCATCTTTCTCCACTCCTCCATCTATGTTTTTAAGGAAACCTTGATCCAAATCCTTGGGTTGGCTCCCGAACATGATGGTAAAAATAGTCTTGAAAGGACAATGCTACACATACCTCATCACCCAAGGCTAGATATTCCCAATATTGAGGCAAGTGTTGTAGTGTTGTGTTATCACCAACCTTGTAGTTGCCTATGTGAGGTGGATCCAGGATGGATGGTAGAGGGACAAGCAACTAAGGAGATGGAACCAAGACTGCCTAGACCCCCAAATGGATGGTTGTCATGCTAATCAAGGAAGCCTTCACTTTATGTGTCTTAGCCCAAGACAACAAAGGAGGAGACCCAGATCTACTCCCGACAGGAGAGATCAAACCTAGACACCAGATCAGATTAAATAGACTTGAGGTACGTAAGGTGTAAGGTAATTGAAGACCTTAGATCTATGGAAGGTGTCACTTAAATGTGCCAAGGCTTTAGACAAGGGTTCTGGACAAATGAGGGTTGATCCAAAGTGGAACACAGGTGACCTATGGGGTAAATGTCAGATCTAGGGTTGAGGTACTAGCAACTGGTGAAGATATCCACTGCCTTGGGAAACGTGACCAATGCAGGGAGGGCAAGGACAGAGTTGGGGCTATCCAGTACTGATGGATAGACTCAATGATAGATGTGGCAATATCAAAGATTCTAAGTCATCAAGGGAAAATCAGATTTGCAAGGAAAGAGGCCAAAGAGGGGCTAGCGCTAGGGTTGGAGATCAGTGCCTGTTGGACCTAGGGTAATGGAGTCAATATCTGCCCAACATTGGAGTGGACCCACCTAGGAAATGCCCTGATCTATGGATCCAGAAGGTAATTTGGATAGAAAATTCAGTCTACAAGGGAAACCAGCAATAAGGTGGCTAGCGCTTGGGTTTGGAGAGGCAGATCCTCAGATTTAGAACAATTCAGAGACCATCAGCTCAACGCTGGAGGGGAAATGGGATGGGGATGACCTGATCTACAAACCCAAGTTGGAAAAATGCCGAAAAAAATAGATATGGGAAAAAGTCAAAAAAATGATGAGAAATGCTAGGATCCCAAAAGACAGATTCTCAGATCTAGAGCCACCTGTCAGCCTCTAGCTCACCGTTGGAGGTGATTTGGAGTGAGGAGGACCCGATATACAAACCCAAGTTGTTATTTTTCCGGAAAAATCAGATCTCAAAAAAAGTCAAAAATTCAATGAGGGGCACTAGGGTTTGAGAAGGCAGTTTCTCAAATCTAGGGCAAACTAGCTCAGCGTTAGGGATGAATTGGTGAGAGGGAAACCCGATCTACAAAACCCAGCAGTGGTTTGTCCAGAGATCGAGAGATCGAGCGGTTTATTTTTTAGTATTTTTTGTTTTTTATTATTTATGGATTTTTTCAGAAAAATGAAGAAAAGCATGTGTCAATGGGTTGAGATCCGGAAGAAAAGAACTAACTTGTAGATCTTACCTGGAAAACCTTGTAGATTCCTTGATGATGATGATCCCTGCTATCCCGATCAATTTGAGAAGCTTTGAGCAATTTCTATGTCCAACGTTTTTCCCCAAGGAATCAATGCGCCCTCTCTCCTGCACAACAAACGTCAACCATATCAGATTTGTTGCCGCATGAGAAAAAAGCTAAATGCTACAGAAAAATAGCAAGAGAAAATCATAGATCGCAATGACACAAATGAAAAACCCTTGATAAAAAACGAAGACAATCCAAGCAAGTTGAGGTCCCCCTGCAAAAATGCCTAAGCTGAAGTCGCCCTCCTGTAGACAAGACAAAGATTCCCAAAAATATATAGATCTTGCAACAATTTCCCGAATGCTAGGAAGCAAAAGACTTTCCAATCACCATCTAAGAACACCAAATGCAAAGAAGATCCAAAAATATCCACACGAAAGTTTTCTATTAATCAGATCCAAGAGCCAAAGACCCTTTACAAATGAGAAGCTCTCTCCTTTAAATAGGAACGGCAGAACCAAAATCCTAACCACTTTCAAAACGAGTGACTAAGATTAAAAGATATAAATGTTCTAATCAATGGTTGAGATGAGTTCAACATACAATACATGGATCAATATAACCATAAAGTACCAAAGTGGACTAAATCACCCATAAAGAGGGTACCCCACTCAACAAGAAATAAATGAAGCACATGGTGGGTCCATGGAGTGTTAACTAACTCCCTCTGGGTGCCCCATGGCACAATAAAACAATATAATATTTTAATTTTTTGACTTTGTGCCTCCTTGAGGATATCATGAGCCTCCCAAAAGCTCCAGAAAATAATATAAAAATGCCCAAAAAATAGGTGTGGGCCCAATCAGGTGTTGCAACTGCTGGAGAAGGTGCAGAGGACATCACACTCATCATCATGACTCATCTCATGTCATTTCCTTGCCTCAGTAGCCCAAATCGATTTCTTCAATAGCCATTTAATCATTTATTAATCTGCCTCGAGAAATGTGAACCTGCCAAAACAGCCTCCTAGGGTACTATGGTACAATCAAGTGGTTGCACCCCCTATGCCCCATACAGCGCCCTAGGAGATCCCATAAAAGCATCTCCCTGCTCAATCACATCATCCTATGAAGCAAAACTACATTAGAAGAGTAAAATGAGCATGATCATCTCTGCAAGTGCCTGGAACTGAAAATAAGCTATCTTACTACACTCAGAGAGTCCAAATCCATCTAGGGAGCATACTCATACCCTTTCCAGGTCTCTGCCTGATCATCAACAATATCCAATAGACAATATAATCATCTGTAAATGACCAGATACCCATAATATAACTCAGACTATCATCCATTTGCTGCAAGTGTTACAAGGTTAAGACATGCTCTACAAATCATTTAAGTAACAATCATAACAAGTAGCAGTCACCTCACCGACGATACATCAACCAAATATATATATAGGGTTTTATTTATTATTACTTAGACAAGACTTTCAGGACTATACTCACTTCATAGTGAAGGGTAAAGGCTGAAATTGACAAGGCTAGGGTAAAGGATGACAACCCACTTAACATCATGACACTTTGGATATGGAAAGAGAATACTCACTATAACCACATGCCGGACAAACAACAACACAGGGAATGGCAGTGCCTCACAAATGGTTGAGTTGTTCAAAGAGTGCTTATTCAACTTAGGCATCATGTCTACATCAAGTTTGACCCGGGTTCATTAGGACCATCAATTTTATTTCCATGGCCTTTTTGGCCTATATGACCTTTTGGGGACTTCACCAGTGCTTAAAAGCACAACTAACTGCAGCTTTCATCCAGGACATATTCAAATTTATAAAGTCAGCAATATTTGGATATAGCATATATTTAACCATTGCTTTTGGGACCTTTTCTTATACCCTTCACGGAGTATTTTAGCATTTCGTCGCTCTTGCTCTTTGCTCGTATATGTTAAGAAACACATTTTAGAATTTACATTTTCCATGGGCGCATATATAAACATTTCCAATACAAGTAGTACATGAGCTTTCAGTTTTAGCCAACAACATTTCAAATAACTAGGGGGAATTCTGCACAGTGCCAAACATCGGGACAACCGACCAGAATGATTTAGACATACAATCCAACTCACCAAAAGCAAGTTTTGTCACCAACTCAAAGCCAAGACACACTATAAACAGGGAGGTTTATCCAACAAAGGTTCTAGCGGAGAAAGGTCCTCCATGCCACAAATCAAGTAGTAAGTCGGGTTAAAACAAAACTGGAAGGAAATGGATGGGTGGAGACAATGAATCAGTGAAGCCAACACTAGCAAGCCAAAGTATGGTGGGAATGACTACCTGTATTCTCCCTAGGGAGAGTAAAACCAATGAGTATAGATCAGGAACTTCCAAGTCTAAGTAGGGACATCAATACATAATACAAATACATCCAAGTCCATATATTTATGACCGCCAGATCATGTCATTAGATGCTAGTATATGTCACAAAGATGAGTATAAGAGCAATAATAACCATAACACAATATAATAAATGTCGAGTCATAACCATGCAAATAATCCATCAGAACCATCATATGTCCAATGAGAAGACACTAACACCAATCTGGGCATCACTAATTGCTCTGCAAATGACTAAATGGTTACATCCGTCCTCGAATCCGAGTGTCCTTAGGCTCAGTCCTGACATGGAAGAGTATAATAGTCCACTAACAAAATAATGATCCGTCAAAACTGCTCATCTCAGCATCTCATATGTAGGAGATCTAGCTGAAAAATGTACTGTATCTGAAAAATAGAATATGGTAGCCTGGCTACTATATATGTGATAACATGTTGCTAACCTCTGCAAATTTCCAGTCAAAATCCTTCTCATTGTGTTCATGTTCTCACAACCTGGCAAAACAAAACCTTTGTTCTGACATACACTTCACCAACATCACTAACATGCATTTGCATGTACAAGCATGCATCAACATGCACTTTTATTCAATTGTTATGTGTCCACAGCTGGCAAGGATCATGCTATGATACCACTGTAATATCCCAAATGTTTCACTATTCTAGGGCTTACTTGTACTCTCAAAATATACAAGAATACTGTATAAAAATTTGCATGCAAGGTGGCGGGCCAATGGCCCTAAATTATAGCTAAACTAGGGCAAAGATTTACAGAAAGAAGGTAAACACTTACCACTGATAATCAAGCTGATGATACTCTAGAGATAAGATGCATGCATACAGAGTTGGACTGGTGAGGTAATGATGCTTCCTTCTCGGTGTTACCGCTCAACAGCAAGAAACCCTCTCCCCAACTAAAGGTGACGTTTTTGGTGAATAAGTTGCCTGATGGAGCTAAGATTTTGCCGGGGTGTAGATCTTCCCGTGCCAGAGAGAATGACCAGTGCATGCAGAGTTTTTGACCCCTCTAAGCTGGCTAGAGGATTGATCCTCCTATTTGGTGCTCACGCCCCCAGCAGCACGGATCTGCTGATAACTACACTGGATGAGCAAACTAAGGACTTATAATCACTCAAGGCAGTGGAGTGACCCTGCTGGTGAGGATGAAACTGTTATGTGAAAGAGGAACTGGGATTCAGAGACCCAGCAAATACTTTGGGGTTTTCCAGCTAAATCCTCGGCTGCACATGTGAACCTGCAAATAGTCTTCCTGGGAATGTTGGATCACTGGATACAAATGAATAAGGTGAAAGCTGATGGTGGACCTGAATGGCCTACCCTAAAGGAGACTAGAGTAGATATTTCACTATCGGATCCTAGTTAGCTGAAGACGATGTCTTCAACCCAAACTGTTGTTGCTACTCAAATACTCCAAATCAACAATAATAATAATAAATATGCTCTGGTCCAATAACCCTTCTTAAATAGCTTAGCATGTATTTTTAGGGTTTGCATGTCACTTTTAGGGTTTGTGCTTTACTTTTGCTTGCATGCAATTCTAATTTCTCGTTGACTTTAAGACTGAAGAAATAAGGCCTGCGTGCTCTGCATGCTTTATGATAATAACTCTGATGGACCTCTTTACTATACTGATGACTGAATAATTGCCCTAATATGATCCCAGTATTAAAGGTCCTCAGTCAATTCCCTATTTATCAAAAACGGAACATTATAGATAAGATGTTGCACAATTGTATGCTTGATTCGGGTGCATCCTCTAACATCATGACAAAGAAAGTTATGGAGAAAATGAGTCTAAAGATAACCAGACCATACCAAAATGTGTGTGCCATGGACTCAAGGGAAATTGATGTTGTGGGTGTAATTTTGAATTTTCCAGTCAAGTTAGTTGCCTAACCAAACATTAGTGTGACCATGGACATCGTAGTTATAGATGTGTTTGATATATGGGGAATGTTGTTGTCTAGGAAGTGGGTTGCTTCCCTTGGCGGATCTATCCAAATGGATTGGACCTATGCCATGATTCCAGCTTCTGAAGATGCACATGACAAATTGTATAGGGAAAAGGAAAGTAAGTATCATGTTGAAGATCCTAATGCGCCTGATAATGAATACATCTGCGAGACAAATAGTCTGGGAAGCCATGCCATCTATGCAAACTACCTTATACCTATCAGGGAGAAAGCCAAGGATGAAGAAGTTGATGAACTATGGAGGATGAGTTTTGATGGAGCTTTTTCCAAGTCAAGAAAAGGGGCAGGGATTGTCTTAACTTCACCATCAAACCAGAATTTTAACTTTGCTTATAGACTTGAATTCAATGCATCTAATAATGTGGTCGAGTATGAAGCACTTTTGCTAGGGCTTGAGATTCCAAAGGACATGGGTATTAAGGTGCTAAGTATCAAGGGTGATCCAGACTTGATTGTTTCCCAGGTCAAGAATTTGTTTGCTTGTAAATGTGGAAGACTGAAAAAGTATAGGAATGTTGTGTGGGACACCATGGAATATTTCAATGCATTAGACCTCATGCCAGTGAATCGTTTGGAAAACGGTGAGGCAGACAAACTAGCAGTGGCAGCTTCCACTTTAGAATTCACTGAAGAGTTGATAAAGGGAAATGGGAAATTTGAAATAAATTTTAGGCCCTCTATTCCAAACAACTTAAATCATTGGCTAGTGTTTAAAGATGACAAGCAGATAATAAACTTCATCAATAACATGAAAGAGTTTTCAGACTTTCAAGTCAGTTTTCAGGAGGAAGAGTCCTACAAAGGGGAAGATGAAAATCTTAGTAATCCTGTCCCCAAGAAGGTGGTAGAATGGGAAAGAACTTTTTGATAGGCAGGATAGGTGTAAAAATAAAGAAACCAAAAAACTGGAGGATTACATAGAAATAATCATTGGCACTAAAAGAAGAGCCAAGAAAAATAAAAATTGGAAAAGGGACTTCTAAAAAAGAGAGAAAATACTTGATTGAGTTGGTAAAAGAATTTAGAGATGTGTTTGCTTTTACATATGATGAACTAAAAGCTTATCGACACGATGTATTTCAGCAAACAATTCCATTAAAGCCAGATTCCAAACCTTTTCGTCAAAAAGTCAGAAGAATAAACCCCAAGTTAGCTCACATGGTCCAACAGGAGTTACAGAAAATGTTGGCAGCAGACATCATTGCTCCAACAAGACATTCATCATAGTGCTCAAACTTGGTGGTTGTTAGAAAAAAGAATGGACAGTTGAGGATATGCATTGACTTCTAAAATCTGAACATCTCATGCATAAAAGATAATTATCCTTTGCCAGATATGGAGACCTTATTGCAAAGGGTAACGAGGTCAAGTATGGTGTCTATGCTTGACGGGTTCTCTGGGTATAACCAAGTCCATCTCAAGAAAGAAGATCGACATAAGACTACTTTCACTTCACCTTGCGGAACATTTGAATATTTAAGGATGCCCTTTGGTCTTCTGAATGCGGGTGCAACATTTCAAAGGGCTATGGATTATGCTTTCAATGAGTTAATAGGAAAGATAATTGAAATCTATCAAGATGACCTTATTGTTTTCTCCAAAGAAAGATTTGATCATATAGGCCATCTCAAGAAAGTTTTTGAAAGATGCAGAGAGTTTGCCATTTCCTTGAATCCTACCAAATCGGTTTTAGGTATAGATGAAGGCAAGTTGCTTGGACACATTATTTCCAAAGATGGTGTGAAGATAGACCCTGAAAGAGTTGAAGCAATAAAGAAAGTCCCCTTGCCCCATAACAAGAAAGTCTTACAGTCTTTTAATAATCAAATCAATTTTATAAGAAGGTTCATACCAAACTTAGCTAAGTTAATGAAACCCATGCAGAAATTACTTAAAAAAGATGTTAAGAATGGGATAATGAAGGAAAAGAAGCCTTTAGAAGCATCAAGGATTGCATAGCAAGGTCCCTAGTCCTAACTAGCCCAGATTATTCCAAAGAGTTCCAAATATTTTCCTTTGTATCAAAAGATACTATTGCCGAAGTTTTGTTGCAAAAGAACAAAGAGGGTTAGGAACAACCAATTGCCTTTATGAGTAGGTCCTTACAGAATTCAGAGCTAAAGTACACCATAATGGAAAAACAGGCCTATGTGCTTGTTAAGTCTTTGAAACAATTTAGAACTTCTGTTGGGTACTCTAAAGTAGTTGGTTATGTGCCCCATTTAGCAGTAAAATGCATCTTATCCCAACAAGATTGCCTTGGTATAAAAGGAAAATGGGTATCAAAGATCCAAGAGTATAGTAACTTAGAGATTAAACCCACTAAATTGATCAAGGGTCAAGGTCTTGCTAAAATGATGATAGAGGGAAATGAACAGGCCTTAGGTATGATTTGTCAGAACAGTTCATCAGCATCAACCAGTTCAACAGAGCTTCAACAACAACAGTGGTATTCAGATATAGTTTTCTATCTCAACCTGACTTGTCCTGAACATCTAGTTGGCCACAAAAGAAGGCCATTAAGATTACAAGCCACTAGGTATTGTCTTACTCAAGATGGTCTGGATTGGAAAAACCCAGATGGTCTCATACTTACGTGTGTAGATGAAGAAGAGTCTAAGAAACTCTTAGAAGAATTCCACTCAAGATTTTGTGGTGACCACTTTGCAGCTAAAACTATAGCCCATAAAATCCTTAGAGCAGGATATTATTGGCCCACTTTATTCATTGATGTGCACAAGTCTATAAGGAATTGCTAGAAATGTCAACTATTTACAGGAAAACGAAAACTTGATGTGCTACCTCTAAAGCCAGTAGTGGTCCAAGCCCCTTTTCTGCAATGGAGTCTTGATTTGATTGGTAAGTTTAAGGATAATTCAAGTAATGGTTACACTTGGATTTTGACCGCAACTAATTATTTTACCAAGTGGGTAGAGGCCATACCTACTAAAGCAGCAACCGAGAAGGTAGTAATGGAATTCCTTAAAGATAAAATCATTACTAGATTTGGGGTGCGAACTAAGATAACCACTGATAATGCCAAAGCTTTCAGCTCAGCAACCATGTCATCATTCTGTTTCAAGTAAGGTATTATCTTATCTCATTCCTCGAATTACTATCCCCAGGGAAATGGTTTGGCTGAATCAAGCAACAAAAACTTGATGACCATCGTTAAAAAGATTATTGGTGATAATAAGAAGTCTTGGGATAGTAAAAATCAAATTTGCACTTTGGGCAGATAGAATCACCAAGAAAAGTGCAACGGGGAAGTCTCCTTTTGAATTAGTCTACGGCACAAATGTGACTTTACCAATTTATCTTTTAAGTTACTAGTGTATCAGGTTCTACAGGAATCAGAATCAAATCAGGATGATTATCAAAGCAAAATTCATGAGTTGGTGGAGTTGGATGAAGTCAGGAGAAAGGAAGTTGATCAGAGTATCAGAAGTCAAAATAAAATTAAAGGAAATTTTGACAGATCTTCTAGGCCTAGAGCTTTTCAAAAGGGAGATACAGTGTTACTATGGGACAAGCAGAGAGAAAATCCTGACAAACATGGAAAGTTTGACAGCTTATGGATGGGTCCTTACATCATTCATGATATAGCCAATATCAATTCATTTCATCTTAGCGACATGGATGGTGAAAAGCAGACTCTGCCAGCAAATGGGTAGCTTCTGAAGTTATTCTTCAGTGACAACATCTAATGCCCATGGGGGCATCTTTGTATCATGGATTTCTAACCTTTCCTCTGCATTTTATTTCCTAGCTTGATTTTTTGTATAATAGATTATTTACATAGAGATTCTTTTGTTGTATATTATCTTGTATTATCAATTGCAACTTGTTATTTCATTTGGTTATATATACATGTGACTTACTTATCTTAGTTTTGTGCAGGAACCAGAGAGTCAAGGTTTCTCGTATGATCCATTTTCACGAAGTTCAGATCAATCACACGTCCCACAGTTGGAGCCAGATGTTACCAACTAAGTTGCAATAAGTTGGATTTCTAAACGAGCCGCCAAAGATGAGCAATCACTTGTTTAATTATCAAGTTCAGAAGTCCTTACAAGCCTTCCTAGGCCCTTTTGTTTTATTTTTTAACATGTTCATACCCCATGGGGAATTGTAATAAAATGAGTTAACATGATGATTTTATGTAAAAGGTTTGCTTTCCTAGAACTTATTTATTAATGCATTATTCCAGGGTGTTTTTTCTTTGTTAATTATTTATTGTTTTTAAGCGATAATCATTTTCGAGTTTTTAACCCAAACCTCCAAAGCTGGAATAATCGCCTTATTAATTATGCCTTAGGAGGTTATTAAAACCTATGTGTCAATGTATATTACCATGCTAATCATTATTTTGAGTCATTATGAACATGTCCTAAGTCCCCCATAGATTTTTTTTAATTTCCGGAAGAAAAAAAATATTTTTTCCGTTTTTACAGGCTTATTTCTAACAAGTTAATTGTAAAAATGTAAAAAGTCATAAAAATGTGGCTAGAAGGTTGTTTTTGCCATGGGGGTGCTAATTTTCTAACTCAGAGCACCCACTTAACCCCTAGACCCACTTTCCTAAGTTTTCGAGTAATTATTCAACCCCAAAATTAATAATTACTCGAAAAACCCAAAAAGATGCAAAAAATGAAATATTTAAAAAAATTGACAATTAAAAAAATAAAATATAATTGCCAAAAATGAATTTTATGACTTGGCAAATCAATTTGGCAAGTACCCGGGCAAGGGGGACAAGCTAGATGTTGTCATTTCGGCGAATCTCATGAGTTGTGAGTTTCCTCTCCAAGAGAGGGGCGCAAATCTCCAAGTGGGGACGCTAGCTTGGGTGGAAAAGCTTATGGATTGGAAAAAGAGACGGGTTTTAGCAAGTGGCATATCCATCAGTGGATGTTGCCATAGATTGCACCCTTTTCCAACTCACCTCACCTCATTGACACCTCTCCAACCCTAGTGCATCCTTGAGGAAGATGCGTCCCCCCTCTCTTTGCCAGTTTTGCTATTTAAGCATGCTTCCTCTCTTCATTTTGGACGAATGATTTTGGGCATTGAACCTCTGCTCCTGTAATGTGTAATGTGTAATGTTGATTATTGATTAATATAAGGCTTTGGAGGATGATGCAAGTGTGATCTATGGTGTTTGGATGTGTGTTCATTAATGCAATATTGAGGTAATCTATAGATTTTCGCAAGCTTGTATGTGTTCGGGATTGCGGGCTTTTGAAGGGAACTGTGTTCTAATAAGATAGGAAGTAATACTTTTGTGATTACATATTAATGTTATCTATAGTTGAATGCTTATGAGTTTATGATTATTCTTGTTTGAATTCATAATTTCATTGAGCATTTATTATTGGATAACACCGGCATTTAATCCCCATTTGCAAGCTATGTAGATCTTTTTACAGGTTGCTTAAGTTGGAGTTTTGGATGAATGTGATAGCTCTACTTCTACTCCAGTAACTCTTAAAGAAAGAACTTCATCCCACTGGAAACACTCTGTGTATACTTTCTCGCTTTTCTATTTCTATCGTTCAAGCTTGGTGATACCCTTCTGTCACAAAAAATTTAAATTTTCTTTGCGGTTACTTTTCGTAGTGCATAGTTAAATCTCTTTACCTATCAAAGAATATTTTATAACTCTAATTTATGTATGCACTTGAAAGGTTCAAACCTGACTATTAAAGTAGCATTTCAAGATCTAATCATCAACAAGTACTAGCTTAATATTTAAATTTTTTCTATCTTTAAAGTACTTGAATTTTTGGTCAAAATTTGTATGCTCTGATATGATTATCTAGCATATTTGACTAAACATTGCTCGCTGTTTTGCAGCAGAAGTTGATCGAACAAAGAGGCACTCTGGCAAATTTTTGAAGATCTAAGTCAATCCGGAGATCCCTCTTTTCACAATTCTCTCTTTGGCCATTTTTCTAAGGCCCGATATTGTAAAACTTGTGTTTCCTATTTCTACAAACGAGCACAAGTAATTATTATTTCTAAATCATTGTAAAAAAAAAGAAACAAGTGGTCATCCAAGTGCCCACACCCCATCCCCCCAGGGGGGATTCACACTGTTTTCACATTTTTCACTTTTTTTCATTTTTTTCAATTGTTTTCAAGTTTCTTAAAGTAAAGTTGACCAACCCAACGGTGTTCTCGGTAACGAGAGTATCAGCACTGTGATTTAAAAAACTCACATTTAGTTCTTAAAAAACTTAAAATTTACAAGACTTCATTCCCCGTATGCTCCTGTGACCATTGTAGGCTTTTGGCTAGATCGGTGGGACAATCAGAAAGGGATCGAAGTGACTAATAATTAGTGGAACACTTCAATTAATCCCTACAAATGAAAATCTGGCAATTCATTAGATTTTACCAGGTTGTGGGGAAATTCTGCAAGTGAAGCGGGAACCACTAGAAAGTGACCGTGGGGCACCATTAGGCTACACCCTTGTTTTGTGTAGTGTTGAGCACAACCCCACGACTCCATCTAGCCCACATGTCACCGTCAGAGCCACTCCTCGATAAATACGGACACATTCCTCGCACCCCCTTGGTATATCTGGAATAGCATTTCCCTCATAATAATAAGATCATTACCACATTCTTAATAAAATTTACCAAGAATTTACCCACTCTCTAACTACTCATTTAATAATTTTAAAACTGACCAACCGAGACAACTGCAATACTTCTCAAGACTAAACTAGCAACCCCCTTACAAGCACTCCATTAGCACTGATTGTAATGTTTCATTTTGATAAAAAAGGAATTGATTGAGGACATTTAATACCGAGCATATATTAGAACAATTATTCAATATTATTAAGTCATCAGTATAGTAAAGAGGGCCATCAAGGTTATTATCATAAATCATGCAGAGCATGCAAGCTTTATTTCTTCAGTCATAAAGTCAACGAGAAATTAGAATTGCATGCATGCAAAAGTAAAGCGCAAACCCTAAAAGTGACATGCAAACCCTAAAAGTACATGCTAAGCTATTTAAGAAGGGTTATTGGACAAAAGAAGATATCTATTATTATTATTGTTGATATGGAGTTTTTGAGTAGCAGCACAGCGTGCAACCGCAACAGTTGGGGTTGAAGATGTCTTCAGCTAATGAGGGTTCAACAATGCAACTATCTGCCCTAGTCTCTTTCAGGATAGACCATCCAGGTTTATCAACGACATTCATCGTATTCATCCACATCCAACGATTCAGCATCCACTAGAAGATTGTTTGCAGGTTCATGTGTGCAGTTGGGGAATATCTAGAAAACCCCTGAAGTATTCGCTAGGTCTCTGAATCCCAATTTATCTTCCGCATGTCAACTTCATCTTCATCAACAGGGTCACTCCACTGCCTTGAGTGATTATTAGTCCCGAGTTTGCTCATCCAAAGCAGTTATCAGCAGATCCATGCAACTGGGGGCATGAGCACCAAACAAGAGGATCAATTCGCTAGCCAGCTTAGAGGGGTCAAAAACTCTGCATGCACCAGTCATTCTCTCCGGCACGGGAAGATCTACACCCCAACAAAATCTCAACTTCATCAGGCAACTCCTTTACCAAAAAAATTTCCTTTAGCTGAGGAGAGGGTTTCTTGTTGTCGAGCGTTAACATCGGGAAGGAAGCATCATTACCTCACCAATCCAACTCTGTATGCATGCATCTTATCTCTGAAGTATCATCAGCTTGATTATCGATGGTAAGTGTTTACCTTCTTTCTGTAAATCTTTGCCCTAGTTTAGCTATAATTTAGGGCCATTGGCCTAACACCATGCATGCAAATTTTTATTCAGTATTCTTGCACATTTTGAGAGTACAAGTAAGCCCTAGAATAGTGAAACAGTAGAATATCAGTATTTGGGATATTAAAGTGGTATCCGAGCATGATCCTTTCCAGCTGTGGGCGCATATCAATTGAATAAAAGTGCATGTCAATGCATGTTTGTACATGCAAATGCATGTCAGTGATGTTGGTGAAGTGTATGTCAGAACAAAAGATTTGTGTTGCCACCTTGTTAGAACATGAAGACAATGAGAAGGATCTTGACTGGAAATTTGCAGAGGTTAGCAACACTGCAAGACTTGCCTCGATATTGGGAATATCTAGCCTTGGGTGAGGAGGTATGTGCAGCATTGTACTTTCAAGACTATTACACCATCAAGTTTGGTAGCCAACCCAAGGACTTGGATCGAGATTTCCTTAAAAACATAGTTGGAGTGGAGAAAGATGAGCCCAAAGTACGGGTTGATGGTGAGCTTGATTTTGTAGTGTTCCATTTTTTATAAAAGGGAATAACTGAGGACTAATAGCACTAGGAGCAGAAAGGTACATCAATTCAGTATTATTAAGTCATCAGTGTAGAAAGAAGGCCATCAGAGTTTGTATTCTAAAGCATGCAAAGCATGCAGGCCTTGTTTAGTTAGTATTAAAGTCAACATCAAATTAGAATTGCATGCATGCCAAAGTGAAGCATAAACCCTAAAAGTGACATGCAAACCCTAAAAGCATATGAAGATCTATTTAAGAAGGGTTATGGGACTAAAGGAGATATCTATTGTTATTGTTGATTGATTTTGGAGTTTTGAGCAGCAGCACAGCGTGCAACCACGACAGTTGGGGTCAAGGATGGTGTCTTCAGCTAGCGAGGGTTCGGCAGTGAGATATCTGCCCTAGTCTCTTATTGGGATAGATCATCCAAGTTTATCCATTGCATCCATCATATACAACAATATTCGAAGATCCAGCACATTCCGAAGGGTTATTAGCAGATCCACATTTGCAACCGGAAGTAGCAGGGAAAACACAGAAGGATTCGCTGGGACCACAAAACCCAGTCTTTCCTCCGCATGTCAGCTTCCTCTTTCTTAGCAGGCTTATCCTACGGTATGCAGTGATTATCAACCATCAGTTTGCTCACCTGGAGCATCTATCAGCCAAACAGATCAGTTGGGGGCATGAGCAGCATAACTGCTAATCAATTCTCTAGGGCACTGGAGTCAGCACTATCATAGAAAATTAGAGAATATCAGTATTTGGGATATTACAGTGATATCAGAGCATGTTCCTTGCCAGTTGTGGGCATGCAAAATTGTAAATGAATTCAAAAGATCCATACAACATTACTTACCGAAGACAGAGGTTTAGAAACAGTGATAGAGGAGAAGAGGAATTAGAGGAGACATAGAGTTGGGGGACAGAGAGTATCAGTTTGGAAAGGGCAAAGAAACAATGGTCGATGATGATAAAACAACTTTCAATAGTCTCATGTCAACCATAAAAGAACTCACTACTGGGCAAAAAGAAATGATGAGTACCTTCAGGAAAATGACAGAGAAAAATGGGCCCACCCCACACAGTCCCTTGTTTCCCAATAGTGATAGGGTATCCACCAGTAGTAGTGGGGAGCACTTACATACCAACATGCAAAGCCATCCCCATATATACAACAAGCCTTCCCGACCTACCATGCCTCAATTCTTAGATAGTCCAGTTGCAGTGCCTCTAGCACAAGTAGAACCGAAAAATCCATGAG
Source organism: Pseudotsuga menziesii (assembly GCA_001517045.1). Lineage (NCBI taxonomy): Eukaryota > Viridiplantae > Streptophyta > Pinopsida > Pinales > Pinaceae > Pseudotsuga > Pseudotsuga menziesii. The sequence continues at coordinate 243,526 of LPNX010196859.1, forward strand.
TGCCTATCTGAGAGAGTATAGAGCTTTAGGAGATGACTTCCATTCAGCCATGACCTTCACTGACTTCTGCCACTTTAAAAGTAAGAACAAACCCAGAGCTTACAATAGGCCCACCACCCTAGCAGATGCCATCAGCCGGACTAGAGATTTGCAGAGGTTAGCAGTATTTCAACGCTTGCCTCGATATCAGGAGTATCTAGCCTTGGGTGATGAGGTATGTGCAGCATTGTCCTTTCAAGATTATTACACCATCAAGTTCAAAAACCAGCCCAAGGATTTGGATGAGGATCTCCTTAAAGGCATAGTTGGGGGAGTGAAGAAAGACGAGCATGAAGTACAGGTTGTTGGTGAGCTTGATTTGGAGTTAACAGTACATGTGAGGATGTGCATGAGGAGATAACATTAGAGCCATCCTATGAGTCTAGCGACACCAGCACATTCGCTAGTCAGATTGTGGTCAAGCCGTATGATGAGTTGGAGTTGGTATACTCTTCATCACCTACATCAGGAGTCCAGATAGTTATGACAAACGAAATACATGTGGTGCAAGGTAATGAGCACAACAGTTGAGACAGTGGGCAATCACACATGGAAATTAGGGAGAGTTTATACATGCATGAGATAGAGCTTCCAAATGATAGCCACCGAAAGAAGATTGAATGTGTTATAGAAAGCATTCTAGCAATGAAAGAGAGGATCAAGATACTCCGAGACACCATAGTACAACGAGATGTTGAGCTTATAGTTCTTCGAGTTGTATGTACCAAGTCAACGGTCAGGCTTTCTAGTATCGAAGAGCAGGTAGATTCCTTGATGGGGCAGCAGAAGAAACATACTATTGCATTTCAAAGAAGTCCTCTTCGAGAGTACATAGATAAGGTTTGCAGTAGCTTGAGTCCACATTTGCATAAAGGAGGATGGTTTTCACAGGTTGGCCAAGATCGAGAAATTGGGCAACAGTATATGAGCATTCCAGTTGAAATCAAAAAGGCAGAATGTCAGCTTAGTAGGGTTATTCCTTGTGATGGTGCTTATGGACAAGATCCTTTTCGGGGGTTGGATTGGAGAGAGATTAAGAGTTGGTGTCCTATTGAGTGGGCAATTCTTGGGAAGACATTCCTAGACAAGGGTATAGTCCCACAAGAGCCTTCGGATATTTGGGATGAAAGATGCACAAGTTTGCATTGGGATCCAGGTGGGAAACCTTATGAGGGACGGATACAGTGTTTACTGATGGTGATACTTGGGAGTCCACAGGATGCTCCTGGTGTCGATACTATGCAGGGTAGCAGAGGATGCATTTTGACCTCTGCAATTCTCAGATTGAATTGGGACCCTGGTATTATAGTGACTGGCAGTTTAGTGATTGCTAGAGGATGCTTTCAGGAGGTCTCTTTTGATGGTTCCTTGTTTACACCGTGGTTAGTCACTCTACTTATAGGAGGCTTCCATGGGACATTTTGTGATGGTATCGTGCAATGCAATGCTTTGAGCAGAGGGTGCTACAGATCTCCTAGGATAATTTGGGACCCTGGGATCATTCCCAGATTCAGTTGGTTCAGTTGATTGATTGTGGATTTGCGTTGGCATTGCTCGAGGACAAGCAATCTTTTGGCGAGGGAGGACTGTAGTGTTCCGTTTTTTATAAAAGGGTATAATTGAGGACTAATAGCACTAGGAGCAGAAAGGTACATCAATTCAGTATTATTAAGTCATCAATGTAGAAAGAAGGCCATCAGAGTTCGTATTCTAAAGCATGCAGAGCATGCAGGCCTTGTTTAGTTAGTATTAAAGTAAACATCAAATTAGAATTGCATGCATGAAAAAGTGAAGCATAAACCCTAAAAGTGGCATGCAAACCCTAAAAGCATATGAAGATCTATTTAAGAAGGATTATGGGACTAAAGGAGATATCTATTGTTATTGTTGATTGATTTTGGAGTTTCGAGCAGCAGCACAGCGTGCAACCGCAACAGTTGGTGTTGGAGACGGTGTCTTCAGCTAGCGAGGGTTCGGCAATGAGATATCTGCCCTAGTCTCTTATTGGGATAGATCATCCAGGTTTATCCATTACATCCATCATATACTATAGTATTCGGAGATCCACGTTTGCAACCGGAAGTAGCAAGGAAAACACAGAAGGATTCGCTAGGACCACAAAACCCAGTATTTCCTCCGCATGTCAGCTTCCTCTTTCTCAGCAGGCCTATCCTACGATATGCAGTGATTATCAGCCATCAGTTTGCTCACCTGGAGCAGCTATCAGCCAAACAGATCAGTTGGGGGCGTGAGCAGCAGAACTGCTAATCAATTCACTAAGGCAATTAGAGGCAGCCAAACCTCCGCATGTGCCAGGCCATCTCTCCGGCATCAACAGACGGACAAGCTCAGAAAGTTTCAGCCCGAACGGACCTCTCCTCCTACAAAAACGTCACCTTCAGTCTGGAGGGTTTTTACGGTACTGCGGGGCGGTAACACCGAAGAAAAAGAGCATTATTAGACCACCCATCCGGATCCTTATGCATGCAGCTATCTCTAGAGTCATTATCAACCAGAATATTAGTGGTAAGTGTTAATTTCTCTCTACAAAATCCTAACCCTAATTCAGCGATATTTTAGGGCATTTTTGCATGGCGAGTTTGCATGCACATTTATTTTGCAAATTTGTATGAGATTGTGTGTGCGAGTCAGCACTATCATAGAACATTAGAGAATATCAGTATTTGGGATATTACAGATTTGGAGTTAACAATACATGATGAGGATGTGCATGAGGAGATAGCATTAGAGGCATCTTGTGAGTATAGCGACATGAGCACATTCGCTAGTCAGATTGTGGACAAGTCGTGTGATGAGTTAGAGTTGGTACACTCTTCATCACCTACAGCAGGAGTCCAGACAGTTATGACAGGCGAAATACATGAGGTGCAAGGCAATGAGCACAACAGTTGAGACAGTGGGTAGTCACATATGGAGATTAGGGAGAGTTTATACATGCATGAGATAGAGCTTCCAGATGACAGTCACCAAAAGAAGATTGAACTGGTTAATGAAAACATTCTAGCAATGAAAGAGAGGACCAAGATACTCCGAGACACCATATTACAGCGAGATGTTGAGCTTACAGTTCTTCAAGTTGTATATACCAAGTCAACAATCAGGCTTTCTAGTATTGAAGAGCAGTTAGATTCCTTGATGGGGCAGCAGAAGAAACATACAATTGCATTTCAAAGCAGTCCTCTTCAGGAGTACATAGACAAGGCTTGCAGTAGATTGAGTCCACAATTGCATAATGGCAAATGGTTTTTATAGGTTGACTAGGATCGAGAAATTGGGCAGCAGAATCTGAGCATTCCAGTTGAAATCAAAAGGGCAGAATGTCAGCTTGGTAGGATTATTCCTTGTGATGGTGCTTATGGACAACGTCCTTTTCGGGGGTTGGATTGGAGAGAGATTAAGAGTTGGTGTCCTATTGAGCGAGCGATTCTTGGGAAGACATTCCTAGCCAAGGACATAGTCCCAAAAGAGCCTTCGGATATTTGGGATGAAAGATGCACAAGTTTGCATTGGGATCCAGGTGGGAGACCTTATGAGGGATGGATACGGTGTTTAATGATGGCATTACTTGGGAGTCTACAAGATGCTCCTTGTGTCGATACTACATAGGGTAGCGGTGGATGCATTTTGACCTCTGCAATTCTCAAGTTGATTTGGGACCCTGGGATTACAGTGACTAGCAGTTTAGTGATTGCTAGAGGATGCTTTCAGGAGGTCTCTTGTGATAGTACCTCATTTACACCGTGGTTAGTCACTCTACTTATAGAAGGCTTCCATGGGACATTTTGTGATGGTACCTTGCAGTGCAATGCTTTGAGCAAAGGGTGCTACGGATCTCCTAGGATCATCGCTGTATTCAATTGGTTCAGTTGATTGATTGTGGATTTGCGTTGGCATTGCTTGAGGACAAGCAATCTTTGGCGAGGGAGGACTGTAATGTTTCGTTTTGATAAATAACGAATTGACTGAGGACATTTAATACCGAGAGCATATTAGAACAATTATTCAGTATTATTAAGTCATCAATATAGTAAAGAGGGCCATTAGGGTTATTATCATAACGCATGCAGAGTATGCAAGCTTTATTTCTTCAGTCTTAAAGTCAACGAGAAATTAGAATTGCATGCATGCAAAAGTAAAGCACAAACTCTAAAAGTGACATGCAAACCCTAAAAGTACATGCTAAGCTATTTAATAAGGGTTATTGGACAAAGAATATATCTATTATTATTGTTGTTGATTTGGAGTTTTTGAGCAACAGCACAGCGAGCAGCCGCAACAGTTGGGATTGAAGACGACGTCTTCAGCTAACGAGAGTTCAGCAGTGAAACTATCTTCCCTAGTCTCTTTCAGGATAGACCATCCAAGTTTATCAACGACATTCATCGTATTCATCCATATCCATCGCTTCAGCATCCACCGAAAGATTGTTTGCAAGTTCATGTGTGCAGTTGGGGAATAGCTGGAAAACCCCAGAAGTATTCGCTGGGTCTCTGAATCCCAGTTTATCTTCTGCATGTCAGCTTCATCTTCATCAGCAGGGTCACTCCACTGCCTTGAGTGATTATCAGTCCTGAGTTTGCTCATCCATAGCAGTTATCAGCAGATCTGTGCAGCTGGGGGCGTGAGCACCAAACAGGAGGATCAATTCACTAGCCAGCTTAGAGGGGTCAAAAACTCTGCATGCACCGGTCATTCTCTCTGGCACGGGAAGATCTACACCTCGACAAAATCTCAACTCCATCAGGCAACTCCTTCACCAAAAATGTTGCCTTTAGGTGAGGAGAGGGTTTCTTGCTGCCGGGCCAAAACACCGGGAAGGAAGCATCATTACCTCACCAGTCCATCTCTGTATGCATGCATCTTATCTCTGGAGTATCATCATCTTGATTATCGGTGGTAAGTGTTTACCTTCTTTCTGTAAATCTTTGCCCTAGTTTAGCTATAATTTAAGGCCATTTGCCCAACACCTTGTATGCAAATTTGTATTCAGTATTCTTGCACATTTTGAGAGTACAAGTAAGCCCTAGAATAGTGAAACAGTAGAATATCAGTATTTGGGATATTAAACTGATCTATTTGGCATTTTATTTTATGCTTAAGTTAATCAATGTATTATTTGGAATGATATTGTAAATGCTAGTTATTTAAACTATTTGCAGATCATCTCAGTTTCAGTATTTATTGTTATCATCTCCTAGAAGGCTCATGCTAGTGTTCTCATTGGATGTTTGGTAGATTTGCTCTTCATGAACCATTGAGGTGAATTGTGTCTTTCCAAAGTTTTGTTTACAAGTTTGGAGTTTTAATAGCCTTTGAAGGGAATTTTCATTCAAGTGGGATAAGAAGTAGGATTTGAATGATTTGGTTCTCATTGTTAGGCTTGTGAAAGATCTAAGAGAGGTTGTTGATTCTTGTTTGAATGCAGCTATTTCTACATCTTTTATTTGGTTAACACTATCATGCTTTAACTCCCTTCTTGCAAGCTTTTGTGAAGCATTTCAGGTGACCAAGGCGAGAGAAATTCTTGGACACAATGGCCACACTGAGAGGGGGGAGTGAATCAGTGTGTGAGCAATTTAAACATGTTTACCTTCAATTAACCAATCAGAGTATATCAAGCATTATGTTATCAATTACATCATCATATGCATCAGCCAAATTAATCATGAGTGATAAGCACAATAATCACATCGATTACAATCAGCACCAACTGATAAAAAGAGCACCAACTCTTGTAACAGGACCCAGCCTGATTTTCTTAGCTCCAACTAAGAAAGGGTTGAGCAGTCCAATCCTCAAGTACAAGACTTAGCTTGCATCAATCTCTGCTCATGTACCTCTGCACATCAATCTCTATTGGTCAACCTCTTCTCATCACTCTTTGTCAATCTGCTCATCATCAATGTTGGTCAATCTCTGCTCATCAACCATGTCAAGTTTGCTCATTAATACTGTTGGTCTTCTACTCATCACTCTTTGGTCATCATGGTTACTATTGTTCATCAACATTGTAGAGTATGCATCATCATCATCATGGTCTGTCTGATCATGTCATCAAGGTATCAAGATCACCAATAAGGTCTATACCATCATCATAGGACATGCATTATCATAGGGTATGCATTATAGTGTACTAGACATCATCAACACCGTATCATCATCCTCGTATTGTAGTGTTAGCAAGCATACATCATCATCAAGGTCTGCAACATCATATCATCTAGTTCTGCATATGTCATCTTCTAGGGCAGTGATGCATCAACATCATGGAGTGTTCATCATGGCAACCACTATTATCAACACTGTCTTCATGATAAGGGTTGTCAAAAACTTCACCAAGCTCAGATTGCAAATCCTTCAAGACTGTCAAACTACTTCAGTGGCACTCTATGCATGATCAAACTTCAAGGAGCTTTCACCAAACTGGGATTGTCATGTCTTGGACTGTTCATACTCCGCAACTCATCCTGTCGAACACTAAGAACTCCAATCCCAGACAATGAAATACTTCCAAAATAGACTTTCAAAACCAAATTTTGGAACTGTGAAGTCAAAACTTCACCAAGCACAGACTTTCAAAATACTTCAACTTTTTCAACAACAGAGTTTAGGGTTGTTCACAAAAGGTCTAGGGCTGTTCACCAAAAGGTCTAGGGCTATCCACCATCAAACTTCGACCGTTCACTCTCCATGAGCTCGGAACTGTCACACATCAAACTCGGTTCATATGCACTTAAGGTTAAAACTTTCTTACCCTCTTCAAGCCTTGAATTTTCATAGGACTGTTATCAAAATTTGGACAAATTTCATGCTATGTCAACCTTCCTCAAGGACTGTCATCATCTTCAAGAACTGCCATCCCTTTATTAACCTTGAGAAGAATTCAGACTGTCTTGGGACTGTCATCAAGATGTCATGCTCAGGAAAAATTTAGGGCTGTCATCTTCATCATCAACCTCTTCGAAATGTCATCTCTCCATCAACCTCTTAGACTGTTGTCGAGTTTCTTCAATCTACTTCACGAGAGCACACTCCATCATCTTGAAATTCAGGACTGTTCAAACTTCATGAAACTCAGAATGCCATCCTCAATAATTTGGATGTCTTCTACCAAGCTTGGATTGTCACAAAAACTCGAGACTGGTCATCTAGAGCAGCAACAAAAATTATAAAAATTAAACCCCAAAAAAAAGGTCTTCTCCTATGAAGTTCGGCATTGAGGCTGCCTCTGTAACCTTCGACCTCAGTCCAAACACCACCTCAGTCCAAGCTCAAACTTCCTTCAATCTTCATTGATATCTTTTTAGTGTGTAAAGACTTGTGTTTAAATACATGTCTTAAACGTTGCATGAGGGATTAAAGTAGGGCCGACCTCAAGGGAAAGCAACAAGTTAATAAAAGTGTTTTATTAATTTTATTTTGGTTTTGTCACACAAGTCTTCTTCAATGGTCATTGGTATGCTCCACCTTATTATGGTCAATTTTATCATTAAATGTTTGTCCACAAGTCATCTTTAATGATCATCATATCTTAGGGTTTGATCATACTCAAGCAAATTGTCAAGGTTTCCACATGTACCTTCAAATTCACCACAAGCCTCAAGGGATTCATCAAGGACCAAGGACCCTTAGTCAAGGGTATGCACTTGTCCTCAAGACAAAGGCATGTGTGCCATGACCATATGAACCCATAACATGCAAGCAAGTGTCCAAGTGCCATCACACCACCATATAAGTGGGTGCCAAGTCTTCCTCATGCCCTAGGACCATCTCCAAGGGTTCTAAGACCCCATCAACCTACAAGTGACCTATATTACCTTCACCATTCCTTCAAGGGTGCAAGGCCCATCAAACCACCAAGTGTGGGTCCAAGGACTTCTTAAAGGGCTTCTTCATTAAGTAGGAGACTTCATGGACTTCAAAACGCATCAAGGTCTTCATCAAGTGGCATTTATCATCAAGTGGCAATTATCCAGTATGTGGGCTTCACTACCACAAATGACCAAAGAATGGGTCATTTGGCCCATTTGGTTTTCCAAAAGGCCTTTTTTAACATGCCAAGGGGCTTCATGGGCTTCTTCAACCATCTCAACCATGCAAGGGGACCTCCAAGGGTCAAGATCCATCATGACATCACCTATGGGGTTGCCAAACCTTCTCCTAGGGTGCCATGACACCATCAAAGCATGAATGACCACAGAATGGGTCATTAATGCTTCTTCAACCCATTAAGGGCTTCTCCATCATCTATAGGGGCTTCAGCACCATCTCTAGGGTTTTCAGCGTCATCAACAGGGTCTTCAGCATCGTTAACAAGGTGGTGGATCCAAGATCCAACCTTGTGGGTAGTGGGACCTTGTCAACTGGATACAAGGTGCTTCAAAGCACAAACCATCTCTGTGAGGGCTCCAAGGTACTGGATGTGAGGGTATTGGGATCATCCATACCTATGCATTGCAAGAGGGACTTGGTGGCATCAATGACAACTTGTGGGGCCACTGCCAGTCCATGTTGGAATCAATGAGAATTCAATCAACAGAAATTTGGGAGCTTGCTTGCTCTCCTTTTTCTCAAGCATTTTTGAAAGAAGAGTGTCATCCCTCCGACAACACTAAAAAGACGACTCCATTGGCCAAGCTTTTCTTGCCAATCTAACTATTGGTTCTTTTTCTTTCTAGATCCAAGATTTTATTCAGCTTTCTTGGTTACTCTTTTAGATCTATGATTAAAAGTAAAAGGACTATAAGTAGATCTAAGTGTCTAGATCTAGTTTCTTTTCAAAGTTTATTCAAAGTCTAGATCTAGCTTTATTATCTTCTTTTTGCAAAGCTTAAAAAGTAAATCGCTAAATCAAGGCTTAAAGAAAGATTTGTACTTTCAATATTTATCTAGCATTTAGTGCTTTTCAACTTGCTCTCCATCTCTTAAAGAGGCAAGCAAAGATCCTAAGAAAGAAAGCTTTCTAGCTTGCCTACTTAGTTAAAATTTTACATTTTTTAACAAGTTTAACTTAGTTTTTTTTAGACTTTTCCGGAGGCTGTTCAAAGACACTCTTAAAGTGTTTTTGAGCATCTTTCGCATTTGGTAGCTCGCTGATTTTTTAAGGTTTAGCAAAAAAGGGAAGGAAACTCTGGTCGTTTTGCGAGAAAATGTACCTGTTGTCACATATATAGTAGTTGGGCTACCTTTGTTCCTGAGCAGTTCTTTGAACCAACCCTTTACTATGAGATCAACAAATGATGAGCCATCTATTGATGATCTCCCACTTTTGGCAGATCTAGAGTATCTAGATTTGACCAATTCTATGCCATGACTAAGCCTCATGACCCCAAATTCGATGACTGAGTTAGCCATTTTTCTTTTATGACCTAGTGCAGAGCTTATTATAGTGCCCATGATATGTAGCAGCAGCAGTTGCTCCAGTGATCTTCAGATAGGTTTCAGATCCAATGCAGGTATATGGCCTAGATGATATTATGGTTTGTGCATATGGATCTTGATCATCCTTGAAAACCTCGCCGAAAAATCACGAGAAATCGCAAAAGTCGCGATTTTTGCTCCTAGCCGATTTTTCAGCAAGCAAAAATCACGATTTTTAAAAAAATCGTCGAGGCGCGACTTCTCGTTAAAAGTCCGGATTTTTTAGGAAACCGCGCGAGTCGAAGGGAAAAGTCGCCCAGGCAACTAATTCGCAGCCTAGAAAAGGAAAAAACCGGTTTTTTTTATGTCATTTGGCAAATGAGTTTGTTGGAAGTGGAGGACAAGGGCTTGAGGAGACCACCAACACCTTTGGAGGCTTTCAAACACCATTTAGCATCTCAACCAAGCATTTTTGTGGATTAAGTGTTCAAGGTATGTGCATTTTATCCCATTGTTTTTCTATCTTTTCCATGGAGTGTTTGAAAGATTTCTTGCATATTTCTTTTACTATTTCTTGCATATTTCTTTGCTTTTTGTTTTTACTATTTTTCCATTGATTTCCATGCCCCAAAAAATGAAACACAGTCCCAATGTAAATGGGGGTTTTAGAAAATTAGAATGGAAAATAGCATGCTTGTTTTTTTACTTCTTAGCCACCCTCTTCTTCTTATCTTTCATGGCTTAAAATCTAAATTTAGAGGTCTAATTTTTTAAGCTAGAATGTTGCTATTATTTTCCAATGGAGTTTAATGTAATTTTTTTTGTTTTTGTGCCCTAGGGTTGCATTTGAGTTGAAGCATTCCAATTGCAAAAATGCCAAAGATATTGGACCCATTTTGGCAGTATGGTGAGCCCGAGGATGGCATCAATAGGCAAAATTTGACTTGCAAATTATGTGGGCATCACATGTCGGGAGGGGGGGTTAACAGGTTGAAATACCATCTAGCCAAACTACTTGGCCATGATGTTGGCCTTTGTACTGCAGTGACCCCAAAAATCATGAGATCTGCCCATGATGCCATACATGAAAAAATGAGAAAGAAGGATGAGATCGCTACAAACAGAGCTGAGCTTGCAGCTTTTGGCCAAGCAAGAAGTGTAGGTGCATCTCTATCTACCACTATCGGTGAGGGTAGTGGGAGGGGCTCCACAGCTTCACCTCTTGGGAGGGCGGGGCTCGCATCCCATTATGTTGGACCAGGATCACAACCTTCTATCAAGTCAGTTATAAAGAAATCGGAAATGGTAGAAGCGGACAGGGTAATGGGAAGGTGTCTTTACTGGAGTCACATACCTCTCAGCATTGTTAAAAACAATCCATTTTGGCAGCTGATGTGTGATGTCATTGTAGTAGTTGGCCCAGGGTATAAAAGTGCCACCTTTGAGGAGTTGCGAGGCCCAATCCTTCTAGCAGAAAAGATGGAAATCGGTGCTAGGTTGGCAGAGTTCAGGCAGTCATGGGAGAGCACTGGATGCACAGTCATGTCATATGGGTGGACAGACGACAAGGGTAGAAGCCTTATCAACTTCTTGGTACATTGTCCTAGAGGTACCATGTTTGTAAAATCAGTTGATACATTGACACATGTAAAAGAGGTAGCACTTTTATGCGAGTTGATGGATGGGTTCATCCAGGATATTGGGGCGCACAATGTTGTGCAAGTTATTATAGATAATGCAGCTAGTTGTGTGGCTACTGGCAGGATGCTTATGGATAGGTACCCCTCTTTGTTTTGGACTCCATGCACAGCTCATTGCATTGATTTGATATTGGAGGATATGGAGAAAATTCCCTTTATCAAGGTGGTGATTGATCAAGCTAGGGCCATCCCTAACTTCATTTACAACCATGGTTTTGTTCTTAGTCTCATGAGGAGGCACATTAAAAACAAGGAGTTGAAGCGTCCTGCAATCACGCGTTTTTCCGCCACATTTATTACTCTTCAGTCTTTGCTTCAATGTCAGTTTGAGTTGAAGCAAATGTTTGTTTGTGATGAGTGGCGTGATTGTGCTTACAGCAGGAGAGAGGATGGGAAAACCATTGCCAAGCTGGTGTACACTGACACCCTCTGGCAAGGAATGGAGGAAGTGTGCTCGGTTAGTGAACCTTTAGTGAGGGTTCTGCGACTTGTTGATGGTGATAAGCCCGCAATGGGCTATTTATATGAGGCCATGGATAGGGCCAAAGAGACCATTCGGAATTTCTATGTGGGAAAGGGTACCCCAAGGCATGACAGGCACATGTTGTTATGGGAGTTGATTGATACTCGATGGACTGGGATGCTTCATCGACCCATTCATACAGCAGGACTCTTCCTCAACCCCGCATTTGCCTACAAATGCAATTTTGATTTTGATGGTGAGGTTTTGGAGGGGCTTCTCACTTGTATTCAGAGGATGATACCTGATTATGACACTCGCAATGCATTCAATCGCAAGATAGAGGTGTATCGGGATGGTATTGGAGTATTCAACTTTGCTGATGCTATTCGTGACAGGACCGAATTCATGCCAGGTAAGTTATTAACTTATTAGACCGTTTTAAGTTTTCACCTTTATTTGAAAGATGAATTATGATTTAATTTATTTCTCGTTTGGTGACATGTAGCCACTTGGTGGTGAACCTATGGTGTGAGGACACCAAATTTACGGAAATTTGCCATCAGAATCCTTAGCCAAACCTGTACAGCTTCGGGATGTGAGCGGAATTGGAGTGTATTTGAAAAAATACTTGCAAAGAGACGCAGAAGGTTAGAAACTTAGAACTTAGAATTTGAACAAAGCAATTGCATTTAAATGTTTAATGCAATTTATGAATCTACGATCCTATAGACTCTAAAAAAAAAATTATTACCCTCTTACATGTTGGAGTTCACACGTCTCAATGACTTGGTGTATGTTCATTACAACCTCCGCTTATGGATGGCACAGATACAAAAAGAACCAGATGCCAATGCCATCTCCTTGGACAATATTGATATATTGTCTAAGTCGAGGGTGGAGATTGAGACTCCTATCATGGAGGAGTCACCTGCATGGCTAGAGGAGGGGCAAGAGGAGGGGCAAGTGGAGGAGGAGGAGGAGGTGGTTGGAGGCACCATGGAGGGTGATGTGCTAGCATCGCCACCACCTTCTGCACCGCTTGATACATCTAGTCCTCCATCCATCACTCAGCGCCGAGTATTAGATGCAGGCTCAGGGCCTTCTACTACTACTTCTAGTGCTAGGGGTAGGCCCGACAAAAGACCCATGATATATCCCCGTAAAAGGGGAAGAGGGCATTGATATTAGATAGCTAGATGCTAGTTTTCCTCAGATACATTTATATATGTGATGTCATTTTGTATTGTTTAAACTTTATACACTTTTGAGTCCTTGATTGGACAACTATGATGCTTCAGACTTTCAGTATCAACTTTGATGTATCGTTTTATATTTGGCATGACTACATGCTGATGATATATATCAGTGCTTTCTTCATATTTATGTTCCTATATGTTTTTTTGATGTTATTGTTGCTTTATATGTTTAAAATTCTAAAAAAAATTCATGTATTTTCTATTTTTTAATGTTTGCCGACTTTTGCCGATTTTTCCCAATTTTTTCGCCAATGTTGCCGAGAAGTTGTATTCAGGACCCTCGTCGACCTTTTGTCGAGGCCGACTTTTTCAACATTGATCTTGATGTTGCTATGATACCTATTTTAGCAGTGACACTCGGTTGATTTTGATTATATGTTGGCAATACTTTACCTTGGTTTACTTGGAATCTAAAGTATAAATGATTCAATGGTTTTGACTGGGAAATTCTTTTGTATACTCAATGCCCTTGCCCTACTCCTAGTATGGATTTAGTCATTTCCCTTCAGGGAAATAGCTTGCTAGTCTTGGCATCATTTCCACTATCTCCATCCATTCATTGCCTTCCCATTTTCATTGACTAACCTTGACTTGTAATTTGACTAGTGACATCTGGGATTTCCCCCACCTTCACCTCTATGTTGGAATAGGTCTCCATGCATAAAACTATGTCTCGATGTTGGTTTATGTGATCTTTATCATAGGGAATGTCTACCTCTAGGTCTTGAACACAAGTAGTCCTACCAAATAAAGTGTTTTTAGACACTAAGGCATTGGAGCTTAAAGTTATTCTAAATGTATGCCCTGCTAGCAAAATAAAAGTGTCTTTAGACACTACTGGAAATAGAAAAATAAAGCTAGCCAATGGCCAAGAGACGAGCACTCATCCATTGTATGGTGTAAGGCTCATTTATCCCAACAAGATATCAAAGTGAGGCAAGCCCCGAAGGGTTGAGCCTTAGTCATTTTTTGGAAGCCCAAAAGACTTTCCAGGGCACCTACTCTTGGAGGTTGGCAAGTTATCATTCAAAAATAAAGTTGATGGCTAGAGGATGAGCACTCATTCTTTGTATAATGTACGGCTCATTTTTCCCCACAGGGCAACAGGGAGAGTCTGGCCCAAGAAGGTCATGTCTTTGTCATTATCTGGAAGCCCAGAAGGCTTACCAGGGCACCTACCTTTAGAGGTCGGCTAGTGAGATAAATGTTGAGCAAATAAAGTATTAAAAAGGTTGCTTGTCTAGAGTCTAGTGGAGCCTTCTCATCATTCCACCCATTTGTGAGATATCACCATGCCCTATTGTTCACCTAGTCCAACTTATGTGTTGTGTGGATCCCCTTGCCCTTTATCCCATGTGCTTACAATGTTGAGTCATCAAGTCATCCCTTGACCTTACCTGTTTGTTTATGATCCCTTCACCCTTGACTAGCAAAAGGGCTAAATCTATAAATGAGTATACACTAGAGGTTCTTGTTCTGAAGCAACTAGTCATTTTGACTTGGATTATTATATATCTAAGTTGCATTGAAACGTATACGGATATGGGGAGAGAAACGGATATGACAAATTTTGAAAAAGGTCGGATACGATACGGCATGGAAACGGTAACGGACATATATATATAAAAAAGGCCACGAGACATACATACTTTAGATTACCATTCATCAATTAGATTTAAAGGTAGTCATGTCATTTATAACAATTACAATTAGCAGACTCAAACATAGTCTTAAACAATAATCTTCTCTCTCAAGTGCCATAGATAAGCCACCCACTGGCAAGTATTCAAACAAGAACATGTCAACTACTTCTAAACATCGATTTCAAACCCTAAAATTACTTGATGGATGTATCCAAATATTACCATCTAACAAATATTACGTTGATTACACCTCTAGAAAAATGTTGAAGTTTGTGATTAAACACAATTTTTTATGTAAGCCAAAGACTCAACTATGTTGTATTTGGGTTGGTCCACTCACTAACTAGACAATCAATTAGGCAAGTGAGTAGATTGACTAACCGACTAGTTAAAAAAGTGACGAAACCGACTGGCTCATAAAGGGCCTAAATTCACAGGATTGTCTATGATTTGCAACTGACTTGGATATTCAAATTTGACATAATCAACCATGTTTTAAGGGTATTAATTAAGCACTCAAGTATAAATTAGTGAGCTCATGTTTTAGTGCAACTTAAGTGTGATTGTGATGACATGCAATATTGCACTCTCTGCCATAATACTATCTCTAGACACCAATGAGTTCCCTTGGATATGTTGTTTATGTTTTATGGTTTATACTAATAAAAATGCTTGAAATAAGATTAAAATATCACAAGCATGTCATATGGAGAATTGGCTAAACGACGCACCATCATAATTCTCTCCACAACATAAGGATTGGGATGAGTGTACTAGCAATGGAGTAAATAAAGCCATAGGTCAAGGGTTCCTAGTAATTCAAAAAGGAAAAGAAGAAAACTAAAGCATGTTGGAAGATTATTGGAAATTTGTGCTGGTTTATGTAACCCATCATAAATTTAGTATGCAATTTTGTATGGCTAAAGCTACCATTGTATCAATTTTGATATGCAAGTTGTTTTATCACATGTGCAAGTCATTGGGGTTTATTTGAAACGAAGTCATGAGGAATTGGCAAAAAAACTTATTTAAAAAAAAAGTCATTGTACTTCTACACTAGGCTGTGAAACTAACATTATAGTAGACAAGCATTTGATACAATAAAATGTCCACAGATCAATGATTTTTTGAACCAACGGTAAGCTTCTATCAATTTTGGAAAATTACAATGAAACAAAATCCATGAGACATAAAATGTCAGATTACCATTCACCAATTTAGGATTAAGGTTTCACTCTTGATTCATAAGCTTTGAGGCTTTATATCTACGTTTTGAGATTCAATTTAGAGTTAGGGTTTTATAGTTTTCTTTTGGTGTTATTTATTTGTTTATTTTAATGTCAAAAAATCACTATTTCTAATAAGAAACTTGCCCTGTAGCAGCTGAAATGTTTCAGAAAACCAGGAAACTGCTGGATATGTTTCAGGAAACCACTGGAAACTCTGGAAACATTTCAGGAAACAGCTGGAAACTTTGGAAACGTTTTAGGAAACAGCTAGAAACAGCCAAGGAACGTTTCTGATTTTTGGATACGGCTTGGAAACGTTTCAGTGAGATTTAGAAGCCGTATCCCCTCCATTTCAGTTTCTGAAATAGGGAACGACATTTCCCCTCCCCTTCCTCGACATTTTCAGTAACTTAGTTATATATGTATTATGCTTATACTTGCCAACAAAAACTAATCGTACTAGAGTGTCATTGTTAGCATAGATAATTGAGCATGCATGTCCACTTGTACTATGCAGCATCGAGTTTAGTACTTGGATCATCGTTTGATCAGTCTTAACTTGGTCAACCCAGTGTTGACCAGTCCATGAGCAGGGTCCAAAATGAGTTATAGACAGATGATTATGAATGATGATTATTTATGGTCTACAAGTGTCCATTAGACATATTTATGCTCCAAATGGTGATTTGTTAGGATGGATTGTATTATTTTTATGATTATCGGCATTTACAGGCCTTATTATTATTATTGCTCTAACATGGATGGGGCCGCTGATGTACTTTTGTGACAGGGAGAGTTGGTGGATCCTACACTATATCGTCATCTCATTAGTTCTTTGATGTATCTGGTCAACTCTCGGCCAAATTTGTGTTTTGCGGTGAACACTCTCAGTCAGTTCATGGTGGATCCTAGGAGGGTGCACTGGGTAGCCGCAAAACATGTGTTGAGATACCTAGCAAGGATAGTGGAGTATGCCCTGGACTATAGGAGATCGGATGGGATCATGTTGATTGGCTTCACAGATTCAGATTGGGCAAGCAATGTGGCAGACCAGAAGAGCACTTTCGGATGTTGTTTTAGTTTGGGCTCCGCAGCAGTGTCGTGGTTCAGTCGGAAGGAAAAGTCTGTTGCTTTGAGTTCTGCAGAGGCTGAGTATATGGCAGCCAATCATACCAGTTGCGAGGCATTATGGCTTCGCAAGTTACTGGCCTACATTGATTTGCTGTTACAATCAGAGTTGCATCCGGCTCTCTGAGAATCTAGTATTTCATGACCGGTCAAAGCATATTGAGATCGGGTATCATTTCATTCGTGATTATGCTCAGAGAGGAGCAGTGACATTGCAGTATATTTTCACTGATGAGTAGGTTGCAGATATCTTGACGAAGTCTCTTGGAAGAGGCAAGTTTATTCACTTCAAAGACAAGTTGGGTGTGGTGAAGAACAACTTCCTCGGTAAGAGGGAGTGTTGATTTTTACCTAGGAGTTGTTCCCCTAAGTGACTTTTGCCTAAGTCGCTAGGAAAAAGGGTTTGCGTCACTTGGACTTTATATTAATGACTTGAAATGAGCATTATTTGCACTTTAGAGAATAAAGTGCACTTTAAGTGAAAATTTTAAAAAGTGAGTGAAATTAATTATTTTGTGGACAAAAGTGATTTTAATCACAACCACTCAGCTAGACAAATCTGAGCCCTAGGATTAGATGGTTATTCACTCACCCTAATTTTTTCACCAAAAGGGAAAGTTTCTAAGTAAAGAGGCACTTTTGCATTTGAGAGAGAAGAGAGAGCCATTTCTGAGAAAGAGGAGAAAAACACCAACAGCAGCAATTTTCTCTTGGCACGCATTTCAAGGAAGAAAACAGTAGCAAGAGGGCACGAAAATCGAGGCAAGGTACAACAGCAGTTATTGCTGGTCCATACAGTCCGTGCAGTAGGGATTCTGTACAGCAGCACAGATCTCGAAGTAGAGAGGACAAGCACGATTTTCAAGGCAGTCTTCAGCAACATTTTTTTGAGGCAGAAAAACTTGGCACAAATCCCAAGGCAGGTTGCAGGCACAAACCCCCGAGGAAGTTTGAAGGCACAGATTTCGAGGTCCATATAGTACAGTCTGTACAGCAGCATGTTTTTCAAGGCAACTACAGCAGAATTTCTGAGTTTGCATTTTTCTGTTTGGGCATGGAAAACGAGGCAGAAAATTTCATCCGGTTGAGATAAGTTGGACTGAAAATATTTTCTGTCTATTGCTATAATTTGTCCATATCATAAAAACTTCTCTCTCACAGGTTTTCCCCGGAAGTTGGGGTTTTTCTTGGGTCATTGGACCAAAATAATGTGTCTGAAATTTGTGGTTGAATGTGCTTTATTTGTTGTTAGTGAAAATGTTGTAGAAGCTCTTCTTGTGTTTCAGTCCTATGTTGTTTATGAAAAAAATCTAATTTGCAGCACATACACAAATTGGGTTGGGCATTAAACAATGTTTTAAACGGAGTTGTAAACCAGGTTGGGAGAGTGCTGAAATTTCTACATAAATCACCTCAACCATTTGGGTCTAGAGATCTACAAACAAACTAACAACGAAATAGCTCTATGCAACTAGCAAATCCAATATTTTGCTTGAAGACAATGGTGACCTTTCTTCTAGTGAGTTAAATTTTGGGTTTGCAATACCTTCAAACTTTGTAGTCAATGAGAAGTTGAGAACACAACATTTCAACCAGAGCTAATCAGATCTCCACAATTCAAAGGCAAATACTCCAGTGGAGGACATTCCTGAGAACAAGTCCTTGCACACACACGACCCTCATCTTCAATAGCCCACACAACCCTCTTTTTCAACAGACCAAACAGGTGATCTGCTTGTAGTTGCAATAGAATCCAATCCACTCTTCGAAGAATTAAAGTGTCCATGGCCAATGGTCATACCCAGAAGTGACCATATGGCTGTACGGCTGCAACAGCCCCAACTCTACCCACATATGTCTCATCTCCCATCAGCTCCACACTGCCACAGAATCATATACCTTCGTGCAGCTCGCCCCTCCACGGGGCCCTAAGCCTTCATGTCGCTCTAATCTCCTCGTGCAGCTCAATTCATGTGACAGCTCCACAATGATACTCTGTCTATATATTAACCTGGCTTAAAAATACTACTAATAAAAAATAGTTCTTCTCATGTGTGGAGCACTTAAAATAACTTAGAACTAAATTTTCCACCAAGTTAGACAAAGCATTTTTAGTGCCCACCAGCAAGACTTTAGATAGAAAGCTCTAATCAATTTGAGTCGTCATAACATCGTAAATAAGATGACAAGGAGGATGGATGATGAACTTAGTCTACACCAAAGCAAACAACTCCTAATCATAGTAAAAAAACTTAAAACTCCTTCAAGAGTTGGAAGTATTTTCTTCTAAAAAGCTTGTTATGCAGCATACATTTAAAAGAAAACACACTTATCAATATGCACATTGCAAACAAATCTATATAAAGGATTTCATTCCATAACTAAACAAGAATGGGTTGCTACAATATATATGAAACATAATTCTTACCTCACAGTTAATTTGGCTTCCAGCAACTTGATTTCCTTTAGGACACCAATCCAATGCCCAGACAGATCCACCCACATTTAGCACGAAGTCATTCCTAAACAACATAGAAGGGAAAGAAAGCACTTACCACTAACAACAAAGATGAGGTTAAGCAATGCAATAACAAAATAAACAATATTTACAGAAGTCAAACAAATATATGTGATGGATTAAAAACGTCTACCAAAGTCTTATTGCTTTCATCAAATATAATATCCATCTACAGTCTAGTCGACTAAATCGCTTGGTTAACCACAAAATTGAACAATTTGATTTATATGAAATAGTTTATGTTATCGCTTGATCCTAAATATGGTTTTATTATAAACACAGATGATGAAAACAATGCACTTATAAAATAAGCAACGAAATCAACCAGTGAATATGCATTTCACTCAATAGATAAGTGGGACAAAACACAAGTAGATTTTGGTCTGGTTAGCTATGTTTTTGTCAATCCTTTAGAGCCTCTACAATGGATTATCATTGATATTTATGAGTATTTTGAGACTGAATATATCGATTAATTGTTTCAACATCTTTGAGCCTAAATTATATCCTTCAAAACAATAAACAATGTGTGATGAGATTTATTGTTTATAGAAATTCAAGACAACCAATGCTAAGTTTGATAAACTATACATTCAAGATTATATAACACTGAAGAAAATAAAAATAAAAATTACATTTTATCATAACCCCATTCCCAATATGTGGGATTAAGTCCCAATTTTGGGTCATTCACAAGCAAAAGAATTAGACAATTTTACACCCATGTAAAATACTATGGAAAGTGGTGTGATTTGAATATATGTAATTAATAACATGGCAATACTTATAAAGTGCCAGTGAGCAAGCAACCTTCACAACGATACAATAAATGTACATGCGAGCAGTGGTACAAGGATTAGTATCAAAACAAGGTATTAGGAGGTGGTGTTGGTTATTCTTGCTGTTGGGAAAAAATATCAACAAGACCTTGCAAATGGATGAATAGTGAAGTGTTAAACCACAAAACGATAAATTATAATTAAAGTAAGGTAGCAATGCTCATCATCACAATATTTATACAGAAGCATTAACTCTACTTGCAAAGATAATCAACACGCCATATCAAATAGTTAAGTGATCGTAAGGAGACAGGTGGCATGTCAGATTGATTATGCCAATGCTGAAGAGGAGATATGCTACAAAATAAAAGAAGAATAAGTGGCAAAGTTTTGGGAGCTGAGTATTTCTGCAATTCATTAACTCTCTGTGAGCAAGCCCATATTGCATATCCCATCTTCAATTGTCATTGAAGGAGGAGAGTTATATGTCAACTAAAGGATGTAAGAAGAGGATTGGGTCGATCTTCTATGTTCAATCTCGTTGTCTCATAATTGGAGCAAACCTGCTCAATCACCCATTATTTGCTCAATCATGTGAGCAAAATTGTGATATGTGGCCAACAACTTAATCCAACCCACCTGCATTTGAATATTGTGGATTGGGTTTCCCTTGAGCTAGCAGCCAACTGTACTTCAAAATTAACTTGTGTTCAGTCTCTTTCAACAATAATGTATTGGGCACACTATTCAACAGAGGGTGGCTTAAGTGTTTAGGAAGGAGAGACCCAAAGTTTGAACCTTTTGGGCTCTCATTTTCCTCCCTTTAATTTATATCAGTGTTGCAAAAATTGATGATTTCTCAGCAAACCCACGAGACTTGGAAGATTTTTTGAGGTCCCCAAAAATTAACCAAAAAAAATTTATGACTTACCAAAAAAAATTGCTGTAAAAAAATGCCTGTAAAGGTAAATTTGACCTGCAATTGTCAATTTTCAGTCATTTTGTCCAGTTTCGAGAGGGAGGGTGTTCTATCGTGTTTCGCAGGAGCACAGAGTTTAATCACTCAACGAATATTATGTGGATTGGGCATCTATTTCCAATATTGTTTTCAGATTCCCAAGTATGTTCTTGCTCTTTTAAATTTTTTAGGACTTAGGCAATGATTTGCAGCATTGCAGTGCTGTTGTTTTAGATTTCCATCAGAGTTTTGCAGATTTTCACGGTCTGAATTTTTTTACAAACATTCTTTAGGACAAGAGACTCCAAAGAGTTAGGTGCCAGCATCAGTACCTATGCCTACCACAAGACATTCAATTACGGGTGCAAGACCTTCCACTGCTAGGGGAGGACCAACTACTTTTGCCCATAAAAGAGGCAGCAGGAATTGATAATAAATAGTACATGAGATTTATTTATAATATATATTTGATATAATTTTTTTGTAAATTCAGTTTTGACTCAACAGCTACCACATTGAATCTATGATGGATACTTTTATCTACCTGCATTTCATATGTGGATGGCATGTGATTATTTGATGACGTTGTTAGGTTATATCTAAATTTAAATAAAGAAATGATTATATTTTGCATTTTTTATGCTTGTCAAGTTGTTGGTGTGGTCAGTTAACGGTCGAAGGTCACAAAACTGAAACTAGAAGTTTACTAATTGAGAGAAACGCAGTTGTAACATGTCTATGTCAATGGGAAAAAGACCATCTACTGATTGACAAGGGGGTGTGCTCACAGAGGGGAAAATGTGTAAAGTGGGGTGTACCCATACTGCCCCCTCACTTCACGAAGTGGACTCAAGAAATGCTTGCCCAATACTGACTGCTTACCACATGTTCTTTGAATGGGAAGGCTCCTAGTGAGAACCCTCTCCCTTTTCACAAGAGTTATCAATGTCAAGTGGATCACTTGAGTACAAGTAACTTCGTCTTGCCCAACCATAAAAAGTGAAGCAGCGTAGTGACCATTCTCCTAGGATTCCACCCAGATTCCACCCAGGGCATCTTGCTAGAGGGCTTGCAACAAGGTGTTTTAGTAGGAAGGCTACTACACTTCACAAGCCCCTGGTAATTCATTCCCTTGGGTGGCATTGTCTTGGGAAAATCTGTAATTAGTCTTGTACCTTGACTAGTGTGGCCCTTCCCCAATGGATTTCATCACCACTAGCAGATTCCCCATTGGATTTCATCCAGAAACCCCTGCGCCGGCCTTCCTAGCCTAGTGCACCACCTTTCCAGATATTACGCACCATTTGAGCCTACAGTGCCTTGGAGGGGGGGCGTTGAGAGACTTTCAGCATTTTGGGATTAGATGGGGTATGACGTCCCCCCTTGGCTTACTATTTCATCAAGTGAAGCCATCTCTTAGCTTGTTTTTGCTTATTTTCAGTGTTACCAACAGCGGCCGATTTATCGCAATGTCCCGATAAATCGCGATTTTTTGCAAGCCCCGATTTTTTACCAAAAAATCGACCCAATTTCCTGCCAATTTTTCGTCAATTTATCCCGAGTCGACCCGATTTTTTGACAGGGCTTGTGAGTGGCCGGAAAAGGGGTTTTAAAGCCGCGGATTGACTGTCTTTTGGTTCATTTGGATGCTACAACCAAGAAGACTAGGAGAGCTTCTATTTTGCCCAAGGAGGATTTTATTCATCATTTCACTCGCCATCAAGGATAAGATTTGAAGATTAGAGCTTTGCATTTGGAGTTTTTTCCAAGTTTATCATAGTTGAAGGTATGTAAAAAAAAATTGCCCATCATTTCTCATTTTTCCAAGAGAATTCATGTTGGTTTGCATTAGCAATGATTTCTCCATCTTTAGTCAGAGACAGAGCCACGGTCAAGGTTAGAGGGAGATAGACCAGGAAGAAGCATTGTTGTTGGTAGAGGAATAAGACTACCTCCTTGAGCTTCTTCTTCTTCAGTATACCGAATTTAGCCACCTTCTCCAGTTTCTAGAGGACGTCATTTTACAGGGTCTTCTTTTAGAGGATGTCAGAGACCAGTACGAGGCCCACAAGCCTTGAGGGCACCTAGTCCTAGAGGAAGTGCAAGGGTCGTTTCCATAGAGATTACCTTGTCCTGTAAAAGGGGTAGAGTTTATTTCACTGTAGATGACTCATGAGTCATGATGATGACCATGAGATACATTTGTTATATTTTTTATGATTCAATATTTACTATTTACTATTCAGGAGTAGGACACGATCCATTTTGATGTGTGATGTATCTCTAGACATCTCATATATCTTATATATCGGTTTTCTTTCCATATTCATATTTGAATGTGTTTATTTGAAGTTATTGTTGCTTTAGATGTTTCAAAAATTGAAAAAAAATGAATATTTTTGTATTCTTTAAGTTTGTCGATTTTTTGCCGATTTTTGCCGATGCCCTGTCCAGATATCCCAAAACGATGTTTCCTAGACCCTGTCGATTTCTTTGTCGTGCCGATACTTGTAACATTGCTTATTTTTTCCATTTTTGTCAATTTTGGGGAAAATTTCCTTAATTATGTAGAATTTACCCTAAAAAATATTATTATTTTATTGTAGGACATGTAGGCTCAAATTAAATATTTGAGGATGGATTAGTATAAATAGACATCCTCCACTCATTGTAAAATCATAAGATAAGGGTTCTAATATGAAATTATTTATTTTTCTCCTACTCTTTGAGTCTTCTTGGTGATGTGCACTTCTCACTTGATGGTGGATGGATGAATGATCTAGAGCTTCTTTCTTCCACATGCTATGGTTGATGCTAGACTCGTTGGAATAACACATGCACAAGTGACCTAAAGGCTTCTTCTTTGCTCATATCTTGTTGAATGTTGGTGCATAATGTTACTAGGTGGATTGAATGCTAGTTTTATGCTGTATTTTCTCTAAATTAGGGCTTTTTACCAATATTCTATCAACTAATGTCTTGCATAAGGGTTTCCTATTTCTTTTGGGGACTTGGACTTCTCCATTTGCCTTAGTTAGGTTCACCTACCAAACCCTAGAGGTTGTTAAGTGATGTCCTAGCTTGCAAGTGCTAGAGGGACATTTCAATAGAGAGACACTAGTTATGATCTCTCAATGCCCCAGGGATTGAAACAATAATCATATCCCCTTGTCATTTTTACTCTATTTTTCAGCATTTATTGTACTATAATTATTGCTGCAATTTTATGCATAAAAAGACCTAAAAGTCTAAAGGGCGTCTCAATTTGAGCACTTGCATTGGGAAACATGAAATCATCGTATCTTTAAAACCCTAGATAGCATTTTGCATCTAAGGCCATCTTTAACATCGCCTTGACTTTCTTGACCTCCTCCTACTGAGGTGTAATATCCCAAATCCCGATATTTTCTATTCCTATGCAAATTTACTGAAACAGTCGGGCATGCAAACTGCCAAGCAAAATTTCCCTATTTTATAGCTGAAATTAGGGTTAGGGTTTGCAGGATAGAATGAACACTTACCACTGATAAGCCGGCTGAATATGCTCGAGAGAGAATACGCATGCAAGACGAGCTGAGTTGATGAAGAAATGACCTTCTTTTCTGCTGCAATACCTCGGATGGCTGAATCAAACAAATGTGACGTTTTTGCTAAAGGGATGGTCAGTTTCAGCTGGAAATAAGTCGAAAGGAAGGTGTGCCCGTGCCGGAGAGGATGGCTGGAGCATGCAAGAGTTTTGACCTCTCCAGATGCCCTAGCGAATTGATCTCCCAGTCTGCTGCTCACGCCCCCACAACCTTGTAAACTGCTGCTAGCTGCCCTGGATGGACAATCTGATAGCTAATAATCACCCAATGCAGTAGAGTGATCCTATAAGTGAGGATGCAGGCTACATGCGGAAGAAATATGGTGATCCAAAGTCCTGGTGAATGACTTAGGGTTTCCCAGCTAAATGTCCCCAGCTATACGGATGAATCTGCAATAACCTTCGAACTTATACTGGAATACTGGATAATGATGAATGCAATAGATACGGTGACAAACCTGGATGGTTTATCCTGAAGGAGACTAGGGCAAATGTCTCACTGCCGAAATCCCGTTAGCTGAAGACGCCGTCTCCAACCCCAACTGTTGTGGCCGCACGATGTGCTACTTCTCAAGAGCTCCAAAATAATAATAATCCAAAAGTAAAGTCTCCATTCACTTTATCTTTCTTTTATAATTTTCAACTGCGAAAACCCTAATGTTTGACCTAATTAGGTCACTTTAACTTCTAATTTGCAGTTTACTTGCATGCATGCGCATGGAGACTTAATTGAGTGCATGCATCATTAAATAATGCTTAGATGTCATGCATGTCACTTTTAGGGTTTGCATGTCACTTTTTAGGGTTTGCATGCATGTCATTTTTAGGATTTGCATGCATCTCACTTTTAGGGTTTGCATGCATGTCATTTTTAGGGTTTGCATGCATCTCACTTTTAGGGTTCGCATGCATGTCACTTTTAGGGTTTGCATGCAAGTCACTTTTGGGAACATTATAGTCCTCCCTCGCCAAAGATTGCTTGTCCTCGAGCAATGCCAACGCAAATCCACAATCAATCAACTGAACCAACCGAATCCAGGGATGATCCCAGGGTCCCAAATTATCCTAGGAGATCTGTAGCACCCTCTTCTCAAAACACTGCACTGTACGGTACCATCACCAGAGACCTCCTGAAAGCACCCTCTAGCAATCACTAAACTGTCAGTCACTGTAATCCCAGGGTCCCAAATCAATCTGAGAATTGCAAAGGTCAAAATGCATCCACCGCTACCCTGCGTAGTATCGACACAAGGAGCATCATGTAGACTCCCAAGTAACGCCATCAGTAAACACTGTATCCATCCCTCATAAGGTCTTCCGCCTGGATCCCAATGCAAAATTGTGCATATTTCATCCCAAATATCTGAAGGCTCTTGTGGGACTATACCCTTGGCTAGGAATCTCTTCCCAAGAATCGCCCACTCAATAGGACACCAACTCTTAATCTCTCTCCAATCCATCCCCCAAAAAGGACCTTGTCCATAAGATCCATCACAAGGAATAATCCTACCAAGCTAACATTCTACCCTTCTGATTTCAACTGGAATGCTCATATACTGCTGGTCAATTTCTCGATCCTGGCCAACCTGTAAAAACCATCCACCATTATGCAAATGTGGACTCAAGCTACTGCAAGCCCTGTTTATGTACTCCTTAAGAGGACTGCTTTGAAATGCAATAGTATGTTTCTTCTGCTGCCCCATCAAGGAATCCAACTACTCTTCAATACTAGACAGCCTGACCTCTGACTCGGTACATACAACTCGAAGAACTGTAAACTCAACATCTCGCTGTACTATGGTGTCTCAGAGTATTTTGGTCCTCTCTTTCATAGCTAGAATGCTTTCTTTAACCCGTTCAATCTTCTTTCGATGACTATCATCTGGAAGCTCTATCTCATGCATGTATAAACTCTCCCTAACCTCCATGTGTGACTGCTCATTGTCTTGACTGTTGTGCTCATTGCCTTGCACCTCATGTATTTCGCTTGTCATAACTGTCTGGATTCCTGCTGTAGGTGATGAAGAGTGTACCAACTCCAACTCATCACATGGTTTGTCCACAATCTGACTAGCAAATGTGCTTGTGTCGCTAGACTCACAGGATGGCTCTAATGCTATCTCCTCATGCACATCCTCATCATGTACTGTTAACTCCAAATGAAGCTCACCAACAACTTGTACTTCATGCTCATCTTTCTTCTCTTCCCCAACTATGCCTTTAAGGAGATCCTCATCCAAATCCTTGGGCTGGCTCCCGAACTGGATGGTGTAATAATCTTGAAAGGGCAATGCCGCACATACCTCATCACCCAAGGCTAGATACTCTTGATATCGAGGCAAGTATTGAAGTACTACTAACCTCTGCCAATTTCCAGTCAAGATCCTCCTCATTGTCTTCATGTTCTCACAAGCTGGCAGAGAAAAACCTTTGTCCTGACATGCACTTCACCAACATCACTGACATGCATTTGCATGTACACGCATGTATCAACATGCACTTTTATTCAATTGCTATGTGCCCACAGCTGGCAAGGATCATGCTCTGATACCACTGTAATATCCCAAATCCTGATATTTTCTATTTCTATGCAAATTTACTGTAACAGCCGGGCATGCAAACTGCCATGCAAAATTTCCCTATTTTATAGCTGAAATTAGGGTTAGGGTTTGCAAGATAGAATGAACACTTACC
Source organism: Pseudotsuga menziesii (assembly GCA_001517045.1). NCBI lineage: Eukaryota > Viridiplantae > Streptophyta > Pinopsida > Pinales > Pinaceae > Pseudotsuga > Pseudotsuga menziesii. Next base: position 270,900 of record LPNX010196859.1, read on the forward strand.
ACTGATAAGCCGGCTGAATATGCTCCAGAGAGAATACACATGCAAGATGAGCTGAGCTGATGAAGAAATGACCTTGTTTTCTGCTGCAATACCCCAGATGGCTTAATCAAACAAGTGTGACGTTTTTGCTGAAGGGATGGTCAGTTTCAGCCGGAAATAAGTCGGAAGGAAGGTGTGCCCATGCCGGAGAGGATGGTTGGAGCATGCAAGAGTTTTGACCTCTCCAGATGCCCTAGCGAATTGATCTCCCACTCTGCTGCTCACGCCCCCACAACCCTATAAACCGCTGCTAGCTACCCTAGATGGACAATCCCATAGCTGATAATCACCCAATGGAGTAGAGTGATCCTATCAGTGAGGATGCAAGCTGCATGCGGAAGAAATATGGTGATCCAGAGTCTTGGTGAATGACTTAGGGTTTCCCAGCTAAATGCCCCTAGCTGTACGAATGAATCTGCAATAACCTTCGGACTTATACTGGAATACTGGATAATAATGAATGCAATAGATACGGTGACAAACCTGGATGGTTTATCCTGAAGGAGACTAGGGTAGATGTCTCACTGCCGAAATCCCGTTAGCTAAAGACGTCGTCTCCAACCCCAATTGCTGTGGCCGCACGTTGTGCTACTTCTCAAGAGCTCCAAAATAATAATAATCCAAAAGTAAAGTCTCCATTCACTTTATCTTTCTTTTATAATTTTCAACTGCGAAAACCCTAACTTTTGACCTAATTAGGTCACTTTAACTTCTAATTTACAGTTGACTTGCATGCATGCGAATGGAGACTTAATTGAGTGCATGCATCATTAAATAATGCTTAGATGTCATGCATGTCACTTTTAGGGTTTGCATGTCACTTTTAGGGTTTGCATGCATCTCACTTTTAGGGTTTGCATGCATGTCACTTTTGGGGTTTGCATGCATGTCACTTTTGGGGTTTACATGCATGTCATTTTTAGGGTTTGCATGCATGTCACTTTTGGGAACATTACATGAGGGCACACCTTTATGAGGTGTCTCTTGGGCTACGTGACATTCATTGGGATACGTAATCTTGTGCTACATATATTTGTTATCTATTGTGCTAAAGAGGTATCAGGTCAGGCTAACTCCTCTATAGATCTAGTTGTCTTTATTATTCATTGATTGACTCCATATAAGGCACCGATCTCTGCTATAAAAGTTATGGAAAGGTATTTGCTAGTTAGTGTTTGCAGATACCTAAAGAGGGGTCTCCCTTGGGTTTGGGACTTACCCAAACTAGTTGAGAGACTGGGTTGAGGTGACGTTTGGGCTAAGTTCTCTCCCACATGCTTACCATACAGTAGCAAACCAACCACACCGTGCTGTAAATCCAAGACTGCTAGTTTGAATGGTAACAAGCCATAAGGTTGCCAAGAAGTTTTTTGGTCTCAAAGGGGTAGTTTTTTTCAATTTCAGTGCAAAGTTGTAAATCTACAGATTTGTTTTGCTTAAGTATATTGTACAACTGCATGTTATTGGTGGTTATGGAGGTTTCCTTGTAAGCTTTGAAGTATTACTGAAAAGTTGATTTGATGGAGTACAGGTGTGTAAATTGTTTATGCTTCCACTACTTATTTTCCTATTGTGTGTGAACACTGCTAAGTCACTGGACAAGTCCAAATAGGCCAAAGTGTCCCATGTCATCGTGTCAGACATGGACACGTCCTTACACGATGTAGAACACTCATATTGGATGACGTGTCCTGTTTTAGGACATGTCCAAAACAAGTGTGCGACACTATGTCAAGACATGTCCCAAAATCAAGACACTGTGTCCCTAAAACAAGACACTTCTAAGCCAAAAAAAATCGTAAAAAACAATTTTATTGTCATTCATTCACATTTTTCAGTGAGGATTGAGCTCTATGAGGGGTTCTTTTTGCAGGTGAAGAGCATTAGAAGGTTTTCCATCTTGATCTACCCCATTTTGTAATTGTCAGTGGCGTTCCGACATCTATGTAATACATTTTGATTTTGATGACTTAATGAGAAATATGATTCTGACATCTATGTAATAGAACATTTTGGTTTTAATGACTTAATGAGAAGTTTCATGAGTCTATGAGAACCCACTGCACCAATGGAATTATAGCCACGCCTATTTGTCATCCTTCTCTCTCTCTGTCTGCAATTTCTGATTTATTTTATTCCATATACATGTACATATTACATTGTTTGGCTCTTAGTTGTGATGTATTTATAGTATTCTTATATGTACATTTACATGTTACATTGTTTGGCTCTTAGACTCTCAAATCAAGTTAGACAACATCACAAGAGGATTCATTTCACATAGAGGAGGTTACCCTTTATTTCTATTCCTACCCATGACATTCAATCTAAGTGGCGTCATCATTGTAAGTGGCATAATCTAAAATATAAAGGGTGTTTAGTAATGGGAACATATAATAATGGGATATGGCCCCCATCCATGTAATCTAATCAAATAAAAATAGTCCTACTTTGGTTGGCTTTCGTATGCCTCTCGCGGGCATCCAACAGTGGGGGCGAAGGAAGCCAATCACCAATCTTTTTCCCTTGTTTCAATAGTGCATTGAGACCTATCCCTTTCCGCTAATGGGGGTTTCAGTTAGGTCTATCATTGACATATACATTGTGATTTGTGATTTGTGAATGTGTAATGTGTATTGATTGTAATTTCTATTGAATATTTCTGAATGTTATAGTTTCTACAAAATTTTGGATCTCTCTCTCTCTCTCTCTCTATATATATATATATATAACGTGTCCTCCGTGTCTTATTTGGAAGTTGCCATGTCCATGTCGAACACTCATATTCCCATGCCCTCCGTGTCTCGTGTCCTTGTGTCAAGTGACTTAGCTGCTATGTGAAGAACTAATTTCCGCAAATTAAAGTTTGGTTATTTGAGAAAATAAAGAAATTCACCTAGGGTAAGGAACATTTACATGGTATCAAAGAGGATCTTTGATTGACACTCTCAACCTCAGGTGTTTACTTTGGGTAGATCAATTGTGGGCTGCAAAGGACCAACAAGGAGGGTTTCATTATTATTTTTATTTGGGATCTGTTATCACAGATATATTGTAGTTGGGCTACCATGATGCAGCATGTAGATTTTCTCTGTTCCTCTGAGCCAAACTTATTGATGGGGATACAACATGGATCATTATTACAGCATGGGCCATTCAAAGCCTTTTTTTTAGCATATACAAAGTATTTCCTTGCCAAGACTGAGATCTCCTTGTCCTTTGAGATGACTTCAGTGGTGACCTAGTTCATTTGAGCAAAGCAGGAGATACGGTACACAGTTTACAGATGGGCATATCAGATAGAGACAGCTATATGGTGAGATCAGGTATATGGCTCTTTGGTAGGATTTTGCTCTCTGATGTATACTAACACCTTGGACTTGTTGTACTATGATGATTATGGTGACCTATGCCGATATTATATGTATACCGATGCTTAAACTTGTGTTGGGAATGATTAAAGAATCTGATGTAGAAGATTATTGCTTATGCCATGCTTTACACAACTTTTAAACCTTAGTGCTTTGCTAGTTCCATGTATCACTTGTCCCCATCCATCCAATTCATCCATAATTGATTTTCCTCCCATGATCTATGATTGACTGAGACCTATGAGATTGAAGATCCTCTTCCCTACTTTGACCCTTATGCATGATGGATCCCATGTTGTTTTGTGTCTCGACACTGAATTGTGCAACAAAACTTGTCAAAGCCTTGATCCTTCTGGGCCAAGAGAACCCGCCAGTGTTGGTCCCTAAGCTTAGGCGAGTTGGGTTTTGAAGCCTTGACCTCTCTGGTCGGTTGCCCCCAATGTTTGGTCCTGACTATGGATATTCTCCCCTAGTTGCTTGAAGAGTGTCAGCTAAAACTCGAAGCAATATTTCTACCATCATTGCATGCATTATGTGTTATATGCTATATATTGAGAAATGCAAGCCCTCAAATAAAGTTGCAAATTGTATCTTTAGACACAACTCAAAAACGGATATGAAATGAAATTGTGAAAGGCCCAAATAAAGCAGTGGATAAATAAATGTTGAATCTATAGACTGTTGGCCATCTTACTAAAATGTAATGATTAATTCCTCACGAAGCCTGCGGATTTTGATGTGAGATGGAGTAAGGGACAGCTAATTCTAAGTATCCCCTAGGATCTCTTCACTATAGTTTCTTGTGTGCTCAACGCAAGGGTCCTAGAAAAGATCCTCACGGAGCTTGATTGTTAGCTTGGATGTGAGTTGTAGACATGTTGTTAAAGTTGAATGGACTCTTTTCATATCAACTCATCCACTTGTGAGACACCACCATTCCCTATCGTTTATCTGTCGTGCATATGTCATTGTGGTTGTGTGTACTTGTCATCATTTGGAGAGATCGTATGGTCAAAATCAACTATAAGTCATTTCCCTTTTACCTTAGCCTTGTTTTCCACCTTCACCCAGCACTAGCAAATTGTTTAAACTTTGTAAGCATGGCATACAAAAGAGACTTCCAGAGGATTCAATGATTACTCAAAGACACAGGTATGTATTATTGATTGTTATTATTATTGTCACCGTGATTCTAAATGGCATAATTTAAGTTGGGTTTTAATATACATCTTGGAGCAGTTCTTACCTTGGATGCATGCAGGTTCAGCTCAGTTCAGTATCTCACTTTCAATTTGGGTATTTTGACTTGGTCAACCTAGTTGACCAAGTCAAACACGATTCCCAAGGTAGTGACTAAAAATTTGACAATGCATTTATTTGCTCCAGACATGCCCAAGACCAATACTGCAGTTTCAATTTTCAGAGTTTGGTCCCAAATTTCATTATCAATGATTATTATCACTTTATTATTGGTCAAATCATATTTTTTATTACAGATTGCAGTTATTATGGTTCTCTTAGGACGTCGCAGTGCTCCAGGGGGTATGAGTAGTCACTTGTACCATTCTACTATGTCTCTAAACAATTATGTGCAGTTAGTTTTCCCCAATTCTTAGCCTGAACAAAGTTATGATGATTATTATTATTTTCAGAGGATGTGCCACTAAAAAATGAACTAGGAAATCAATGAAGAAATCGATTTGGCTTGTGTGGTCAAGGAAATGGCAAGGTAATTTCTCTAGATGATTTATTATGGCTCTCCGAACATATCTACATCAGTTTCAGTGAGTTTGATATTCCGAATCATTTTTCTGGCTCTCTTAGGTAGGATGTCCCCCGTAGGGCGAAATTGGACAAAATGGCCAAAATAAAAGTGTGTAAATCAAGTTGTATCTTTAAAAATATGTATGGGGGGACCCCTAATGACCCCACCCCCATGTCCCCTAAGTGTCAAACTTGCAAAATTAATGATTTATTATGTTGTAAAAATGGGCTTTATGACGTAATTCGCCCCCCTCAAATGCATTTGTCTAAGTTGATCCATGTAATGTAAAATTAACAGATCTCCACCATTGATGATGTTTTAATCTCAACCGTTGGATTGATGTTGGTTAGAATGTGGACACACTCTCGATCTATTTAAGAGTTGTGATCCCCTCATTGTATCCCATCGAGAATGTCAGCTCTAGGCTTACTGGAATAAATGAATTATTTTGTGAGAAATACTTATGTTTTTGTGGATCGAATGTTAGCAATTGTGATAGAAACTACTATTCCTTTGCATTGAAAGATCTTTGGCAAGCATCTAGTATTATTTTTGTGGATTAATTTTTCGCTCAGGCAGAGAGACTGTTTGGGAGGGGTGCATCATTTGGGGAAACCAACTGTTTGTTTCTCTTCTGGATTTGATCCGAACGGGGAGTGATTTTGTGTATGACCAATTATTTCTCTTATCATTTGTCTTTCATTTGTAGTGGCTCAGTTTCTTGATAATCTAATTGATATTTCCTTGGTTTGGAAGGAAGAGGGACACACCTGTCCACTTGGGCTTTTGGAAACGAGCTGGATCTTCGACAAAACTTTCATTTGATCTCTATGGGAGTAATCCTCACCTTTCCAGCATTTATCTACAATTTCCAGGTACGCTTTCACAAGGTACGTTCCTCTATCTCCATTATTTCAATCCACCCGGTCTTAATAAAATTAAAACCCTAGTCTTAAAACCCTCATCCTTTAGATTTGTAGGTTCTAGTTTACGGCGAGCTTTGAAACTGGAACCACACTTCTTAAATAATTTAAAACCCTCAAATCTAAATTTTCGTGATCATCAGACTCCATTAGCCCACCTAAAGCACTGGTCTTACCCATAGAAGAGGGATGCCCTCCTTGGGGAAGTGGCTCTTTTGAATTCCACAAACTAGGTTTTGCTAGTTTCACCTTTAATTGTCTTATCTTACCTCTAACAATAAATCTGAGTGTCTAATTTTGTTTAATTTCACCATTTACCCTTAGATTCGACTTTCATGCAATAAACCCTGGGGTAAATTGGGGCTTTTCCATAGACACTCGTAATCTCTTAGTAACTATGCAAAACTCTAATTAACTACTCTACTAAGAGATCTAATCAAGATTCCTTAGGTTATCCATTTGTTTTCCTTATTTATAGGGCTATCTTGGTTATAGGGACTCCCCCTAGGCTTAGTATCTCCACTGAGTCTAAAGTGTCGGTATCCTTGACTGGTGTGACATCTGAGTTCTTTCAGAGGTCTTGGATATCGTATGTCACGACTTTACTTGCCTTCCCCCTCTGCCATCCTGGATAGGATTAACCTACGGGGCAACATATTCGTGATAACCTGATCTTGTACTTCAAATCTCAAAGATGGCATTGGTTAGCCTTAGGTCCGAGGATAGATTGGATGGTGCCTCAAATTTCCTAGCATGGAAAGACAGGGTAACTTTTCTCTTAGAAGAGAATGACCTCTGGGATATCATCAAGGACATGATAGCTTCGTCGACATATCCGCAACTTTTGGCAGCTCATAAGAAGAAAGAAGTAAAAGCCAAGTGGATAATCATGGATACCATAAAGAATCATATGATCCCTCATGTATCCGAGAAGAAGAAGACAAAGGACATGTTCGATGCACTGGTTAACCTTTACAAGAATCAGAACATTAACCGAAAGATGATATTGCATAACAAGCTTAGATCTATTGAGATGACTAAATCAAACACCGCACCAATTACCTGATGAGGGTCACACAGATTCGTGACCAACTTGCCATACTTGGGGAGAAGGTTGAAGACAAAGAGTTGGTAAACAAGGAACTGAATGGTTTCCCACCTTAGTGGGAAACATTTGTCCTAGGTATTTGTGCTCGGGAGAACATTATCTCATGGGAAAGATCGTGGGATGATTGTATCCAAGAGAAGACTCGGATGGAATCAACAAAAGCCACCAGACAAGGAGGTGACGATGACCATGCCCTCATTGTCCAAACAAAGAATGGCATAGGTAAAGGACCCAACAAGAGTAAGGCAAGAGTGAGGAGTCAGCCTCACAGTCAAGGAAGAAAGACTAAAGTAAAATCAAGTGATTCATATGTCATAAGAATGACCATTATGCACCACCGTGTCCGAAGAAGAAGAAGAAGAATAAACAGAAGCAACAACACTAAGTAGCAGCCTCAAATGAATGAGTTCGCCTCCAAGCTCGAGAAGGATTTCTCAATGCTATCGTTCCTCTCTTCTACCACGATTCCAAAGAACGTGTGGTATGTGGACAGTGGAGCATCGCGGCATATGACATTAGCACGAGAACTATTCTCAAGTCTAATAAAGCACAACTCTAGAGTTCAAGTCGATCTTGGTGATGATGCAAAGTATCTAGTAGCAAGAGTTGGCACCATTCCTTTCCAACTCCAATCAAGTAACTCTTTAGACATTGATGATGTGTTATTTGTTCCAAGTCTCAGGAAGAATATGCTTTCCTTTTAGGTCATGGAAGATAAGGGCTATGCAGTATAGTTCAAGAACCAACAAGTCCTCATTAGACCGAAGGAGTCTATCCCAGGATTAGATCAGGTGATTGGGGTTAGAGAAGGCAATTTGTACATGTTGCAAGTTGAACCTGTTTAAGCTCTAGTTAATAGCACTGAGAACTTGTGCAAGTTATAGCACAAGAGGATGGGGCACCTACATCATTGAGCATTGCCTTTTCTAAGGAAGATTGCCACAGGTCTTCCAGAGTTCAACATTGAGCAACAAGGTGTCTGTAGAGGGTGCACGCTTGGCAAGCATGCCAAGACTATTTTTCCAAGCACTTAGAACAAATCTAAGGGGATCCTAGATCTAGTGCATCCGGATGTGTGTGGACCAATGTCAATATCATCAATCGCAGGAAGCCTACTATGTTTCCTTCATTAGTGACTTCTCTCACAAAACATGGATCTACATATTGAAGACCAAGGATGAAGTCTTCAGCAAGTTTCAATAATTCAAAGCTCTTAGGAGAACTAGACTGGGAAGAAGATTAAGGTTTTGAGATCGGACAATGGGGGTGAGTATACCTCCAATGATTTCGAGGATTTCCGCAAGGAGGCAAGAATCAAGAGGGATTTCATTATTTCGTACAACCCACAGCAGAACAAGGTTGCGGAACGAAGAGCTGATCCATCATAGGGGCTACCGATCCATAATACATGACCAGGATTTTTTTATGTTTCCATGGGAATTAGCATGCAATGTAGCAGTCTACATCCAAAACAAGCGTCCTCACAGGGCTTTGGGGGACAAGACACCAAAGGAGGCATTCACTGGTGTGAAGCCAAAGGTGAGTCATTTCAGCATCTTTGGTTGTCCATTTCACATCCATGTATCAATGGAGAAGAGGACCAAGTTGGAGCCCTCCGGGAGGAAGGGTTTATTTGTCGGCTACAATGAGAATTCAAAGGCTCACAAGATCTATATTTCAGGAGAGAGGAAGCCAATTGTAAGCAGGAATGTAAAGTTAGAGGAAGGTTTTGCTTCCAAGAAGTATCATGAGCCATTAACAGTGAAAGAGGATGAGCAAAAAGCTCTGAATGTTGAACCAGGGTCACCAGGGACCTCAAGTTTAGGGCAACAACCTTCAGCTGCATAGGAAGAGCCACAAGCTCCTACCAATTCTGTCAAGAGACCTCAATGGGTTCACTCAGGCATTGAGTGATGTTTAGGATCAAGTTGAGGCTCCTAAGAGCACATACAAGGGGAGCAAACCTCCAAAGAAAATTCCAAACTATATGGCATTAATGAGCAACATCAAAGTTTCCAAGCCTTCTAGATTTTAGGAGGAAATCGACCAACAAGTTTGGAGGGATGCCATGGTGGAGGAGTACACCTCCATCATGATAAATGATGTTTGGGACATTGTACCTAAATCGGAGGAGAAGTTAGTAGTGACTTCTAGATGGCTCTATAAGATCAAGCATGCGGCAAATGACAACATAGAGAAGTACAAGGCGAGGTTCGTGGCGAGAGGATTCTCCAAGAAAGGAGTGGATTACGAGGAGACATTTGCTCCAGTCGCCAAGTACACTTCTATTAGAGTAGTGATGTCTTCAGTCTCCATTATTGAATGGAAGATACATCATATTGATGTGAAGACAAATTTCCTCAATGGGATAATAGAGGAAGAAGTGTATATCAAGCAACCTCATGGCTTTGAGGTCAATGAGAAGGAGTCTCATGTGTGCAGGTTGAAAAAGGCCATATATGGACTCAAGCAGGCACCAGGAGCATGGTATTCCAAGATCGATAGAAAGCTGCAAAGTATGAGTTTCACCAAAAGAGAAGTAGATCCCAACTTATATTTCATATTTGTTGAGGCTGATCTACTCATTTTGGTGCTATATGTAGATGATATGTTTCTCACAAGTTCGGAGAAGCTCATTGCAGGGTGCAAGGTAGAAATGGCAGTTGAGTTCGAAAATTGAGGTGTCCTTGTAAGTTTTGATTATTAAATGATAAGTTGACTTAAAAGACAACATTCTTGTGTATCGTGATTATGCTTCTGTTGTTCATTTTCAGCTATATGTGTGATTGTTGCATATTCAAAAATATTTATTTTTGTTATTAAATGAGTTCAGATCTTATTTATTAAATCAAGAGAAACATATGACAGCAATTACCTGGGGCCTGAAAATTTACAAAGAGGGCAATCAAGTTGGGCAAGAGAAGAGCCTAAGGGAGAACCAATTCACTAAATAGTGGCATCAAGAAAAAAGGAGCAAAACACCTTATACATATGTTATATTGTAGACAATAGTGATAGAAGCCTATGTGAAGAATATAGGGTGGAAACAACGTTATAAGAGTCGGGCTAAACAAAGATAAGATAAGTAAAAAGGCCTTTGCCATAAAATTGGGAGGAGAATCACCAAAGAAACAACAAAAGTGATTAGAATGTTGACTCATACACAAAATAGAAAGCAGTGTACTAGAATGTGAAAGAATTTGGGCATGGCAACATCAAGAAAATGAAAGCATCATATTACTAGCCTATTAGACTCAGGGAAGAAGCACAAGCTTGAGCAAAACAAGAAAAAGCATACCAAATAAGTATCTTTGACCCAATCAAAAAATGACTTTATTCGTCTATTTATGAGAAGGTTAAAATGGTATTAAACTAATTACATGACAAAAATAATAATGGTTAGCAATAAGTCACTATCAGATATAAGAAAATGTTTTTGGATAAGGAGGGAAACACCATAAAACAAAAGCTTTTAGAACCCATAGATGGAATAGTGGATTCTTCCCAGAGAAATGCAATAGAATTAGCAATTTTGATCCCAACACATGCAATGATTGCACCAAGAGTAAGGAGGTGCTCTACATCCCAATATGGGGAAGATGTTGTAATGTAACACTATGTAACATTACTAGCCTGCACTGGTGTGGCTCATTGGCGGTTCTGTTGTAATGAAGTTGTTTGTAAATTGGAGGTCACGAGATCAATCCCACCCGGGTTTAACCGTGTCCCATGTCTTGCAGCGGGTGTGGGGCACCTAGGTTTATAGTGGTAGCGGGAATGGATCCCTAGACGCCGTGTCACACGAGTACCAACGCGGCCCCAGTTGTCGATTCCCCTAGTCAAATAAAAATAAATAAATAAAAAACACTATGTAACATTACAAAAAGAAAAGATGTTGGCTTAAAAAAAATAAACAAAATAAAAACAAATTACATGTCGACCCACATCAAAAAAGATAACACGTTGGCCCTCTTATCCATCTTAAATTTAAATTTTACGAAAGCTATAAAAAATTAAATCTTTCATAGATCCATCTTTAATCTAGATCTAAGTAGCACCAAGAGAGATCAAATTTCTTAAGGTGTAAATTTTATACATATTAAGAAAAAAAATTACACCTCAAGAAATTTGATTCCTCTCGATGCTTGGTAGATCCGGATATAAGATGGATCTATGTTGATAAAAGACAATTGAAGAACTAAAAGAACAAAAGATCAAGCTAAGCACAACAAAAGACCCCAAAAACACAATTGGAATACTGTAACTTTAACTCAAGTAAAGATTTCGTTTACAAAAGTATTATCTTGGACATACAATGATTTGAAAGGGTTTCCACCAAAACCTGGATTGGATAGAATTTAGTTGCTAAATTGATCCAAGCCAATTAGACAACATCCATATTGAATAAATGTCAACATAGAAGCACAACTTAAATTCAACTAGATAAGATGTCTCCCAGGGAGCATTAGTTTACTAGTGAGGTTGACAGAAATGTTAAATCGTCTTCAAGTGTTCCATTCTCGTTGTGGATTTCCCCACTTATATGCCATGATTTCAATAAGAACGAGGTCCACTACAAAGACAAAGCCACCTAGGTGGAAAAAGTACCAATTGGACCTAGTATCTTGGTCGAAAGAAGTTTATGCTTTGTAACACAACCCATAGGGTGTGTTCCTTGAAGCTTCCAACCAAAAAAAATGATGTCAATTTGAGGCTACATTTATGAGTAATGAATGGGTCAACTCAATTGCTATAGTGAAAAAAGGGGAATGACAAAATCCAAGTGTGTATTGATCATCAATCCTAAATCAATTAAGAGGTACTATAAGCAAAAATTGCATACCAAGACTCCTTTACAAATAGCTATGTTACAATTAGGTGGGTCACCAAAAGATTAATAGATTATGTTTTTGGCAAATGGGGGCACTTGTGCATATAGAGTTATTCCCTTTGGACTCATGAATATGGCAACAACCTTCTAGTGAAGGATTCCAAATATCTTTACATTCTAGCCCCAAGGGTTAGCTCAATCAATTGAACCATCCAACCAAGGCATGTTGTCAAAGAAGAGGCCATAGGTTAGGCCATCGGGTTTTCAAAGTATGCTATCCACAAATGTGGGGAAGCATCCCATAGGTTTCCCCACAATGTTTTCCTTGAACCAAAAAAGAGAAAGAGAGCCTAAAAGGTTAGCTAAACCAGCTGTCGCCAATGTTGTTATCCATTCAACGAGTTCCATGGAAACGAGTGCCCAATTTGAATCTTCCTAGGTGAGGCACAATAATCTACACCAATAGGTTTAGTAGGGATGCCATCCATGAATGTGGGAAAGCATCCTTTGGTTTCTTCGCAATGTTTTCCTTGAAAAAAAAAGAGAGAAAGAAAGCCTAAAAGATTACCTCAATGTTTTCTTTGGAGAATATAGAGAGAGAGATAGAAGGGGGGGGGAGATCTATGCTGCATGGGAGCACCCCCACCCCCTTGCTCCTGCCCCCAAAGCTCGTTTCCTTCATAAGCTCGCTCCCAAAATGCTCCCTTTTTTGGGAGCACGCTCCCTTCCTTTCCTATACTAAAAGCTCCTATACTAGGTTAAGCATTTGATGACAATGTTATGGTATCTCCCTTCTTTGCCAAGCTCCTATAAAAATTTATGGTTGATCATTTGATGATAATGTTATAAGTTATAATTACTAGATGATTGATGTTCTATAGTTTAATCCATGTATTCTATAGCTAATTCAACATCCTACATGTTTTTTAGATATAAATCCATCAAAATATATTAAAATATATACTATACAAAAACGCTCCGAAAATGGGAGCTTTTAAAAATTTCGCTTTTCGCTCTGCTCCCGCTCCCCGCTTCCAACAGCGTAGAGAGAGATTATACATTGGAATCTTGGATTATAAATGCCGAGACCAGGAGAATCTAATTAGTCACTTCCGAGAGAGTTCACATGGTATTTTTACTATTTTATGTTAGATTAATAAGAGAGCTCGCGTTATATTGTATGTTATATTAAGATAACAATTGAAGAACGTTTTATAAAAAAGCACCAACCAAGAGATAATTCAACTATGCTTTTTTAATGGATGAATGGCTAAGAGTTTTGATATCTATTTATCTATCGAAAGAAATTTATGCTGCAGATAAAAATCACTTACCGAGAGTTGGGGAGGGTGGGATTGTTAGTAGGCCCTCTGTCCCACTGCAATAGCAACAATAAGAATAAAGTGAAGCTAGCACATACAGAGGTTATAACTTTCAGAGAACGTTTCCCTATGTAATCAACTCAACTAGTGTGCGTGTGTGTAAAAGTAAACACAATCTATTAATCTCTCCAGTGGAATGCTACCCAGAGCATTATGAAGAATCTCCATTTAGGGTACTTTGATGCCCTGAAGTGGATGACCCACCTGTGGAACAGCAGCAGAAGAAAACTGAGGCATAACCGCTGAAAGACTATCATCCTTGGTTTCAGAATCTTTGGTCTCACAAGCGAATTTCACTAATTTTGAATCAACGCCATATCGGCAATACAACTGCCAATCTCTGCAAGTGAATACGAAAAAGATCAATACACTACATATTAAGTCTTTCTATTTCCGTAAGCAAAACATATGAAAGAAAGTTTCCGGCGAGACATAGAGTTGAGTGTTATTTGGTATAAATACTTGGTGCTTTGTATGGTTTTGTTTTCATCTGTATCCTGAAGAAATATGGGCCAATGCAGAAATACTGCTGAATTATACAGAAAAGTGAAGGCCAAGACTAATAAACTTGGCATTGGCATGAGGTGAGGAATAGGAGACACCTTACAAAAGTGATACCGGATTGAAGACGCTCCAGTGACTTCAACTTGCCACCTCCTTCTTCTAGTCTTCCAAATTCAGGAAAGTAATTGCCACTGAATCTGAGATGATTGTCGATGCATGGATCGAATCTGGCCACCGCAACAGTGGGTGGTTTCTCTTTGGACTTTCCCTTCTTTCTCTCTTTGGGTTTATGCAGTTCCTGGTCCTGGTCCCAGTTATCCATGATGTTCATGTCTTCCCTCCCCCAATTATCGTCGTCCTCGTCGTCAAAAGTAACATTCTTCTTGCCCCTGCCCTTTCCCCGCCCTCTGCCTTTGCCCCTGCCCCTGCCCCTGCCCCTGCCCCTGAGCTCTGTCTCTGCTTCCATTGTCATTACCATTATTATATTTTTTCAGCTGCAGCTTCTGCTCCAGATACTGCAATAGCTACAGCTCTTACTACTACCTTCTGCTGCCCTTCGTAACTGAACCTCGTTCGACTCGGAACTGTATATTAGATAGTTATTGATTCGTTTATTTTAAAAAATAATAATAACATGTTCTATGTATCATAAGTATCAAAAAAACGTTGGGGGTGTCGGGGTACATAATTAACTTGTTACGTACAAAATCTTTGGCTGATGCTTTAAAATGGGGAACACGGAAGTTAGGTCTCATATGTGGCATTTTGGGTCATATGATCATATCCTCAAAACTCCAAGGATGAGTCAAAAGTGAAAATTTTCATTTGTAGTCAAAAAAACAAAAAATGGATTTTTGAGGTTTTTGACTTTGGGATTATAATTTCATTTTATGGTTTAATGGCTTTTCAATGGTATGTGTTTTTTTTATGATGGTGGTTATGGAGGGCACTTATGTCATTGGGTGGGAGGTCTCAAGTTTAAATCTTTTAATTTTTAAATTTTCTTTCTTGATGTATATTAGTTGATAAGCATATTTTATAGAATATAAAGTAGAGTATGGTGTGAAAATGGTGGTTGTGTGCTTCAAACAAAGTTTACATGAAAGATGGTTGTGTGCGTCAAACAAAGTTTACATGAAAAAAGTTATGCCCCAACCCTAAAAAGGTAATGGTCAACTCTTCCTCATAGGTCCATGTGCAAGCCATGTCAACGCATCATGATTCACCCATGTGGAGTTAGTAGCACATGGGAATCCACCAAAGTTTTCATCAAAGAATCCAAAACTCTAATTTTGATAGTG
Source organism: Pseudotsuga menziesii (assembly GCA_001517045.1). NCBI lineage: Eukaryota > Viridiplantae > Streptophyta > Pinopsida > Pinales > Pinaceae > Pseudotsuga > Pseudotsuga menziesii. Next base: position 286,124 of record LPNX010196859.1, read on the forward strand.
AAAGAAGGGAGTTAAAACCCTAATCAAAAAGAAGGAAATGGGTTCAACTTCAATCCCTGTTGTGGCGATTCCATGTTCCATATCAAAGTAGCTAGAGAAATACATAAGATCAATGAGATAAGATAAGATAGTTTTATTAAAGTCCAACATATGACTACTTAAAAGTCAATGGGAATTCTTAGTACAATAGTATCGATACACAATGGGAGTGCAAAGAATTGTACCTATATAAAAAAGACAAGAAAAAATAAGATATAATCTAAGCTCTAAAATCTAACACCTAGAAGAAAAAAAAGTACAATGGGAAAATTGAAGGCACCCATGACCCATTCATGATGACAATAGAAAACACCCTAGAGGGATGCCTCATCTAAGTATGTGAGGGGGAGGGAAGGTTCCCCAATGCTCATGGATATGTCTATTGAAGATGAGGAAACACCGCACTCATATGGGACATCCACCTATGAATATGTGTCTAGCCTACTTCTATGATTTAGAGAGACCAAAGAGAATAAATTCATGGTAGATCATTCTCCCGAAGTAGTAAGCAAATCTATAGTGTGTATCAGGGAGCAACATGTTGATGTTGTATGTGAATGGAGGTTTGCTTGCTAGACGGATGAGTTGTACCTCATGATCAAAGTTGACAACTCTACAGGGGTCTCTTCAAGGGGCAGGGGGGAAGAGAGCACTAGGGTCTCATGGGTTTGGACTCTGTTGGATGTGGCTCATGGAACTTTTCTTCTTCTATCATTTTTGGAGAGATAAATAAATTCTTAACAACTATCAATATCTACTCTTCCTGAGAGGCAAAGATCCCAACTGCTGCTAGGATTTGAGAAAGTGTTTTGGAACATTATTCTTCATCGGTAACCTCTTGAACATGCTTTAAGTTTTGCTAGGGTCCAAAGTTCCTGCTTATGAAAATGGATGAGTGCCTTAAGAAAAATTAATAAGTTCTCAAAAGGAAAGCTCTTCTAATACTAAAAAAAATGAAAACTTGAGAATTGAAATTTAATCTACTATTAAATCTACCTATTTATTCATCACAAGCATGACAAAGATTTGGAATATCATCACCAATGGTGACAGAGCAAGAATACTTACCTTCTTCAACCAATGGCGTTAGTGCATGTTCTTACCTCTCTTCTTATTATTGGTTCCTCCTCCTCATAATGATTTTAACTATGCAGAGCTAACTCTCTATTCTAACCCTTTCCATATTGTCCCTGTCAACGACGCCAAAAATGTTAGTGAAATTATATGCTTGTAATTTCCCAATATCCAATTGCAACCTAGGATGTAAACTTGTGATAGTTGGACACTATCTGTGTGTTAAAGAAATGTAACTACGAAAGATATTCCATTTTGTATTATTATTATTATTTCACCTTCTATAGATGTTGTTCCTTCGATTATGGATGTCATTGATGTAATTCGTCATGTAAAGTCTTGACATAAAACCTTCGTTGTAAGTCGGGTCAGTAGTACCCACAAAAGTATTATTAAAATGTAATGTTGAGTCTCCTAAGGTAAGTCAGCCTTAATTGGGAGGAGAGATTGGCCATGTTGAGTTATTAGGCCTCTCCAATGATCAATATAATAGGGGATGCACCTCCCTCATTTGGACATACTCAGACTCAACAATTGCGCTTGAGAGAGAAGGAGTAATCCATCAGGGAGAGAGGAAGTAGTCCAGTATTATTCTTGGGGTTTGATAAGCCTTATTCTTTGGGTCTTACACTGTACTTGGTTGAAGTCTGTATTGAGGAAGTTTTGCTGGGTTTTCTCTCCCATTAGGGGCTCCCGGGATAAATCTATGTGGTCTTTTGTGTGGTTGTGCTTGTCTTTCTTTCAATGATCCTTTTGTAAATGGTTATGAGGCTAAATGTTTTTAGATCTTATATAACCTTCAAAATTCCAACACGGTATCAAATCCACCCTAAAATAAGTCTTTCTGTAGCTGAAACACTGATACAACTGCAACTACTAGAGATTAGGGTTGCATGCTTGAAAAAACCTAAAAGGAAAAATCTAGTCATCTTGGAATTTTCGCTCTCAGGAGCTGAAACTTGGACAGGACGAAGATGAAATCTTGTTGTACTTTGCGTGAGTTTCAACTTTAGATTCGCTATAATGTAGGAGATATGATTTCTCCAAATCAGGGTTCCAACCTCTTCCAAAATTCAGCCTTAAACAGGTGACTTGGGGAGAATTGCTATATCTCGGTCTAAGAAGGTCCAAATCAAATTTCTCAAGATGTTGTAGATAGGGCATAGACTTTAGTTTCTGTGGTGTGAGTTTCAGACCCCAAAGTTGTTGGAATATTGGACAATACTGAGAGGGGGGGTGAATCAATATTGATAACTTTTAATAATTAAAACCACTTTTAACTTTTTCATTAACACACATGATCAACAAGACACAAGGAATGCATTTTTTATTGTGGAAGCCCAATTGGGAAAACCACCAACACTTTCTATTACTGCAAAATTTTATTTACAATAGTTTTATCAGCTACTACTGAAAGGATGCTACTACACCCTATTTACCAGCTTCTGTTGGAAGGAGGCTACGACCCCCTGGTTTATAAGCTACTACTGGGATGCTTCTACACCCTATTTACTAGCTACCAATGGAAGGAGGCTATGACCCCCTTGTAGGCATATATCCTTCCCTAACACCACCCTACCACCTTAGTATGTTTTTATCAGACTTCCAGATCTCCTTATATCTTTAATATTGTCATTGATTTCTTATTACTTCCTTGGTCTTTGTCTTTCGCTGCTACTACATGGATCTGGACTACAGAGACAACTTCATCCAAGATTAAACTTGTGTATATATATCTAACATTATGTCTTGATATCAAAAATCGTATCCTTTCTTAGAATCACGTCCCTTTGTTAATCACGTCCTTCCATGGAGTAAATCGTGTCTTTTTATCAATAATTAACTCATTATTTAGTTTATGCAGTCACGCTTGTTCTTATTAATTAACTTTGTCATTATCTCCTCGTAAATCTCTGTTTATATCTTACGAAATTATCAACATGATTTCGAATAGAAAATCCTTTCGCAATTGTCTTTCAGCAATTGTGGATTGCAGGTGTGCATTTTGCCTTTTTCTCGAAAATTGCTTTTGCATTTATCTTTCCGCAAATACCTTTCTATAATCATATTTCTGCAATTACCTTTCTGCATTTATCTTTCCACAAATACCTTTTTGTAATCATCTTTCTGCAATTGCGGATTGTGGGTATGCATTTCGATTTTTCTTGAAACTAATTCTGCAATTCCCTTTTCACAAAACTTCTTACACAATTTGAGAATTGCGAATTGTGGGTTCCTTCCACATTGCAGATTGCAGGTACCTTCCACATTGCGGATTGCGTATGTGCCTTCCAAATTTTTCAAAATGGGCTTCCACAAATCTCTTTTTGCAACTCCTATGAACCGTCGATCGCTTTGTGTAATCCTCCTCATCCATCGATCAGTTATCAAACACGGAACTTTCACTTTGGCGCTCCGAAATGTTATCTTCCACGCATATTTACTTGGCAAATCCTTTCCTTGTCGTCGATCTATTTTCGTAATACGATTTTAGTCATCCAACCTATGCTAAATAAGCTGACTACAACTCCATGACTCTGCGTTGATTGATCAGAGGATCAATCAATCAAGCTCGATCGGACTTCGTCGGACTTGATGCCCTCATTGGATCTACACATTGTCTTTGTGGATTCATTTCTACAGGGATTCAAACTATCAATCGATTCATGATTTAGACACACAAGGAGTCAATTATTCATTTACACAAAGATATGCATAAATAGTCCTTCTCAATTCAAACATAATGATGTCATATTGCAACACTGACTTCATGATAGCACCTCATGTGACTCTCCGGCCTCATCACACATGCCACATCATTATGCATGCCATGTCATTGCTTCCTTTGTTATTCCTTTGTTTTACACTGAGTTTGCCCTGCCATCATGTTTATTGGTTGTTCCTTTGTCATTACTGAACTCCTTTCACATCAATGACAACTATATACAACATTCTCCCCCTTTGGCATTGATGGCGACATCTAAACATTCTTCCCCTTTGACAATAATGACAAAGGATAACCTGTTATGCCTTTCCAATCTTTCTTATTTTAACTTGACTTGGTACTAACCACTATGTTTTAACATTTTTCTTCTTACAGCAATTTCTTCGAATGATAACCTGGATGATAAATTCATAGACTCCCCCTATCACAGTGCTTCCTTCTGTCAGCCCCCCTTGGCATGCTGCCTTTTCTCTTTTTTATTAATTGTAAGGAGATTACTCCCAACTTATGTTTGAGATCCTCAAATGCTTCTTTGGGTAGTGGCTTAGTGAATATATCAACAATATGTTCTTTAGTATCAATATATTTCAATTTGACCACTTTTTGAGACACTTGATCTCTTAGAAAGTGATATTTTATTGGTATGTGCTTTGTCTTGGAGTGCATGACAAGATTTTTTGATATGTTTATGGCACTTGTATTGTCACAATTTATCACTATTGGATGCACATACTTCACAAGTAAGTCTTCCAATGTCTACGTCATCCAAATGACTTGAGTACAACATGATGCAGTGTCACGCCCCCGCCCCTCTTACCGACAAAGGAGAGGATGCGATCAACGCACTAACTACTGTTAAATGGGCAAAGTAGCCCCATGAACATAATATAAAAATGCTTTGAAATAAAACATACACAGATGCATAAGTTATTAACATTCAGCAGAAGCAAAATACATTCCATTCAAGCATTCAACATGTTCAACATAATTCATTTAAGCAACAAATACAATTGCAAAGACAAAATAGACAAGAGAATACTTATCTTGAAATAAGCTTGTCCCACAAATAGCTATGTCGCTGCAACGTTCCACCCAACCATAGGCCAGTGTGCTCATCAATCTCTCAACAACACTGCCACCCCCGAGCGGGGCATGATTCCATAAGGATCTAGGGAACAACATGAACAGGCTCACACATAGCCCAACTCATACATCCACAGTCAAGCCAACACATCTGTTGGGTTTCATAGACTACCAAGGCAACAAGCCAATAACATGCGGGTTCCTTGGACTTACTCAACCAAGAAAACACAGTCTAAGGTATAGTATAACTCAGCCAAGCCAGCATAGTGGGTTTATCAGGTTGTAATTCAACTAACAAGCAATACACCGTTGGGTTTATCAGGCTAAACAACCAATCCAGCACTCACATAAAGGATCAGCCAAGCAACACAAGGCCAAACATGACAAGACATAACCAAGCCAACATAAGGCCAAACACGACAAGACACAGTCAAGCCAATAAATGGGTTTATCAGGCTATCCGTTAAGCCATCCTTCAAGTTTGGTTTGTTAGGATTCTAAGGCAGTGGACAGGAAGAATTGTTAAGCTAGTAAGCTCATCCACAGAGCTAAGGACACCTACATAAGACCTATCTGGCCTGGAAACCCCATGGGCTGCACACCCAACACAAGGAAGTGTCCCCTTCTCTGCTCCACATTCCCTCGGGCTACCCCTTCCCTTTTAGTGCTCTTCCGGATGTGTAGAGCAAGTTCACCAACCACTCTTATCTTATTGTGAGGTTCCACCCCAGGTTTATCAAGCACATTCTACGTCTCTTCCACTGCTAGTCTTGTACACAGTTCAGGACAAAACAACAAAATATGCACAACAAGACACACAGATCTGGGTTGAGGAATACAGGCTGTGCAACAAGACGAATTACCAAGATGGTTGCAAACAGACCTGTTGATGTATTTGTAACTTCGGAATGTATTCACTTGTATATTTCATATATTGTATTTCATTGGTCCCCAATGTTCCTATTGAGATAATCATTAATGTAATCAAGTCATGTAAAGTCATAGAGGCTAACCCTCCTTGTTGAACAGGGGGCAAAGTCCCTGTAGTTGTGGGGCACTAGGGTTATTAAACTCCCCTAAGAAAGTCGGCCCTGGTAAGTGATTGTCAAGTCAGAAACTAGTATAAATAGAGAGTGAGACTCTCTATTTGAAACACACACTCACCCAGCTATAGCGCATAGGTGAGAGAGGAGAAGCTCGCTCAAGTGAGAGAGAGAACAACTATTGGAGATCATCTTTTTGTCTTTGGGTTTTACTCCTGCCATTGGTGTTCATTCTACCTCCGAGGAAGTTGTAGGGTTTTCTCCTTTATGGTTTCCCTGATGAAAATATTTGTGTCTATTGTCTCTTGTGATTGATTGTTGTGCATGTTATTCTCTCAAATAAGATCCTAAGATCATATTTGCTTAAATGATAAAAATCTAACGTGGTATCAGAGCTAACCTGAGAAGAAGACATTGTACAGCTGCAGAAGCTAGGGATTCCTATTTTTTGGGTCTCTCTCTGTAGATCATCAACAAAATGAGGCTAGGCTAACTCTCCACTGAAGAGCGCATCTTTATGTCGAAGCAGAATTTGATTTTCGGGCATTTTTCAATTTTTGACTTGTCACTGCTGCGGGAAATTAGGGATTTTCATAGAAGAGGAATTTTTGAGTGAGCCCAGCATAGGATTTCTCTCCTCTTCAAAATCAAAATTTAGAGACCAAGATTGAAATTTTTGGTTGGGTAAAACTCCAGGAAAGTCAAACCCTAATTTGACCTCGGGCATGAAAAATCCTAAAATACTGAAAGTGGTAGTTTTGGTACATTAGCTATAGCTCAATATTGGAGAAGGCTCAGGAGCCAAAACTTTTACAAGCCAAAGATAAATTCTTGATGTACCCCGTGTAAAAGTTTCAACCTCAGATTCGCTATATTCTAGGATATATGATTCCTCCAAATCAGGGTTCCAGCCTCTTCCAGGATTCATCCCAAAACAGGACACCTAGGGAGAATTGCTATATCTTGAGCTACGAATGTCAAAATTAAATTTTGCATGATGTTCCAGTTAGGGCATAGACTGTACTATTTGTGTTAAGAGTTTGAGACCTCGAAGGTGAAACGATGGCATGTGGCAGTCTGTACAAGTTTTCTATGATGAATAGTCTTGAATTAAGTCACCGTGGGAAAACTATCATAAGCACCAATTGGTGAAACCAATTATGATAAAACCTATGGTGTTGGAAAGAGGATAGACAAGGATACCTCAGTGCGAAGTTTAAGAGATAGAGGAGTAGTACTTTCAGATATATTGCATAAACAATATTAGGTAATTCTAAAGAAGAAATTGAAGAAAGCTAGGGCATTAGATATTTTGCAGTTCTGATCACAGTTTTGGGAAAATGAGTATGTTGCTCAGCTCGCCTTCAGGAGGCCCATATTTCTATCCCATCATATCAGAAAGATTCCAAATTTTGAAAAGTAGGGTTTCTCTGACAAACCCTAGATCATCCAGATCCGGAACCAGGACGGACACCTCAAATCGGTAAGATCTAATCCTTTGCTATTTACATTTGAGGTTCTCATTTCAAAATGACCTATCACACCAGCTTGATGACAAGCTTGGTGAAGTTGAAATATTTCGAGCATGGAAGTATAAGTTTTCACTGGTTCTTGAAGAAAATGAATTGGACACCTACATAAGTGGAGAGGTTCCAGTTCCAGAGGAAGATGAGGCTAAATCCTTACATAAGAAGAACTTGGTCAAGGCCAAGAAGATCATTGTTGATTCAATCAAGGACAACCTTATACCACAAGTGTCTTCCCTAAATACACCTAAAGATATGTTTGATTCCTTGACCAAGTTATTTGAAGGGAAGAACATAAATCGAAAGATGACTTTGAGAAACCATTTGAAGAATGTAAGGGTCTCTCAAATCAAATAACAACTTGAAGCAGTGGATGAAGAAGTAGAGAATACAAAAATTGTGATAACCACCTTGAATGGCCTCCCAAGATCGTGGGATTCATTCATTCGAGGAATGTGTGCCAGAAGGAAGTGATTACTTTTAGCAGACTCTTGGAAAAGTGCACATAAGAAGAAGCTTGGCTCATAATAAGAGAAAGAGAAGATGGGAGCAATTGAAGATCAAGTGCTCACGATTCAAAGAAGATCCCTCAAGCGATGAGGAATATGAAGGACTCAATTCTTGAAGAACCTCTTATCCATCTTAGCATTTGGATAAGAAATGGTGCTGTTATGAATGAAGAATATGACAAAGCTGAAAGAAGGAGTCTACCCATGAAACAAATAAAGGTAAGTATTCAATTGTCATTGTTTGGTTATGCATTTGTTTATATTCAGTTGATGTGTTATGAATGATAGAATCCTTACATTAATGGCAGTATACTACTAATATGCATGTGATGGGTAAGTAGCTCATGGTGCTATACAACTCTCCATTGCTACGTATCTAGAATGAAACCTCTTTGCTGACATATTGGATTAGTGCACAATCTCAATGATGTCATGGTAGAGATGGAGGGCCTCTAGAAAGTTTTTGTGAGATATGGATGAATGTTGTATTGGCTAAAAGAGTTGCATGATTATATATTTATGCATAAGAATTTGCCATTATGAATATGCCTTATGAAATGTTTCTAACCATACAACTATTGCATTTGACTTGTAGGAAAGATCGTGTACAATCGCCTACAAGAAAAGAAGGATGAGACTTGTTCCGAATAACAAGTGACAACAATTCGAGAAATAATCCAAGATGAAGAATAATATGACGATACTTTCAAAGAAAGAAAGAGGTCTCAGACACAATGCAGTTATGTGACACTGTTGAGCGACATCATTGATGCAGAACCTTCCAGCTATGAAGAAATAGCCAAGAAGAAAGGGAAGGAGTGTACCAGTTCAAGAAGAGTGATGTCTAGGATGCGATATCAAGACCCAAAGGGAAGTTCGTAGTATCTTCCATATGGATCTACAAGATCCAACATGCAGTAGATGGCAACATCGTGGGATACAAGGAAAGATTTGTAGCACGAGGCTTCTCACGGAAAGAAGGCGTAGAATATGAAGAGACATTTGTAGCCACCGGAAGTTAAGACACATGACAAGAAAAATCATGTGTGCAAATTAAAGAAAGTCTTGTACGAGCTCAGAAGACACCCATGGGATAACACATACATGAGGAGCTTGAAGATCACCTAGAGTGATGAAGATCTTAACCTTTGCTACAAGGTTGAAGATGAAAGCCTATTGAGGATGACAAGCTCATAGATGGGTGCGAGAAGAACTTTTGAAAAGGTTCAAGATAGAGGATCTTGGTATCCAATGACCCTAGATGGATACATAAAATGTTAGTAGTAGAGGAAGCTACTTGTCACTCTAGTATAGAATGTTTCAATACATAGAGTACAAAAGACAAAGGGAGAATGATGCTTCGCTTCAGAGGGAGTGACTCCAGAAGATTCTGAGGTTCGACATGGTACAACAGGATGGATAGATTACTAATGACTCTAGGCTTTACTAAGAGTAAAGCAGATTCCAACCTTGACTTCAAGGTTGAAGGTGGAAGACCAGTGATGCTCCTGTTATATGTCGATGACTTGTTCCTAACATAAAAGAGGAACTCATTAAAGTTGCAAGGAGGAGACTTGCTACCAATTTCGAGATGAAGGACTTGGATATGATGCACTACTTTCTAGGCATGGAGGTGTGGTAGAATGCAGATGAAATCTCCCTTAGACAAGGGAAGTATGCATTGGAGATCCTTAAGAGGTTTAGGATGATGGACTGCAAGGCCATGACCACACCTATGGCATCGAACCTGAATCTATTAAGTGATGATTCATCAGAGACGGTTGATGCCACAATGTATCGTCAGTGATTGGGTCATTGATGTACCTAACGAATACAAGACCTGATATTTTCTTTGCTGTGAACACATTGAGCCAGTTCCTGACAGATCCGAGACATGTTTACCTGATGGTTGCAAAGCATGGAGTGAGGTACTTGAAGGGTACAGTTGACTATGGGCTCAAGTATGAACCAAATCAGAAGATTAACCTGGAGGGTTATGTGGATTCGGATTGGGTAGTGCCATTGATAGGAAGAGCACTTTGGGGCGCTGCTTCAATATGGGATCAGGTGTGATCTCTTGGTTTAGCAAGAAGGAGTCCTGCATGGCACTGAGTACAACTAAGGCAAAATATGTTACCACTTGCTCGACTACTTGGGAGAGAAGAGAAATGAAGCTCCAGTTTATGATCCAGATCGAGATCTCTCGAAAGAGGGAGTTCTAGCATAGCCGGTGAGACAGGTTGTCTGAGCATAAAATCCTGGTGAATCTCATAGGTTGCTCAGACATAAATGGTCCTGAAGGTTATCCTCAGATGTAATTGGTCTTGGCGAAGCTCACAGGTTATCCTTGGACGTAATCAGCCCTGATGTAATTATATGCTAGAAATTACCAAAGTGAAGTTTGAGTACTTCAAGGAGAAGCTTGGTGTTCTCCAGATAGAGGTTCCCTCCAAGGGGAAGTGATGAGTCTGTGAGCCCTTCTAACATGGTGGCAGGATTGGATCCTCCCATGGTCAGTTGTAAGTGTTGTTCCTTTTTGACATGGTGGTAGGATGTGTTTCTCCCATGGTCAGATGTAAGTGCAATGCCTTTATGACATGGTGGTAGGATGTGTTCCTCCCATGGTCAGATGTAAGTGTAGAGCCCATCTGACATGGTGGTAGGATTGGTTCCTCCCATGGTCAGATGTAAGTGTAGAGCCCTTCTAACATGGTGGCAGGCTGGGCCTCCCATGGTCAGATGTAAGCCCTGAGCCTTTCCGACATGGTGGCAGGCCGAGCCTCCCATGGTCAGATGTAAGTGCTGATCCTTTTCAACATGGTGGTAGGTTGGGCATCCCATGGTTGGATGTAAGTGCTGAGCCTTTCTGACATGGTGGCAGGCTGGGCCTCCCATGGTTAGATGTAAGCGCAGAGCCTTTCCTCAGATGGTAGATGGTGTGTCCTACCATGCCCATGGATGTAAGTGCAAAGCCTTTCCCTCGATGGTAGATGGTGTTTCCTACCATGTCGGTGGATGTAAGTGCAGAGCCTTTCCTTGGATGGCATATGGTGTGTCCTACCATACTTGTGGATGTAAGTGCAGAGCCTTTCCTCGGATGGTAGATGGTGTGTCCTACCATGCCGGTGGATGTAAGTGTTGGGCATTTCCTCAGATGGTAGATGGTGTGTCCTACCATGTCGATGGATGTAAGTGTTGGGCCTTTCCTCGGATGGTAGATGATGTGTCCTGCCATGCCGATGGATGTGAGTGTTGGGCCTTTAAGACACGGTGATAGGCTGGGCCTCCCATGGTCAGATGTGAGTGCTGGGCGTGCCTTTCTAACATGGATGCTGGATGTGTTTCTCCCATGGTCAGATATAAGTGTTGGGCGTGCCTTTCTAACATGGATGTTGGATGTCTTCCTCCCATGGTCAGATATAAGTGTTGAAGAAGATGAAGACCTACATGGAGGCTAGGCCTACAACCAGCATGAAAAAGGGCTGGCTTTGTAGAAATTCCTATGACGAGTAGAACTGAGAGATAGCACCATTTGATCGAGATAGCAGAATCAGTGATGATGATGATCCAGTGACGAAGACTTGTGTTGATGAATTGTGTCTAGAGAATACCTTCCTAGTTAAGAGGGAGTGTTGATGTATTTGTAACTTCAGAATGTATTCAATTGTATATTTCATATATTGTATTTCATTGGCCCCTGATGTTCCTATCGGGAGAATCATTAATGTAATCAAGTCATGTAAATTCATAGAGTTTAACCCTCCTTGTTGAACAGGGGGCAAAGTCCCCGCAGTTGTGGGGCACTAGGGTTATTAGACTCCCCTAAGGAAGTCGGCCTTGGCAAGTGATTGTCAAGTTGGAAACTAGTATAAACAAAGAGTGAGACTCTCTATTTGAAACACACACTCACCCAACTATAGGCATAGGTGAGAGAGGAGAAGCTCATTCAAGTGAGAGAGAGAACAACTATTGGAGATCATATTTTTGTATTTGGGTTTTATTGCTACCATTGGTGCTCATTCTATCTCTGAGGAAGTTGTGGGGTTTTCTCCTTTATGGTTTCCCCGAGGAAATTCTTTGTGTCTATTGTCTCTTGTGATTGATTGGTGTGCATGTTATTCTCTCACATAAGATCCTAAGATCATATTGCTTAAATGATAAAAATCTAACAATACCCCTAACAACAATTCAATTCCATGGATGTTTTGACCCTAACGTGGCCAAAACAGACTCAACACAACCAAGAAAATGTGGCTTTGTTCTCCCACTCACTTGGGCAAAACAAACCAACGAAGTCCCACTGCAAAACACATAAACACCCCCCAGCAGAGATCCCAACCACTGGATAATCACAAGACACTTCACAGCCTGGGGAAAACAACAGAAACAACGCCTGGGGAAAACAACACAGACACCTCCCAACAGAGGTCCCGACCACTGAATACCTTTTAACCCACTTCCCCGGCATGGAAAGAACACAGGAGTTACAAATCACGAATCGGAAACACCCCGTGGCTCCAAGGATGAAAGGAAGAGAAGCGTGTGGATGCCTCCAGGCATGACACGCACAAATCAACAAAATGTGAAATGGGAAAAAAACGCACCTACGAGCTGCCCCTGCCTGAGGAGAAAACCAGCTATGTGAGGAAGAGACCGCCTCCTCTATGCATGAGGAATACCAATCCTCCTCCATCATGTGAGGAAAAAATTGGTTGAACCCCCTCTTGGGCATGCGTGTGGTCAAGAGTTGACAACCCCTAGCAGATCTGACGCTGCCCATGCATAGGTTTCCCTAAGGCAATAACTGCCCAACTAACTCCCTTAGATGGCTGGGCATAAAAGATAAAAAGGGTATTTAACCATTTCATGGGTTTTCCCTTTAGACAAGAATTTTCCCCCATAGGCTCAAGGGTTTAAATAAATCCCCCTCCCTATTCCTTGTGAAACCATGCCCCCATCTCTTTAACATTGCGGCACGTAGCTAGTCGTTGTATTTTATTAATGTAGCATTTTACATGGTGTCTCAAACACATTGTGCCTAGCTAGCACATAAACCATTGGCATCGATTTTAATTGCCGATACATAAGACACTAAATCCATGGTGGGGCCTTTGCCTTGAGCTCCACACCATGATTTAATACAATATTTACATCATATGCAATTTAATACCATGGGGTCAAAACCGGGGTGTTACATTCCCCTCCCCCTTCAATAGCACTATCATCAGTGCTTTACAATATCGAATAGAAATGCTATACTGGCATCATTAGTGCCCTGCGGATTTGAACAAAGTGCCAATCACATGGCATCCTTCAGCTCCCACATAGCCTCTTCGGGACCGCAATGCTTCCTCTACACCTTTATCTGTCCAATGGCACGATTTGGAACTCGTCCAAGTCCTTGTCTACGTGCATCAACACACACCACATGAACATTTCTGATGTTTTTGGTGATCAATAATCCCTATGCTCAAGCCCCTAAGCAATGAATCAATTACCATGTTAGTATTCACAAGATTTTCCAGAATCATATATGAATCACATGCACATGTATATTGACATAAAATTGATAAGAACCAAATACTTATCTGCCTAAGTATCTTCTTTGGTTCCACAGGTTTCCGACTTGGCTTTATACAACCATGGCACCAACAAAACCTGCCCCACCCCACAGAAGGATGGTACCTCTTCTCTGCAATACAGTCCCTCGAGCATACCCACCCTTTCGGTGCTTTCTAGGGTGTGCATTAAAAGGTATCCAAATTTCTACAAGCCTCAGATCACCTGAAAATACCCCTCAACCGAGGTCGGACAGCTCCGTTCTTGAGCCCAACACCTCTTTGGGTGCTTCAATAGCAGTTATGTTCAAGATCCTGCACCACCTCTAGGTGCTTACCAAGCTTAGGTGCTTCCTTTTCGAACACCACAACAGATGCAATTCATATGTCAGATTCATTTCTATAGGATGCAATCTGTAACAAATTTTTAAAATCATGGCATCATCATATGCTTATGTATATTTACAGAAAATCAACATCAATCAAAATTTTGATAAGTAAACCAAATACTTATCTGTATAGCATCTCTTCAACCAGGATCCTTTCAGCCCCGCTTTAGAGCCTAACACCTTCTTGGGCGCTAAACAACAGCTCTAGCTTAAGGGCCCAACACCTCCTCCAAGTTCTTACCAATGCTCAGGCGCTTCCTTTCCAGACATCATAATACCTAGGGGTTATTCTCTTCACAGAGCCCCCACTCTCGTGACAGTCCCCTTACGGAATAAATGTGTGTGGAAAGAAGTCTAACCGGATGTCTTACACCCTGGGCGTCCCCAGTTATGCATACCGATGCCTAGCTGGTAGGGGGGATGAAGTGATGTACCCAGGTACATCCTTCCAGAGGAGCCATGTACTCCCTGTACATGTTTTCATCATCTCACCTGCATTACATATAGACATGTAGTTTACATAAGATGGCAGTATAAAAGTCCAATCATAGGTTTCCAAACCTATTTTAAACAAATCCCTTCGAGAAGCTATGTACACCCCGTACATCCCTCCGAGGAACCATGTACATCCGGTACATACTTTAATCATCTCACCTGCATTACATACAAGCATGCAGTTTACATGAGATGTCATCATAAAAATAATTCAATTATAGGTTTTCAAACCTATTTCATACACATCCCTTCGAGAAGCTATGTACATCCAGTACATCCTTTCGGGGAACCACGTACACCCAGTACATCCTTCCTAGGAGCTCTGTATCCCATACACATCCTTCCAAGAAGCTATGTACTCCAAGGGCGTACTTTCATCATCTCACCTGCATTACATACAAGCATGCAGTTCACATGAGATGACATCATAAAATTTTAAGCATAGATTTTCAAATCTACTTCATATATTCATGATTTCTCAAATATCAAATAATCAAACATTGATAGTCAATTAGGAATCTGAGTTCGCAATTCTGCTTCCTACAGAAAATCATATTTTTGGCAATCATGAGGTCATCCTCATATTGTTTGGCTTTTTCAAGTGGGGTCACTCGTCCCCTACTTACACATGCTGTCGAAAACCTGGACATCTGCATACAACATGTCATCCTGAAACAATTTTAAATCAACCAAATAGTCACAGTTATCAAATAGGAAACTTCAGACATCAAATTGTGCAAGACAAGTATATCCATGGTTAGCATAATTCAAAACCATCACAGGAGATTACAGTCTCCTATAGTCAACATAAAAACTTGCAATCTGAAGTTTCAAACCCTGTTCTCAGTCATGAGACCCTTCTCATAACATATGGTAGAGTCTTACCTTGGATTCCATTGGCACAACCATACTACTCTACTCAGGTCATTCTACCTGAGTCTTCCAGAAGTCCTCATATGTATTCCCATACACACAAGGGCCATTCCCTCATGGAACTACAAGCTCACATGCAGGCCTCCTTGGCCTATACATAGGATCCACTTACATGCAGAATATCCTTCAGTGAACTTTCTGCAATACCCTGCAAGTCCCACAAAATTTATCACATCTGTTTTCTTTCTTGAAGCAGGCCAACTCCACATGGCCTCAGTCTTTCGGGGTCTCTAGATATTCCTCTGTTTGAGATAATGTGACCCAAGTAATGAATTCTATCTTCATAGAAGTCACGTTTGCTCTAACCTGCATACAACTTATGCTTCCTGAGCAATTTCAAAGTCAACCTCAAATGTTCTACATGTTCTTCCTCATTCTCAGAATAAATAAGAATGCTATCAAGGAGAACAAAAACAAATCTATCCAGATACATACTAAAACATTATTCATGAGGCATCATAAGATCCATACCTTGCTCTAAAGGTTGTCCTATGAACATTTTCATCCTTAATTCTTACTTGATGGTCTCCCTACCCTAAGTTAAGCTTGGAAAATACCTTTGATCCTCGCACTTGATCGAAGAGGCCATCTATCCTAAGCAAAGGATACTTGTTCTTCACAGTGGCTACCTTGTTCCACTGTCTGAACCCATACATAATAAGAGTGTATCATCTTTCTTCTTCTAGACAAACTGGTGCTCCCTATTGGGACATACTTGGCCTGACATACTTCTTTTTCCACAATTCTTGCAGCTGCATCATCTGCTCTAGCAAGCCTGGGTCCTTGTCCTACACGATAGCCCTCCAACCTAGGAGTATCATTAACTGCTGCCTCCAAAACACGAGTTACATACACTCTCCAACTTTTCCCACAGAACTTCTTCAGCTGCATTGCTGAAATTTGTCTGCTTGAGATCACTTCTGGAATGCCTTTCACAACCTTAGGTTGCTTCTTCATCCAAGCACTTCAAAGGCCTTGTTGTAACACCCAAGCCTTTCCTATGTGCTTTCAACAATTCATTCAATAAGGACATCATAGGACTCAAGGAGGCAGAACATTCAAATCTACACAGGTGACTAACCTATCCATGACAAATGGACACTTCGTCACCATCCTACTGACCTTCTCTTTAACTTCTTCAAATGCATACCTCAACAAAAAAATTTGCCCATCAATCCTCACTGAGAAATCTATAGAATTCCTTTGTTTTGACGAATTCACCAACATTTTTCTGACATGTCGGCTCCGTTTTCCCTTTCCAGCCGCTGCTATGTCAGAAGCAAACTCAACTTTCACCTATCGCGTAGTGGAAAACATTTCAACTTCTGTCCACTGCATCGGAAAAGTTTTTGTCTTCCTCCCACTGCCACACATTGACTCCCTCTCTATATTTTGCCCGACCCTCGTCGGCTCGACCCATTCGACGCTGATCAGCGTAAGCCCAGACTTCCAACCGCTGTTGCAGCTCCATCATCATCTTCTCGCCGCCGCGCATCAGACAAATTCCACACTTCCTTCCACCCATGCCTTCTGTCGTTGCAGCTCCAAATGCAACTTCCATCCGCTGTTGCAAAAAGTTTTTCAACTTTCTCCCAATACGCTGGTGATATTTTCCTTTTCTTGCGGACACGGAATATTTTTGACACTTAGAAAATTTTTCAATTTTTCTTCTTCTTCTTCGCATCGACAAAAATTTCAATTTCTATTTGCCACACGCTGGGTCGATCCCCTTTTATCCCGCTGATATGCACCAGCTCCATCCTTCTTTTTCTGTTGCTGCTACGTGTCGGCTTGACTCTCATAATTTTATCCACCGTTGTGGATCCAGTCGCAATGTCCACTTGCCATTGTGGCTCTATCTTGGTCTTTCATTCGCCGTCGCCGGATCGGAAAGAATTTCAACCTTCATTTGCCACCGTTGTGGCTTGAACCTGCTAACCTAGCCAACGTATCAGCCCCAGTCTTCTTTTTCCTGCTGATGTATCGGCTCTCTTTTAGAAACCCAGCCACCACTGCAGCTCTTTCTTCATCTGTTCGCCGCTGACAAGACAACAATTAGAATATTTTTTTTCAGAAGTGTTTTCCTTCTTTTTGCTTTCTTCTTCTTCTTCAGCGGCAAAAATCTTGACTTCTTCCCACCATTGCGGCTCAAGTCCCACCTTTCTTCCGTCGCTACTTTTGAAGAATTCTGAACTACCTTCCGACGATGATCTTGCCAAAGCTGCCACCATGTCAGAGAAAATGCTGACTTTCTCCTGATGACAACCTTGCCGAACTACCCGCCGTTGCGGAAGCATCGACGCCATCGGCTTGTCTCTTGGGAATTCAGATGTCGCCGCGACTCCCTTCAGGAAACACAACCACGACTGTGGCTCGCTTCTTGGAACTGAACCAATATTGCTGCTCGAAAACCAAGTTTTGCCCGCCGTGTCGGCTCCACTTCGGCGATCTCAGCTGCCACACGAGAATATTCAGCAATTAGAAAAAATTTATAAATTTTTCTATCTATCTTATTTTTCCTTCTGCTAAGCACAGAGGTTGATCCTTCCTCTTTCAGCTGTTCATCTTGGCCCATTGAGGCCCAATGCTGCAACCTTAGGCTCTAATACCACACTGTCACGTCCCCGCCACTCTAACTGACAAAGGAGAGTACGTGATCAACACACTAACTATTGTTAAACGGGCAAAGTAGCCCCATGAACATATTATAAAAATGCTTTGAAATAAAACATACACAGATGCATAAGTTATTAACATTCAGCAGAAGCAAAATACATTCAATTCAAGCATTCAACATGTTCATCATGATTCATTTAAGCAACAAATACAACTGCAAAGACAGAATAGTCAAGAGAATAGTTATCTTGAAATAAGCTTGTCCTGCAACTAGCTACGTCGCTGCAATGTTCCACCCAACCATAGGCCAATGTGCTCATCAATCTCTCAGCAACACTGCCACCTCCGAGCTGGGCATGATTCCACAAGGATCTAGGGAACAACATGAACATGCTCACACATAGCCCAATTCATATATCCACAGTCAAGCCAACACACTTGTTGGGTTGCACAGACTGTCAAGGCAACAAGCCAATAACATGTGGGTTCCTTGGACTTACTCAGCTAAGCAAACACAATATAAGGTACAACATAACTCGTCCAAGCCAACATAGTTGGGTTATTAGGCTGTAATTTAGCTAACAAGCAATACACTGCTGGGTTTATCAGGATAAACAACCAAGCCGACACTCACATAAAGGATCATCCAAGCAACACAAGGCCAAACATGACAAGACATAGCCAATCCAACACAAGGCCAAACACGATAAGACACAGCCAAGCCAACAAATGGGTTTATGAGGCTATCCACCAAGCCATCCTTCAAGTTGGGTTTGTCAGGATTCTAAGGTAGTGGTCAAGAAGAACTGCTAAGCGGGTAAGCTCATCCACATAGTTGAGGACACCTACACAAGACCTGTCTGTCCTGGCAACCCCATGGTCTACACACCCAACACAAGGAAGTGTCCCTTTCTTTGCTCCACAGTCCTTCGGGCTACCCCTTCCCTTCCAGTTCTCTTCAGGATGTGCAGAGCAGGTTCACCAACCACTCTTATCTTATTGTGAGGTTCCACCCCAGGTTTATCAAGCACATTCTACGTCTCTTGCACTCCTAGTCTTGTACATAGTTCTGTTCAAAACAACAAAATATACATAGCAAGACACACGGATTTCGGTTGAGGAAAACAGGCTGGGAAACAAGACGAATTATCAAGATGGTTACAGATAGACCCCTAACAACAATTCGATTCCATGGATGTTTTGCCCCTAACGTGGCCAAAACAGACTCAGCAAAACCAAGAAAACGTGGTTGTGTTCTCCCACTCACTTGGGAAACATGAACCAATGAAGTCCCACTGCAAAACACATAAACACCCCCCAACAGAGATCCCAACCACTGGATAATCACAAGACACTTCCCAGCTTGGGGAAAACAACAGAAACACCGCATGGGGAAAACAACACAAACACCTCCCAACAGAGGTCCCGACCACTGAATACCTTTCAACCCACTTCCTCGGCATGGGAAGAATGCAGGAACTGCAAATCACGAATGGGAAACACCCCTCATCTCCAAGGATGCAAGGAAGAGAAGCATGTGGATGCCTCTAGGCATCACACGCACACAGCAACAAAACATGAAATGGGAAAAAAATGCGCCTGCGAGCTGCTCCCACCTGAGGAGAAAACCAACTGCGTGAGGAAGAGACTGCCTCCTCTCTACATGAGGAATACAAATCCTCCTCCATCTTGTGAGGGAAAAAATGGTTGAAACTCCCTCTTGGGCATGCGTGTGATCAAGAGCTGATAGCCCCTGCCAGATCTGACACTGCCCATGCATACATTTCCCCAAGGCAATAACTGCCCAACTAACTCCCTTAGATGACTGGGCATAAAAGATAAAAAGGGTATTTAACCATTTCACGGGTTTTCCCTTTAGACAAGACTTTTGCCCCATAGGATCAAGGGTTTAAACCCCCCTCCCTATTCCTTGTGAAACCATGCCCCCATGTCTTTAACGTAGCAGTGCGTAGCTAGTCATGGTATTTTATTAATGTAGCATTTTGCATGGTGTCTCAAACACATTATGCCTGGCTAGCACATAAACCATCATCATCGATTTTAATCGGTGATACATAAGACACTAAATCCATGGTGGGGCCTTTTCCTTGAGCTCCACACCATGATTTAATACAATATTTACATCATATGCAATTTAATACCATGGGGTCAAAACCAAGGTGTTACATGCAGCAACAATATTTTCAACCTCTATTTTAGATAGTGCTATGGAGGATTGTTTCTTTCTTATCCATGATACCAAACACTTTCCTAAAAAGAATGTTGCTCCATTGGTACTTTTTCGATCATCAACGCTTCCTGCCCAATCTGCATCTGTGAATGCTCTTAAAGTGAAGTCTTGATATTTTGGGTACCATAAACCATAATACATATTACCTTTTAGATATCTTAGAATTCTTTTTACTACAACCACATGTGTTTCTTTGGGAGCTGATTGAAACTTAACAATCAAACCTACAACTTGCACGACATGTGGTCTTGTAGCTGTCACATATAACAGGTTGCCTATCATAGATATATACATGGTATGATCCACTTCCAAGGACTCATCATTCTTGCTTAACTTACAACCAGTGTTCATAGGAGTACTAATAGGCTTGGAGTCTTCCATCTTAAACTTCTTAAGTATGTCTTTGATGTACTTGGTTTGAGAAATGAAGATTCCTTTATCTGATTGATAAACTTGTAATCCCGAGAAGAATGTTAATTCACCAAATATTGACATTTCAAATTCCTTCTTCATTTAAGTAGCAAATTTTACACTTAGTATTTGTAAATTGCTTCCAAATATGATATCATCCACATAAACAACAACAATGATCATATTCTTATATTCGATCTTTATGTAGAGATTACTATAAGTGTCTCCTCTTTTATATCCTTGTTGCTTCAAGTAGTTATTTAGCCTTGAAAACCATGCTCTTGGGGCTTGCTTAAAACCATAGAGTGCCTTTTTTAGTTTGCGAACATATTCTCCATTTTCTTACAAGAGGAAGCGTTCAGGTTGTTTAATATAGACTTCCTCTTCTAGCTTCCCATTCAAAAATGCAGACTTGACATCCATTTGATATAATTTGAAGTTCTCATAACATGAAAAATCCAAAAACATTTTGATTGCTTCAAGTCTTGCTACTGGTGCAAAGGTTTCTTCAAAATCGATACCCTCCACTTGAGTATATCCTTTACACACTAATCTTGCTTTGTTTCTTATCACTTTGCCATCTTCATTGAACTTGTTTTTTAAAACCCATTTGGTTACTACATTATTCTTATTTGCAGGTCTTAGAACTAATTCCCAAGTTTGATTCTTCTCAATTTCATCCAACTCTTCATTCATGGCTTTGATCAAATCATCATCTTTGCTGGATTATGCAAATTTCTTAGGTTCCATTATTGATAGTAAGGCTTGTTCATTAGATAGTAGTTTTTTTCTTGCACTAACTCTAGCATCTTTGTCACCTATGATTTGTGTCTCAGGATGATCCATTTGTATTCTTCCAGATGGAGCTTTTGTATCAGGTCTTGGAGAGTCTTCATCTTCACTTTCTTGTGAATCTTCTATTTTCTCTTGTTTTTTTCTTCTTCTTCATCGCGATCACTTTCATCTTTTTGCAAGACTTCCTTCTCTCCTTCATCACTTATTCTTTCATCACCATCTTGGCTTTTTATTCTTCTTGATTTCATGCCATCTACCCTTACATTTGCACTTTCTATTATGTTGTGTATCCTTTTATTGTAACATCTATATGCTCTTTTGGTGGAAGAATATCCTAAAAATATTCCTTCATCGGTTCTATAGTCAAATTTACCAAGATCATATTCAGTCCTCTTTATGTAGCACTTGTTTCCAAACACCCTAAAATATTTGACTGAGGCAGGTCTTCAATACCATAGTTGGTAAGGGGTCTTGTCATTATTAACTCCGAGTTGTCCTCTGTTTAGTATATAAACAATTGTATATATTTCTTCCCTCCAATACACATCAGGAAGTTTTGCTTCATTTAGCATAGTTCTGGAAGCTTCTTGGAATGTCCTATTTTTCCTTTCCATAACTCCATTTTGTTGAGGTGTCTTTGGGGCTGAAAACTGTCTTTTAATTCCATGGATTTCACAAAATTCATTGAATTCTTTTGAAGTGAATCCACCTCCATTATCTGACCTCATATATTTGATTTTTAAATTTGTTTCATTCTCTAGTTTTGCTTTAAAATTTTTAAACTTTTCAAAAGCTTCTGATTTTCTTTGAGAAATGTAACCCAAGTCATTCTTGTATATTCATCTATGAGCAACATGAAATAGTACTCTCCTTGCAATCCTTTAGTTCTTGTTGGTCCACAAGATCAGTATGAACTATTTCCAATGGATGTGAGGTTATATGTTCTTTTGTTTTGAAACTGGTTATAGTTTTCTTCCTATGTTGAGAATGTTTACAAACTGAATTTAGAGGCTTCATAATCTTTGGCAAATTCCTTGTAGTTTCCTTCTTACATACTCTTTAATATTGTCAAAGTTTAAGTTCTTGGTCCTTTTATGCCACAACCAACTTTCATCAATCATACTCATGTAGCATTGTTCTTCATTTTCTATGATGTATACATTGCTTGAATTTCTTACAGCAGTCCCAACAAGTCTTCCTGAGTCATTTTTTTTCTTATGATTTCACATTTCTCAGAGTAAAAAATATAGATGTTCCCTTGATCACATGTTTGACTTACACCGAGGAGATTAGGCTTTAGGTCTTCCACTAACAACACATTTTTAGTTTTTATCTTATTATTGATAGCAGTTGTACCTTTGCCAATTATTTTGGAAGACATATTATCTCCAAAAGTGACTTTTCCCTTATTCTTTTCTTAGGCTTATAAACATGTTTGGATCTATTGGCATATGTTTTGAACACCCACTGTTAATATGCCATATATTATGCTTTTCTATCACACATTGAGCAATCATATATTCTTCCTCCTCCTTCTTTTTCTTCCAGTCCCTTCTCTGTTTTTGGTCTTGAAACCCTTTTGCAATAGCCTTCTCTGTAGGAGTAATTAGTTTACATTCTCTTGCTATATGTCCATGGTTGTTGCATTTGTAACACTCTATGTCATATTTTTCAAGAGGTGAAAAAAGTTATGGTTTCTTACTAGATGCATTCATCTTGTAGTCACAAAAATTTCCATTTGCTCTGCAATTTAGGGCTTTATGACCAAAATTATTACAAGTGTAGAAATGACCAAAAAATCTGATGATATCTACTTGCCATTGGTCTTCTAGGCATCACATTAGTTTTATCTTTGTCATGAGAGGATGAAGGAAATTTATTGCTTTCTTCCTCTTTAATTTGTTTCTGCAGTGCACCATCATAACTTCTTTTATTCCTACCTTGGTTTGTGAGGGAGGACCATTCTAGCTTCTTTTCTTTGCCATATCCTAATCCAAATTTATCTCTTGATGATCTTTGGCTACTCAAGATGTTATCTATGTTAGGATATTTAGACACTTAGGAGTTAGTTAAGATCAACTTGTGTAATATATATGTTAGGTAAAAGTGTGTTTCTTTAGTATGCATTAGTATGCATTTGTAAATATTCTAATCCAAAGGTCACAATATGTTCTAGACAATGAGTGATCCGACGGTTCAACTTATCTTAGATCATACCTACCATTGATCCATGGCTTAACACCCGATCGGTCCATGATCTCTATTTCAAAAGCATGGAGGGTCCTTGGCTAGTTGATCGATTATGAGAAGCTCATGTAACTTTCTTTCTTTTGCATAATAAATTGCTCCAAGTAGCTATTTGGTTAGGGCCATGGATTGTTTCCCTCTCGAGGGTTTTAATCACGTGACAAACATCAGTGTATTGATCTGTGATCTTTTTGTTTGAAGTGGTTTCTCTAGGTGTTTGGTATTTTGGGAGTACCTTGTGTACCCGAACATGGTATCAGAACATTTATGAAGAGCTGCTTTCGGTTTTGATCAAAATCTGGAACCGGTGTTGCCGAAACTTTGAAAGGGTTTTTGGTTCTAGAGTTTCTGTACATTTGTGGCCTATGGGAGCTATTCCATTGCGTTCGGAGCACCGTTTCCATTGGGAAACAATTTTTGTTTCACCAAAAACCATTTTTGTTTGATCTAGAGACACCCATTTCGGCAAATCTGAAGGTATAATGTTACAGTAACAGATTTGTTTATGATCCAGATTTATGCAGGAACGCAACAGAATACACAAATAACCATAGAAACAAATATGCAACACAAATAACACTTCATTTCATTAATTAATAACTGAAACTCGTTTACATACAGAATGGAAAAAAACTAGCTAGAGTGCTGGTAGCTTATCTCTGAGAAGAGATGTGGCGGCTACATGCCTCTGAACTTCGTGTTACAATGAGGCTCGAAGGCCTATATATTATTGAAAAACAATGGAAACCCTACACATCCAAAAACCTAACCCTAGGAGGTGAAACGCCTTAATGTGGGCCCCGTTGGGTAACTTGGTACATCAATTTCCTGGGGTCGTAACTTTACCATACTACCTCCGTTTGACACGCATGATACATCGTTAGAAAGATTTGTTTAAGGACTACATCCATAAAAGAAAAATATGAAGTGCAAAATGGACTCATATTTTCCCAACCATTCGATGCCAAAAAAACGTCGTTTAGGGCCTCAAAACGGCTCCGGAAGTTTAGGACCCGAAAACTGCCAAAAATAGTAAATTGTGCTACAATTAAGGAAACTGGAAAACTGAAAGAAACAATGGTGGGGGTCCAAGAGGAATAGGTGGGTGGCCACCAATATTCTCTTGGATCATTCCTCCCCCCTTAGGAAGTAATGGTCCCCATTGCGTTGAGTTCCTCCATGAGACGAGGAAACTTCTGTTGAACTTGGTCCCTGCTGAGCCACTTTCCCTGGTGAAGAAGTTGGCCTGCTTTGACAACTCGATATAGCTGGATCTTCTGCTAGTAGGTGTTCTTGATCTGTGTGTCCATAATCTAATCAGTTGTGGCTTGTTCCATACAGTCAGGGTTTAACTCTGTTGGTGTGAGTCGTTCTGCCACGTCTGATGTATCTAGTAGAGGTGGAAAGTAGGGACGAAGGCGGTCCACATTGAAAATTGGGTGCAAACAAGGAATGGTGGAATACTAAGCTCAAAGGAATTGTCCCCAACAGCCTTGGTGATGGTGTATGGCCCATATTGGAGCGGGTGAAGCTTGCGGTGGGGTCCAGCGAGGCCCTCCTTCTACAAATGTAGCCACACTTTATCGCCCACCTGTAAGTTGTGTAGCACCCGATGCTGATCATGTCGCTGCTTGTACTTAGCATTGGATCTATCCAATATGTCATGAACCTGTTGGCAAATGTGCTAAATGCGCTCAATGAAGCTGTTTGCCTTGGAAACTTCAGACTGGATATGAGCTGAATCAGCCTGAGTAGCTGCAAATGGCATGGCTACGTCAATGGGACATAGTGGCTGGAATCCCAAGCCCACTCGAAAAGGGTTGTGGTTAGTTGAGCTATGGAGGGCCCGGTTATAGCTGTGTTGTACATAGGGGATGCTCTCATCCCATGTACGTGGATGCTTTGAGTTGTGCATGCGCAAAATGTGTACAATCATCCTGTTGATGACCTCTGTCTACCCATCAGTCTGGGGATGGAAAGCTGTGGACTTCATGAGCTTGGTGTCTAGCATTGACCATAGACTAGACCAAAATGTACTAAGGAACCTGCTATCCCAGTCTGAGATTATAGATTGTGGGATCCCAAAGTGTACCCACACTCGTTCAAAAAAGAGTTTAGCAGTGGCTTCTGCTGTGATATTCTTCTTGCAGGCCGCCATTATGGCCATCTTTGAGAATCTATCAACGACCACAAACACACAGTCGTTGTCGTGCTTAGTAGAAGGAAGGCTTGACATGTAATCCATGGAGATGGATTCCCAAGGTCGACTAGGGGTAGGCAACGGAGTATAGAGGACTTGCTTCTTGATGGATGGTTTGGAAATGGTGCAAGCAGTGCAGGATCAGATGTACTTCCCGACATCCCGTCGAAGGTTCGGCCAATAGAAATACTTCTGCAGTATTGCCACTGTTTTCTCGACCCCAAAATGCCCAACGACCTGACTGTAGTGTGCTTCCCAAATCATCTTGTCATGCTCGCTTGAAGGAACACAAAGGTGTCCCATGCAACATAGTAGTACATCCTGGAGGTGAAATTTTGGAAATTGGTTTCCCTCCAAGAGCATCTGGTATGTGTGGTTGAATTTTGGATCGCTCTTGTAGAGAAGCGGCCAATCAGAAGTCTCATGCCCACAAGAGTTGAGCACGGTCGTTATCACCATGATCAGTGGTCGACTGAGTCAGTCTGCAACATTATTGGTGCTTCCCTTCTTGTACTTGATGTTCAAATGAAACTGTTGTAGATATGTGGACCACTTCTAATGGTGATCGTTCTGTAACTTCCCTTGTGTTTGCATGAACTGCAGGGTTCGGTGGTCTATGTGGATGATCGTTTCCTTCCCCAAAATGTAATGCTTACATCGTCGGCAAGCTTGTACAATGGAATACATCTCTTTGTCATAAGTGGGATATTTGCAGACTGTGTCGGATAGTGTCTCACTGTGATATGCCACTGGATGCCCTTGTTGAGTAAGGACTGCCCCAATAGCATAGTCAGAGGCATCTGTCTCAATCTCAAATGGTTGTTGCAAGTCTGGTAATGTGAGCACTGGGGCATAGCAGAGGCGATGTTTCAATTCTGCAAACGCCTTCTGCTGAGTTTTCAACCAAAAGAATTTTGCTTTCGCTCCTCCCTTGGTGACTTGACTCAAGGGCCAAGTGATATGAGAGAATCCCAACACGAACCTGTGGTAGAAATTAGCAAGGCCCAGAAAGCTGCGAAGCTCTGTTATAGTAGTTGGGGTTGGCCAATCCTGAATGACTTGGATCTTGGTTGGATCCACATGTACCCCACACTCATCAATAATGTATCCCAGATACTGAACCTGGGTCATGCCAAAAGTGCACTTGTCCAAATTGGCACACAACTTGTGCTGCCGAAATGTGTGGAGGACCCGTTGGTTGTGGTGGAGGTGCTCTTCCCAATTCTGGTTGAAGATCAGGATGTCATCCAAGTACACTACTACAAATGAGTTGGTGAATGGCCACAAGATGTCGTCCATCATTCTCATGAAGGTTTCAGGAGCATTCGTCAGCCCGAAAGGCATGACCAACCATTCGAAAAGGCCCTCCTTGGCTTTGAAGGCAGTCTTCCACACATCGGTCTATTCGATTGGTACCTGGTGATACCTGGACTTTAAGTCGATCTTGCTAAAATATTTTGCCCCTTTAAGCTGGTGCAGGAGGTCATCAATCCGTGGGATCGGGTACCTATTCTGGACAGTGATCTTGTTCAACGCCCAATAGTCAATACAGAGTCTCCAAGTCCCATCCTTCTTCTGTACCAACATGATCGGGCTCCCACAGGGCGATGAACTTGGCCGGATGTGACCCTTCTGCAACAGCTCCTGAATTTGCCTCTTGATTTCATCATTCTCCGGAATAGAGCGTCGATAGATCGGTCCATTGGGCAGCGGCACACTTGAGGTCATATCGATGGGGTGCTTGACCTGACAGTGGAGAGGCACCCCGATGGGTGAGGTGAATATGTCTCGGTACTCCTCCACGACCTTGTCCATTTGTTGTTGTCGTGCGGAGTTGCCCTGTCTGGAGGTTGCGGCCATGATCTTCTTCTTGCCTTGTGGGCGAATCATCAAGAAAACAAACTTCTCGGTTTTGGAAATGAGCTTACTGCATTGTTTTGTAGTAACCAAAGAGATAGCGGCAGGGGGTGATACCTCTGGTATCCTGTACAAATTATTTCCCAATGTAATAATAACAGCACGAGGCTGGGACTCATACATAGCATGTCGCTTCCATAAATATGGTTGACCTAATAATACATCACAAACATCAAGAGGAGCAATATCACATAATACCTCATCGGTGAAGGGATTGATGCTGTAGGGAAGGCGGCACTGCTGGCTGACGCAGAGATCTCATCCTTGGGGAAGCCACCTAATGGTGTACGGTTGTGGGTGTGCTGTGGTTGGCAGACCCAACCACTTTATGACCTCTACTAAAATCAGGTTCTTTTGGCTCCCATTGTCAACAATGAACTGTAGCGTGGAACCCTTTACCCACATCTCGGAGTGGAAAAGACGCTCCTCCTCCTCTGAATCTTCTGGTTCTTCCTTTTGGATCTTTGTGGTGGCAATAGTGGCGTTTGGCTTTGCATCAATAATCTTCTTCCCTTTGTCATTCCCCTTCTCGGGTTCTGATTCAGTGTCAGAGTATGCATCTAATTCAGAAGCCTTTATCTCGGCCACCAGTGACTGCTTAGCCCGACACTCACTTGTGTTGTGAGTGGGGTTCTTATGGAACTCGCACCACTTTCCTGCACCACTTACTTTATTGTAAAAGTGCATCTCACATAAATAAAATAAAATAAAAAGTGAGTCACTTAAGTCTTTTAATTTATTGCCGCACTATTTAAAAGTAACATTATTGTAAAAGTGAACATCACTTATTCTACAAAAGTGATTCACTTAAAAACAACTTTATTGTAAAGTGATTGTCAAAGGTTGATCTTGGGAAGAGGGGGGTTCTTTTTTTTAGTTGGTCAAGTTAATATTTTCCATGTCACTATTGGGGACATCTTCAACATTTTCTCTGATCAAGCATAAATTCATCATCAAGAATTAGTTTTCAGTGCTGTTTTTTTTAAACCGCATATGTTTTTGATCTCTTTGCATCCAGACAGTTAGTTTCTATTTTTTCAGCCATGATTTTACAGTATGGCTGCCCCTTGTGATATTATACTTACAAGTTCTAACT
Source organism: Pseudotsuga menziesii (assembly GCA_001517045.1). Lineage (NCBI taxonomy): Eukaryota > Viridiplantae > Streptophyta > Pinopsida > Pinales > Pinaceae > Pseudotsuga > Pseudotsuga menziesii. The sequence goes on from LPNX010196859.1 coordinate 315,031, forward strand.
ATTTCTCCTGGAAATCTCGTATGGAGGATGTTCTGCGAAGTAGGGGACTTTTCAGGATAACCTCAGGGAAAGAAACAGAACCCACTGATGATGATAAGGAAATTAAATGGGCAAATAGATGTGAAGAAGCTCGTGGATTGATTAGGATGTCAATCTCTACTGATTTACGATTCCACATATCCGGAATTGATGAATCTGATATAGCTTGGAAAAGTTGGAATCTGTGTTTGGTAAACACAATGAAATTCGAGGTCATCAACTTGAGAATGAGTTGATTTATTTGAATCTAAATGATTTTTCATGCATTCAAGACTATTTATCGAAGTATAAAACTCTTAGACTCTTATGTGCAGAATGCAAGATTAAGAAAGAAGACAAATAATGTATTTATCATATTCTTTCCAAACTTGGACCTGCATATTTTGTTTTTGTATCTACATTCTACTCCATGAAAGAATCATTGACTGCAGCTAGCTATTAAGAGGCTAGTCTTGAATCCTTTTGTGATTCCTTAATTAGAGAGAAAGATAAGCTCATTCATCTTTGAATAATTAACAATCTAGATACATCTGGGAAAGCCTTATTGTCCCAATAGAAAGAAAAGTCCAAGCCTCCCAAGAAACAGAATTTTCGTAATAATAAGCCAAACAACAAGGGTTCCAAACCCTCTCAGTCAACTCCTTCTTTAAAAAATGACAAAGGATCCAAGCCAAAAGGAAAGAAGACTGAGTGTCATTGCAATTTTTGTGGGAAAGATAATCATGATGAATCTAAGTGTTTCAAGAAGATGGCAGCCTTGGAAGCAGCAATGAAGAAGCACCACATCAGCCTAGATTCGTCTTCAAAATCTACCTCTCATGGACATGCACTTTGTGCTTCTAGTTACTCTTATACTGCATCTTCTTCTTCTACTTCAAATGAGTGGCTCATTGATTCTAGAGCATCTTATCATATGGCTAAGGATCAAGCCATCTTTTCGACTATGCATGAACGTAACACCAAGCAAATCTTTGTTGGTGATGATAGATCTCTAAGTGTTGTAGGATCTGGAACAGTTCCGGTAGAAAATGGTCATTTCAGTGATGTACTATGTGTTCCAAAACTTTCCTGCAATTTGTTATCAGTCTATCAAATTACTCATTCAGGTGAAGGTAAAACTGTGACGTTTACACCTCACCAAGTTGTAATCAAGGATTTTACAAATCCTCAAAATGTCCTTGCTACTGGAACTGTTGATGATATTACCAGGTTGTACAAATTTAACAACTTTGGATCATCACCTTTTCCTTCAGTTTTTGTTGCTCATAGTGATAACTTGAGCAAACTTTGGCATGAGCGATTTGGTCACTTAAATTATCGCTCATTGTAACAACTATGTAAAGACAATATGGTGACTAGTCTTCTGATGGTATCTTGCAAGGATGGTGTTTGTTCCGGTTGTGTACTCGAAAAACATCATCAGGACAGTTTTGACAAACGTGCCTCTTAGAACGCCTTGATTCCCTCGGAGCTTGTGCATAGTGACTTGTGTGGCCCTCTTCCATCTGCATCCTTTTCTGGTTTCAAATATTTTTTAACTTTCATTGATGAGTACTCCAGATGCACTTGGGTTTACTTCCTAAAACTTAAGAGCGAAGTATTTAACATGTTCTTGGCCTACAAGGCCCTTGTTGTAAAACAATCTGGTCATCAAATTATTAAGTTAAGATCTGATAATGGAGGAGAATATGTTAACAACAAGTTCACTACTTTCTGCACTGAACAATGAATCCAACAACAACGCACTGTTCCATATACACCACAACAAATTGGTGTAGCTGAACGGAAGAACCACACTTTAAAAGAAATGGCTAATTGTATGATCCAATCTAAGGGACTAAGTCTTCAATATTGGGTTGAGGCCATAAACTGTGCAAATTACATAGTTAATCACACACCCGCTAAAGTTTTACAAGGTATAACACCGGAAGAAGCATGGAGTAAAATTAAACCAGATGCAAGTCACTTTCGTGTGTTTGGTTGTGAAGCATGGGCTCACATTCCGGATGAAAAATGGAAAGCATTGCAGCCTAAAAGTGAAAAGTGCATATTTGTTGGATATTCTGAAGATGTAAAAGGTTATAGACTTCTTCAGCCCCATTCACATGATATAATCATTAGAAGAGATGTTAAATTAATGAGAATCTCTTGGCCTGCAAGCCTAACTTGGCGGGTGTGCCATCCTTGGCCTGCGAACCTGATTGGGCGATTGTGCCTTCTTCTTCTTATTCTTCCAACTTCCTTGATAGATTTCCAACTCCAGCTTCTGATGATGAGAGTGAGGATGAAAATCCACCTCTTCCTGCTCATGTTCCACCAATTGCACTAGCACCAATGCTTCCTCGATGGGTCTGTTCAACATATGAAGCAGCTAGTGATCTTGCCGGTGATCCTAGAGATCAACATCGAACATGTTCTTAGTTTCAACGATCCTCTTCTCTTTTGGCTCAAGTTTCTAAGAATCATGATCCCGAAACTTTTGCAGAAGCTTCAGGAAATCCAGATTGGGATGCAGCTATGGATGAAGAATATCGTTCCTTAATGGTGAACGATACTTGAGATCTTGTTCCTCTTCCAAAAGGAAGAAAAATTCTTAGATGTAAATGGGTCTATAGAACTGAGTATGCATCAGATGGAAGTGTTGAAAGAGTTAAGGCAAGGTTAGTTTCCAAAGGTTTTTCCCAAGTTGAAGGGATTGACTACAATGAAATCTTTGCTCCTCTCGGAAAAATGAATTCCATCCACCTTGTTATTTCCCTTGCAGTTTTACATAACTGGGAAGTCCATCAAATGGATGTCAGGTCTGCCTTTTTACAGGAGGAAATTTACATGGAACAACCTCCTGGATATGTTCAGGATAAATCTAGCCTTGTCTGTCTCCTGAAGAAATCCTTTTATGGCCTTAAACAACTCGGTGTATTCTTGAATCTCAGCATGAGAACATTCTGCCTCAATATAGACATTCTCTATCCTGCCAGGATCATGAGAGATATTGATAGGAATGGTAGGAGATATATTCGCCATGTTCCCATTAGCCATCAGACCAGGAGAGCCTAATGGAACCATGGGACTACCAATTCTCTCACTAAGAACCTCCCTAAATTCCTCACACTCCAAGCGGTTAAGATCGGGAAGAAAATAAGATCTATGATGCAACTCTTCCCAAGGTGGCTCAACCCCGACATGGCCTGAATAATCGCTTCGTCTGAATGAAAAACACTATCAAGGAAGTTATGTGTGTGAGAAGACTGAACTGCCCATGCAGGCAGCACATATGGGTCCTCCTCCTCCGTCTGCGAAGAGGAAGGACTAGGCTTTGCAACACACCCAATATTAGCTTGATAAGCTACCATAGTTGTAGGCAACGACATGTTCATCACGGTGATAGTCCTTACACAACTTGCAAGGAAACTTAACCTTACGTTTATATTGCTTGTCCCCCCCAGCATTACGGGCGTTCTTGTCATTAGTATTAGCATTTTCATTCCTATTCCCACCCTCACGATTGTTCTTACCCTTCTTTTTATTCCTTCCAGGTTGCTGGTTACCCTTCTGGTCCGACGATTGCACCGAAAGCACACTTGCCGTTTGGGTGGGTTGAGACGAAGCCAAGGCTTGTACTAAAGCTGATTGGTTGATTGACAATTGACTGACCTATTTCACAACCGAATCTGTAGGTTTAGCACTCGCACAACCAACAATGCCATTGGAATGTGGTCTAGGTTTAACTTTGGGGTTGAAACTAGAACGCGGAGCATTGGGAATGATCTCATATAACAAACCGAATTGAGCATAAATCAAATCGAGTTCCTGCGCCCTAAAAATGGCTTGTTGCTCATTTTGCACTACGGATGTAGGAACATCCTTCGCTAGATAAGGCAATAACAACTTGAGGAACCATTCGAGGAGGAATTTCGGCGGTATAAAGGCTTTAATCAACCTCTTCCGTCTACACCACTCTCGGATATGGTCCGAGATATGCATGGCTTTATCCTGTCGAAATCTTGACAAGAGATCTGTACTAACATCGTAATGCACTGGTAGCTTGAACTGGTTTAGAAAAGTCATCTCTAGGTCATCGAACAAAGCGAATGCCCCCCTAGGTAACTCTATATACCATTTCGAGGTGGGCCCTCTAAGGGTGCGTTGAAGCAGCCTTAAATGGATCAAATCTTGGTGTAACGAATTTGAAGAGCACCATAGGTGAAAGGTAGTAACATGTTCGCTTGGATCCTCTCCCGGTTTTCCCTCGAATTTGGGTATGTCCGAGAGAAGCTTAGTAGGGACAGCCGGCCAAGCCGGGTCATGAGATACAGGATCGTTCGTCAATATCGACAAGTTAGGAATATTTAGCGTTGTGAGGAAAGGGAGCCTAGGATGAACAGGTCGGTGCACCGCTCCCTAATAGTCTTGATTCACATAGGTCTGATTACAATAACCACCATGTCCTTAACCATAGTGCCCTCCTCCCATTTGACCCATGTAGGGTGGCAATGAAGCACCATAATGTGGTGTACCTTGACTATTCGGGGCTATAAAGCCGTAATTTGGAGAGTAAGTAGGTTGTTGATACCCGCACCCATAAGGTGAAGAACCCTCTCCATACTGCATCCCATAATAAGGTCCATAAGTCATCACATGAGATGCCCCACGAGACACTCCGTAAGTAGGAATATACGCTCCGGAAGTAGGAATATACATTCCAGAAGTAGGAATATACGCTCTGGAAGTAGTAACATGACATCTAGAAGTATGAACATGACCTCGCAAAACAATGAGAAGTACTTGAACCTGAGACACAACTGGTCGAGTAACAACAGTATGGACATGATTCATAGCAACATTCTGGCCCGAAGGACCATGTGAATGAGGTGGAGGGTGAACATTCGAAGAACAAGGAACCGAGGACGAAGGGATCTGTGAAACTATGTACGTGGTGTTCCCTATAGTCACTCGTCTTGGATCTGGTATCCTAATAGGATCACTAACCCTAGGTCTAGGAGGAATATGTGATGTAGCTTCCATCGCCGGGATGTAAGGTGCAATGTGACTTGTGCTCCCAAACCTCTCCACATGGTAAGGAATAGGAGTGTCCCCAGGCGTAGTGTTAGGCTCAAACTCCGACTCAACATGAAATGCCAAATAATGTGTGGGAAAAACGGACATACCATAACTACCATAACTAGTGCTCGCGAGTTCAAAATGAGTCTCATCATCTTCCGGCATTCCATACCGGCGATGCGTCAATGGGGATCAACACTAGAGTAAGTAGGTCTATTATGAAAAGTACCTATCACAAAAATTACAGGACCTAACTCAGTCATATCAGGTGAAGGATCATACGTAGGAGTAAACTCCCCATGTTCCACTGGAATGGGAGAGGGTGGTTCAGGAATACCTTATTCATGGTCTCCCATAGTGTGTGAATCAATGTGCGAAGTAGTCCACCTGGACTGTCTATCTCTCTCTCCCAAAGGAGGAGGAGATGTAGAACGCGGAAGTCCTGCTAAACGACGAGAACAACGAGGAGCTGCACCCGAATCCACAATGACTCAAAAACTGTAAAAAGACTCTCTAACTACACAAACCCTAGGCAAGCTAATGTGCATAGAGCATACACCAATAAAATCTAAAGCCAAACATAAGCAATCAAGGGTAGGATAAATGAGCTCCCGAATGAAGCAGGTATGTCTCGCCCAAGAGAGGCTTGAGACTCCCATACATAACAAGCGGAGGTACGTAACCAATTATTGTGGCCCTCAGCTTCAACGCATAAAGTGACTGTGCTGTCCGACCCCAACCTGGTAGAGACACCCTCAGAATAACCCTTGCAGAGTACCCCCTTGATATCCTAGGTAAGGAAACTAAGGTCACCTCAATATAATCAATGCTCAGGCGGACAGTCGCAGGAGGGATTGACCATATGGGCAGGGTAGCAAAGCCTGAAACTCTCGAAAGAGCCCCTAGATACGAATAAAAACATGCAAATATCTCCGGTGCTACTCGGTTATGACTAGGGGTCATCCCAATTAATAACTGCTCACATTGCCTCGTGCTTAACTCTCTTTTGATAGGAGGATCCTGAGAAACACCAATTATACCAAGGAATTTCACACTCTCACCTGGACAGACACATACATGTTGTTGTTTAGTGGTCTTGGAAAATTTACTCACAACGAACTATTCCAAGACCCTAAAACCTAATCTTGTTGGTGAACCCTATCAAATAAAATAGTGTAGTTCATTTTATTTAAGCGTTGATTTTAATTGGCTTTATTACTCAAAAAAGGTAGATGACCGTGCAACCAATGGTGTTATGACACAACATGAAGCAAAGTGCACACCTAACAATCAATGCAAATGCGTTGTGTCCATGAAAAACAGGGTATGCTACTACGTGAAATGCACAATTTTCTTCAAATGATAAATGCAAGCTTTCCTATATGAAATCCTGACTAATACTTCAAAGCAAATTTAGTGCAAGTACCATGCAAAATGCAAGATGCAATGCATAATGATAATCAAATATTTTTGGATTTTTTGGAATAAAAATGAGATACTAAATCAAAAGAATGGTTCTAGAACCCCTAGACTCTGCAAGCACAATCAAGCAGTACTAAAGCAAAGTACTAAGGTAAAAGAAATCTAGTGCACTAATCCCAAAACAAAAAATAAAAAATGCAACGACAAGAACATTCTTCAAGAAAGAAATTTGAACCTAAAAAAAATGTCTCTGGTCAGAAACAGAGGTGTATACAGACTCTAGCAGTATCAAAGGAGACTCAGCAATCATCAAAATTCACCCAGGAACAATCAATCTTCCTCTAGAAGGCAAAACTAAGGGCATATGCGACTGTTCGCAGTAAAACTGCGTGTGTACACGGATATAGCAGTGAAACATGTGTATATACGTGAATATGAATTAAAAAATCTTGTACAGGAAGAAAAGTGCATAAAAATAAAGGCAAACAGACAAGCTGAGACCAACTTCACACCAATCAGACACTACCAGGCTAACATGCCCCCAGACTAGACACAGAAATAGAGAAAAAAAGAGCAATTCAAAGTCATTGAATGCCGATAGAAACCCCCAAAGGACAACTACTAGGAACTCCCCAGCAGAGTCACCAATTCTATTACGGAGAGAAATTCCTATGGCTTGGGGTACCACAACAGACAGCTTGACTCCAGAAATCAATCCTTTCCAATATGCAAGAGAAATCAAATATCTAACATTAAAGGATCAGACCTCATACCTTATTCCAGACTGTTGAAGTAGATCCCCGTTGAGCTTTCCAACTTCATCTTGAATTGATGGATCACTTCCTCAACAACTAGTAAACAAGACAAGCATACTATATATATTGGTGTTAGATCTACTCTAGCATATGTAATCAACAACGTATAAGCATTTGAAATCATCCATGGATAAAATATTCATTCAAAGATACATTATTGGAGAGGAAAAGATATTTCTATTAATATAAAATAAGAGATTACAATGAATACAACCTCTGTCGGCACGTCTGCGAATCGAAGAAACTGAATCCCCCACTTGGGCCTCCACCACCTCAATCCTCCATCTCTCGATAGCAAGCTCACACACAAAAGGCAAGGTTGGGAAGAACACCAAAGTGCTCCAAGGGACAAAGGGATGTAGAGTCAAGCACAAGTTCTGACAACAATGGACTATAGTTTCTTTGCTCTCAATTCTCTTATGCCTTCAATGTATCCAAAGGGTTCCTTATATAGCTTTTCAATGGGGTAATGAAATGTCAAATCCGAGCGATCTCAAGGCATATGGAAGGCCAGGAGACAAGTGAGTCGGATCCATGTCAAGGAAAACTCCAAAAGGATTTGGATTTTGTACACATCTCGATGTACGCGGTTTTAGGGGTCAAACCCGCGTATATATGCGATAAGAGTTTAAAAGTCGCGTATAGCAATTTTCACAGGTTTTTAGGGATGGTCTAGGAAACATCAAAGGACAAAAAATGGTCCAAGGGGTCTAAGGAGTCTGCAGAGGGACAGGGGAAGGCCATACAAGTGTGATTCACCTGGTGTGGTAAAATAAGCTATAATAGATGCCCCCTAATGTGTGAGGTCAGAGGTGTCATACGATGGCCAAAATACATTATAAGTCCATCCCAGAAGTGGAGTGATAAAGAATCCCAAATGGAAGACCAGCCACCCAATCAGCATAGTTCAATGATACAACTCTGCACGTAACTCCAAATACATATAGCAGTCCCGGATACATAAGAGTACAATGGCCATAAATAGGCATGATACAAAATATGACATAAGTGGTCATCGCCATGTACACTATACATAACTCAGAATCTCCATGATGAAGATATACAAAGTATCATGATCTCCATAATGGCTGAAGATATACAATGGATCAAGATCTCCATAATAGCAGGAAATGTTTAACACATACTAAAATCAAGTCACGAGAGCTGGAATCTCATGAACACTGGCACGATCAAGGAGGTAGCATATAAGAGATGCCACCAATCTGGAAGGTCTTCTACACAAACCGCTACAAGTACAAGTCCTACTATGTGAATAGAGGTGTTGAGGTCAAACATAGTAGTCCATCGTCTGATTACTGGTCGTTGATGTATACCGTTAACAGACGCAAGATCACCCACCGATAATGATAATGGGAATCAAGGTACTAGAGTGCAAACTAACAAGTGTGAATAAATGTGTTGAGGTCAAACACTTGAGAGAATCCATTGATCAGGGGACATTGATGTATTCCCAAAGAACTGTCGATGGCGAGAGAACCTGCCACTAATGACTGCAAGTCTCAAGGCACTAAAAAATGAATCTAGATTCCAATCCCAGAATAAATGATCTGAAGTTGATGGGATGAAATTCGTTGGAAGGAGGGCATTAAGGCATCCCCCATCATCCAACACGAGGTACTCAACAAAGCTGTATAATGTGGAAGGAATCGATCATAAGGTGCATGAACCAGTAACTTTATCGGGAATGGTCGACATGCAAAGTCAAGATAACTGAGGAATGGCCGACTCAAGTTTCGACTTCCTTCGAACAAGAGCATAACGGTGAATGGTGACTCGATAAAGGCAGCATAGACTTGATATACAAAAATGGGACATCTCTGCGACACAGGAGGCATCGACAGAGGCTCCATGGGGACTAGAAGCTTAACTAGTCGGTGGAGGTAAACTCAGACAAACGAGTACAACTCCTAAAGTCAAACTATAAACCCAACCAACAGTTGTGATATACAGTGCTCTATTCGAAGGCGACATGGCTCGACAGCTGCCAAAAGATAACATCTTTCCTTGTCCGGCTTTTTCTTTTTTTTAAATTTTTTTTTGGACTTTTTCAAATATTTAAAAAGCTTGAAAAAGAATAAAACTGCTTTATAGTTATAGAATAGGAGGAGATGAGTGTCATAATGGGCAAACAAACTAGTTCCAAGCAGCGGAACATACCTATGCTCAATGCAAGGATACATGTGTAGGATAGCGACACTTGGGGGAAAGTCCCCTCCCGGTAAAAATAGGGAATCAAGCTGCAAAGGATATATAAAATGGCTCTGCATGGCTAAACATGAGACAAGCTCGGGCTATATGGCTGAAAATCATTGTCAGGGAAGCCGACATAAGGCTCATTAAGGCAAGCAAAGTTCATGATAATGCAATTACAACTTGACATAAGGGAGTCCTGAGGGAAATAGACCAACAAAAGATCGAGAGGAGTATTAGGCTCTTGCGAAATGTCATGGCAATACTATACAACGAACTCCCACACCCTAAGGGACAAAATGTCGGCATGGGCACCAAATGCAAATAGGGTGCTAACTAGGGTACCCATGTAAGGTCAATCTCTACCATTCACATAACGCCACTTCTAAAATAGCAAGAAGGTTCCATGACATAATAGAATGGGTTCGTACCTAAGGCTATAATGAAATGGTCATAAGGTCATGCAAAATGCAAACGGTGATGAAACCTAACCTATATGCCAGTTTAGACATGATATCTGAAATTGACACGAACGGGTCAATCCAACGGCTGAAACGACGCTCAAAAAGGTCTTCTACATCATAAATTAGTCCAAAAATGGTCCAAAAGGATTAGAAATGGTCCAAACTATAGAAAATGGGGTAAAAATTTTCAAAAATTTTCAAAAATTCTATAAATAGTAAAAAATTCAAAACATTATATAACATTTGAAATTTTTACCCAATTGAGCTCAGAACTTCCACAACGAATTCCAGGAGATCTAGCCGGCGGAATCCACTACCGTTTTTTCCAGGTACTTACCCATGCTCTACTCTTTCATTTTGATGCAAATTTTATCAATTTCCATGGTGTATTTAGGATTCTAGGCCCATCTAAGATGCGCGCTATGGCCCACGTAGAAATCGAGGGTTTTTTCGTGTATAGGGTTGGATATAAGCGGCAAATGCCCTCAAAGTCGCGTACATACGCGGCTGTTTAGCAAATAGTCGCGTATGCGGTCACGCTCAATAATTTTTAAGTGTTCTAATGGATCAAACTCAAATTTTATGTGCAGGATGGTCCTAGAATGGAGAGACCGTGAACATGGTGATGTAGAAGAGGCAGTAAGGGCAGATCTAATGGCTCAACAAGTGTTACGTGCATGCGGGCTTTACAAATTTTGGTGTCTTGGTGGCTTAAGAGCCAAACCAAGACTGTTGCAGATGCTAGTGGACTACTGAGATCCAGACTCAGAGTCGTTCCAGATAGACGGGATGTCCCTCACCATAGAAGTGGAGGACATATATTTTACTGTTGGACTTTCCTGACGGGGGGAAGTGGTGAACCTACGCTCTCGTGGGCCTAGAGGTGGCATGACTATAGATGAGTACATTGCAGTGTACTTCTATCCAGACACAGAGAAGGTGGGGAGTCAGATCCCAACTAACTCTATAAAGGTGCTGGGTCTAAAGGCCATCCTACTGACACTAGGCAGGATAATAGGCTTAGCTTCACTCCACCAGGCCTCGCGACCTCTGATGTTCTATGCAGTGGAGTGCATGAGACCCACTGTGTACAATTGGAGCATTGCACTACTGGGCAATAGGAAACACCAGCTTAGTGAGTGCAAGATGGGCAGAGTGCAAAAATTCAGTTTCAGCAGCATACTGGGCACGTTTTTATTTGAGCGTGTTCCAGGATTGAGCCCTAGAGTTGACGTTCCTCTACACGGGGTTCGAGATCCGGCCCAACGACATTGGACGGATGTGATGCGCAGACTAGGTGGAAGTAGGGTGTCCAACCCCTATCCAGCTGATTTCTTTCCATGGTGGCGAAGACAGATAGTTGCCATCGATGACTACCCCTATCCAGGGATAGATTTTCGGGGAGACCCACACATGCTGCAACCACCACGATCGGCATACGATGAAATTGGTAATGAATCTCGACCCTCTTTTAAAAATTTTTGAGTTATATAATTTTTTTGTGTTTTCTGATTATGTGGAATCAAAAGACATGTTTTTGGGTGACAATACATAGTGACATCTACCATATGCATGCAGATGTGGGACCATGGCGGCCTGAAGGATTCCCTCGTCATAGATGGAGGGGAAGAGGAGACGATATCACGGGTGTGGATGCGGAGCGGATGCTCCAAAGCATTCATACCAACTTCGTGAGATTGACACATAGAGTACCCATGGCACAAGTCGAAGACTTGCCTGAGTCCATGCAACGCCAGGTGGTGGGTGTACCATGAGCATGGGTGCGGCTATTTCGATGGCTAGCTAGAGCCGTAGTGACATTCCACGATCACAACCCCCCTCCTCCTCCACAGGCTTAGATACCTGGGAGTGATACATTTTGTACTACCATGTATTTATATTTTGGTGGCTTGAGAGCCCCATTTTTGTATTATGACACTATGTATTACCACATTTTGGATGTTTATAAAAACTTTTATGATGATCGATTTATTTATTTACATGTGTAAAAAATTATGTTTGTGATGAGCTTATTGTGTATGAAACAAATGCCAATCTAACATGTAGTTAGCATATGAGTCAACAACTTGATTATTAATTCTTGGAACATGTATGTATGTTATATTGTCAAATTGTCGTTCTAACAATCTCACACGTAAGAATCTTCTTAATAATGTCGGATCTCTAACATGGTACAAATTAAGTCGTGACACTACTAACTCCAAATCAAGTCGTACCTCAAAAGAGAGAACACCATGTGAAATGGCATCTCGTAGAAGTTCAATAACGACACTATACTCAACAACATTGTTTGAAGATGGCCATAAACATACGCCTCCTGAAGACAATACCTGACCCATAGGAGTCTAAATCACCCAAGCAGCATAGGATGAGTGTTGAGTGTGACGGTTCGCACCATCCATGAATCCTATGAAGGTGGAAGATTCCATTGACATCTGCCAAAAGAAATGGAAACTAATCACAAACTTGATCACCATAAGCAAAATACTTACCTATGCAAAACTGTACAATAATATACAATAACCAGCCTTGGCTGAAAATCATGCATAGTACCTTTTGAGATAGAGCCCATTTCTAGGCTTCGCTAAGGCCGTTCTCTCATAATCCACTAACTCACACACGTTTAACGACGTAAGGACCATGCCACATGGGGTTAAAATTTCCTGCCCCCAAGGGTTCTTTCGGTTGATCCCACTAAAGGACCAAGTCTCCCTCACTAAACCTCCTTGGACGGATAGACTTATCGTACTGGACCTTAACGCGATGCTTATTCACTTCTAGAGCCACCAAGGCATCTCGACGCTGCTCATCAAGTTGCTATAGGTGGACCAACTGCTCCTCCAATGGGGAAGTGTCTGGTAAGAGCTCTATGGCTAGCTTCAATGAAGGAATCTCACACTCAACCGACAATACCGACTCCACTCCATGTACAAGCTGATATGGAGAAAAACCCATGGCGGTATTAACAGCGGTTCTATAAGCCCACAAAGCAGGATATAACATGATGTGCCAATTCATCTTGCTTTGTGTGACGGTTCGTTGGAGAATGGATTTGAGTGATTTGTTCACTGCTTCTACCTGTCTATTCGATTGAGGGTAGTAAGAGGATGAATGCTCTTGCTTATACCCTAACTTTGATGCCAACTCTTCCATCATATGATTCTGAAAGTGCGAGCCATGGTCAGTGACAAGCTCTTTTGGAATACCGAACCGAGTAATAATCTGGTTGAATATCAAGTGTGCAGCTGTCTCACTGTCGGATTTAACTATACGCATAGCCTCAGCCCATTTCATGAAGTAGTAAACAACCACTATGATATGATGATGCCCCCTAGCTGAAGCTGGGTTGCAATCCATAAAATCAAGCCCCCACTTAGTGAAGGGACCGACGGTGATGATGGGATGTAGCGGGGTAGGTCGCGAGTGCATATTCTGTGCGAACACCTGGCAAGGGTGGCAATTCTTGACCGCATCTACACAATCTTTAAAGATCGACGGCCAGAAATAACCCGCTCTCAAGATTTTTTGGGCTATAGAAATCCCAGACAAATGACCACCACATGCCCCTCTGTGGAAATCATTCAGCACGAGCTCAGCCTCGTCGTGAGTTAAACAACGACGTAAAATGGAATCTACCCCACGACGGTACAAAGTGTTATCCACTATGAGGTAATTCTTGGATATGTGACATAATCGTCGTTGTTCATCTCGTGAGAGGTGAGTAGGGACCTTCAATGTTTGTAAATATATAATAATATACCCATACCATGGGTCTAAAGTTGAGATTAAGAAGATGTGCTCATCGATAAATGTATCTTCACAAACCAACTCCTCGGCTTCACTTGGGAAATCCCATATAAGCTCCGCAAAGATTAACGATTTCTTCTATTTTGCCGAAACAAACTCGAGATTGAATTCTTGCAAGATGACAATCGATTTATTATAGTTTCCCCCAATCATCCTTCGAGTGAGGACGAATTGAAATTGATTGACATGGGCTACAACCAAGGTCTGGCGAAGGAGAATATAATGTCTCAAACGTTGAACAGCATGTACGGTAGCTAAGGCAAGCTTTTCAACATGGGAATAACGGATCTCCATGTCAATAAGATTCTAGCTCAGATAGTATATGACATGCTCTTGGAGCTCCTCATCCTCTTGAACCAAAACCATACCAATCATCTCCATGGATGCGGCCACATAAAGTAGAAAATCACGGCTATAGTCTGGGGGACTAATCACCGGGGCCGATGCTAGGGCTCGCTTGAGCGCATCAAAGGACTCCTGGGCTCGCTCATCCCAACAAAATATGGTGTCCTTTTTTAAAAGACGCATAAAGCCTCTAGTCAAATTGGCAAAATTGACAACGAATCTCCATAAGAAGTTTGCCATGCCTTGCAAACATTGAAGATGTCTAATGTTTTTTGGGGGAGACAACTAAAGTATTGCCTCAACCTTCAAAGGGTCGACTCTTATACCCTCTTTGGAAACAATGAATCCTAATAAGCGACCAGAATTCACACAAAAGATGCACTTGTGAGGATTTAACCTGACCAAATAATGGTGGCACCTTTCGAATACTAATCTCAAACGATAGGAATGACGCATTCTCATACGAGAACGAGCAGCAAGGTCATCCAAAAACACTTCGATAATCAATTTGAAATCATGGAAGATCAAGGTCATAGCCCCCTGAAAAGTAGCTATGACGTTCTTAAGGCCAAAAGGCATTTTCCAATATGCAAAGGTTCCCCAAGGACAAATAAATATAGTCTTATGTTGGTCCTCGAGTTTAATTTGTATCTGATTGTATCCGGAAAAGTCGTCCATAAAAGAAAATATCTCGCTACCCACACATTCATCCAAGATTTGATCTATAAATGGTGTGGATAAATTATCTTTAGGACAGGCATGATTCAAGTCACGGAAATCAGTACATATGCGGATCACTCCCTACTTCTTATCAACTAGAACAGGGTTTGAAACCCACTCCGTCAAGGGAACGGGATAGATAAAACTGACTTTCAACAGTTTCTCTATCTTTGCCTTAATCGCGGGTGCTTTCCTAGGATTCACTGCATGCAAGCGTTGTCGAACAAGCTTAGCATTGGGAAAAGTTCTAATCTCGTGTTCAACAATGCGAGGGTTGATACCTAGCATTTCATCGTAAGGCCAAGCAAAGATATCACGGAATTCTTTAAACAGCTCGGTGTATTCTTGAATCTCAGCATGGGAACATTCTGCCCCAATATAGACATTCTCTATCCTGCCAGGATCACGAGAGATATTGATAGGAATGGTAGGAGATATATTCGCCATGTTCCCATTAGCCATCAGACAAGGAGAGCTTAATGGAACCATGGGACTACCCAATTCTCTCACTAAGAACCTCCCTAAAGTCCTCATGCTCCAAGTGGTCAAGCTCGAGAAGAAAATAAGATCTATGATGCAACTCTTCCCAAGGTGGCTCAACCCCTGACATGGCCTCAATAATCGCTTTGTCTAAAGGAAAAACACTATCAAGGCAGTCATGCATGTGAGAATACTAAACTGCCCATGCAGGCAGCACATATGGGTCCTCCTCCTCCATCCGCAAAGAGGAAGGACTAGGCTCTGCAACACACCCAATATTAGCTTGATAAGCTACCATAGTTGCAGGCAACAGAACGTCCGTCACGGTGATCGTCCTGACACAACTTGCAAGGAAACTTAACCTTACGTCTAGATTGCTTGTCCCCCCCAGCATTACGGGTGTTCTTGTCATTAGTATTAGCATTTTCATTCCTATTCCCACCCTTATGATTGTTCTTACCCTTCTTTTTATTCCTTTCGGGTTGTTGGTTACCCTTCTGGTCCGAGATTGCACCGAAAGCACACTCGCCGTTTGGGTGGGTTGAGACGAAGCTGAGGCTTGTCCCGAAGTAGATTGGTTGATTGACAATTGACTGACCCGTTTCACAACCGAATCCATAGGTTTAGCACTCGCACAACCAACAATGCCTTCGGCATGTGGTCCAGGTTTAACTTTGGGGTTGAAACTAGAACGCGAAGCATTGGGAATGATCTCATATAACAAACTGGATTGAGCATAAATCAAATCTAGTTTCTACGCCCTAAAAATGGCTTGTTCCTCATTTTGCACTCCGGATGTAGAAACATCCTTCGCTATATAAGGCAATAACGACTTAAGGAACCATTCAAGGAGGAATTCCAGCGGTATAAAGGCTTTAATCAACCTCTTCCGTCTACGCAACTCTTGGATATGGTCCGAGATATGCATGGCTTTATCCTGTCGAAATGTCGACAAGAGTTCCATACCAACGTTGTAATGCACTGGTAACTGGAAGTGGTTAAAAAAAGTCATCGCTAGGTCATCGAACAAAGCGAAATGCCCCCCTAGGTAACTCTATATACCATTTTGTGGTAGGCCCTGTAAGGGTGCGTTGAAACAACCTTAAACGGATCGAATCTTGGTGTAAGGAATTTGAAGAGCACCATAGGTGAAAGGTAGTAACATGTTCGCTCAGATCCTCTCCCGGTTTGCCCTCGAATTTGGGTATGTCTGAGGGAAGCTTAGTGGGGATAGTCGGTCAAGTCGGGTCATGAGATACAGGATCATTCGTCAATCTTGACAAGTCAGGAAGATTTAGCATTGCAAGGAAAGGGAGCCTGGGATGAGCAGTCGATGCACCGCTCCCTGATAGTTTTGATTCACATAGGTCTGATTACCATAACCACCATGGCCTTAACCATAGTGCCCTCCTCCCATTTGACTCGTGTAGGGTGGCATGGAAGCACCATAATGTGGTGTACCTTGACTATTCGGGGCTACAAAGCCGTAATTTGGAGAGTAAGCAGGTTGTTGATACCTGTACCCATAAGGTGAAGAACCCTGTCCATACCACGTCCCATAATAAGCTCCATAAGTCATCACATGAGATATCCAATGAGACACTCCGTAAGTAGGAATATATGCTCCGGAAGTAGGAATATACATTCCGGAAGTAGGAATATACACTCTGGAAGTAGTGACATGACCTCTAGAAGTATGAACATGACCTCTTGAAACAACGGGCTATACTTGAACCTGAGACACAACTGGTCGAGTAACAACAGTACGGACATCACTCATAGCAACATTTCGGCCTGAAGGACCACGTGAATGAGGTGGAGGGTGAACATTCGAAGAACAAGGAACCGAGGACAAAGGGATCTGTGAAACTATGTACGTGGAGTTCCCTATAGTCACTCGTCTTGGATCTGGTATCCTAATAGGATCACTAATCCTAGGTCTAGGAGGAATATGTGATGTAGCTTCCATCACCGGGATGGAAGGTGCAATGTGACTTGTGCTCCCAAACCTCTCCACATAGTAAGTAATAAGAGTGCCCCCAGGCGTAGTGTTAGGCTCAAACTCCGACTCGACATGAAATTCCAAATCATGTGTGGGAAAACCAGACATCCCATAACTATAACTACCATAACTAGTGCTCACGGGTTCAAAATGAGTCTCATCATTTGTTGGCATTCCATACCGGCGATGCGTCAATGGGGATCAACACTAGAGTAAGTAGGTCTATCATGAAAAGTACCTATCTCAAAAATTACAGGACCTAACTCAATCATATCAGGTGAAGGATCATACGTAGGAGTAAACTCCCCATATTCCACTGGAATTGGAGAGGGTGGTTCAGGAATACCTTCTTCATGGTCTCCCATAGTGTGTGAATCAATGTGCGAAGTAGTCCGCCTGGACTGTCTATCTCTCTCTCCCAAAGGAGGAGGATATGTAGAAGGTGGAAGTCCCGCTAAATGACGAGAACGGCGAGGAGCCGCACCCGAATCCATAATGACTCAAAACATGTAAAATGACTCTCTAACTATGCAAACCCTAGGCAAGCTAACGTGCATAGAGCATACACCAATAAAATCTAAAGCCAAACATAAGCAATCAAGGGTAGGATAAATGAGCTCTGAATGAAGCAGGTATGTCTCGCCTAGGAGAGGCTTGAGACTCCCATACACAACAAGAGGAGGTACGTAACCAATTATTGTGGCCCTCAGCATCAACAAATAAAGCGACTGTGTTGTCCGACCCCAACCTGGCCAGGACACCCGCAAAATAACCCCTACAGAGTACCCCCTCGATATCCTAGGTAAGGAAACTAAGGTCACCTCAATATAATCAATGCTCAGGCGGACAGTCGCAGGTAGGATTGACCGTATGGGCAGGGTAGCAAATCCCGAAACTCTCGAAAGAGCCCCCAGATACGAATACAATCCTGGAAATATCTCCGGTGCTACTCAGTTATGACTAGGGGTCATCCCAATCAATAACCGCTCACACTGCCTCGTGCTTAACTCCCTTTTGAGAGGAGGATCTTGAGAAACACCAATTATACCAAGGAATTTCACACTCTCACCTGGACAGACACATACATGTTGTTTAGTGGTCTTGGAGAATTTACTCACAATGAACTATTCGAAGACCCTAAAACCTAATCTTGTTGGTGAACCCTATCAAATAAAATAGTGTAGTTCATTTGATTTAAGCGTTGATTTTAATTGGCTTTATTACTCAAAAAAGATAGATGACCGTGCAACCAATGGTGTTATGACACAACATGAAGCAAAGTGCACACCTAACAATCAATGCAAATGCATTGTGTCCATGAAAAAAATGGTATGCTACTATGTGAAATGCACAATTTTCTTCAAATGATAAATGCAAGCTTTCTTATATGAAATCCTGACTAATAGTTCAAAGCAAATCTAGTGCAAGTACCATGCAAAATGCAAGATGCAATGCATAATGATAATCAAATATTTTTGGATTTTTTGAAATAAAAATGAGATACTAAAGCAAAAGAATGGTTCTACAACCCCCAGACTCTGCAAGCACAATCAAGTAGTACTCAAGCAAAGTACTAAGGTAAAAGAAATCTAATGCACTAATCCCAAAACAAAAAACAAAAAATGCAATGATAAGAACATTCTTCAAGAAAGAAATTTTACCCTAAAAAAACGTCTCTGGTCAGAAACAGAGGTGTATACAGACTCTAGCAGTATCAAAGGAGACTCAACAATCATCAAAATTCACCCAGCAACAATCAATCTTCCTCTAGAGGGAAAAAATAAGGGCATACACGACTGTTCACAGTAAAACTGCGTGTGTACGTGGATATAGCAGTGAAACCCACGTATATACGCGACTGTGAGTTAAAAACTCGCGTACAGGAAGAAAAGTCCATAAAAATAAAGGCAAACAGACAAGTTGAGACCAACTTCACACCAATCAGACACCACCAGGCTAACGTGCCCCCAGACCTGACACAGAAATAGAGAAAAAAAGAGCAATTCAAAGTCATTGAATGCCGATAGAAACCCCTAAAGGACAACTACTAGGAACTCCCCGTAGGAGTTGCCAATTCTGTTACAGAGAGAAATTCCTATGGCTTGGGGTACCACAACAGACAGCTTGACTCCAGAATTCAATCCTTTCCAATATGCAAGAGAAATCAAATATCTAACACTAAAGGATCAGACCTCATACCTTATTCGGGATGGTTGAAATAGATCCCCATTGAGCTTTCCAACTTTAGCTTGAATTGATGGATCACTTCCTCAACAAGAAGTAAACAAGACAAGCATACTATATATATTGGTGTTAGATCTACTCTAGCATATGTAATCAACAACGTATAAGCATTTGAAATCATCCAAGGATAAAATATTCATTCAAACATACATTATTGGATAGGAAAAGATATTTCTATTAATATAAAATCAGAGATTACAATGAATACAACCTCTGTCGGCACGTCTGCGAATCAGAGAAACTGAATCCCCCACTTGGGCCTCCACCACCTCAATCCTCCATCTCTCGATAGCAAGCTCACAAGCAAAAGGCAAGGTTGGGAAGAACACCAAAGTGCTCCAAGGGACAAAGGGATGCAGACTCAAGCACAAGTTCCGACAACAATGGACTATAGTTTCTTTGCTCTCAATTCTCTTATACCTTCAATGTATCCAAAGGGTTCCTTATATAGCTTTTCAATGGGGTAATGAAAGGTCGAATCCAAGCGATCTCAAGGCATTTGGAAGGCCAGAAGACAAGTGAGTCGGATCCATGTCAAGGAAAACTCCAAAAGGATTTGGATTTTGTACACATCCCGATGTACGCGGTTTTAGGGGTCAAACCCACGTATATATGCGATAAGGGGTTTAAAAGTCATGTATAGCAATTTTCACATGTTTTTAGGGATGGTTTAGGTAACATCAAAGGACAAAAAATGGTCCAAGGGGTCTAATGAGTCTGCAGAGGGACAGGGGAAGGCCATACAAGTGTGATTCACCTGGTGTGGTAAGATCAGCTATAACACCTGGTACTTCGTACTCGTATTCAACAGACCTCCAAAATTTGTATCTAAAAAACATTAGATGGAACTTCATTCTTACAATCCAGTATGCATAATTATATCCTATAAATATTGGAGGTCTGTTGGTGGCTATCCCTTCTTGTTGATCCATAGGGTTTTTTTTAATAGGATCTTCCTTCCAGTCGTTAAACTGTAGTGAAGGATCTTGCTATGATACCAATTGTCGGAATATTGGACAATACTGAGGGGGGGGGGGTGAATCAGTATTGATAAATTTTAACTTCTAAAACCACTTTTAAATTATTCATTAACACACGTGATCGACAAGACACAAGGAACACAATTTTTATCTTGGAATCCCAATTGAGAAAACCACCAACACTTTCTATTACTGCAAAATTTTATTTACAAGTTTTATCAGCTACTACTAAAAGGATGCTACTACACCCTATTTACTAGCTTCTACTGGAAGGAGGATACAACCCCCTGGTTTATTAGCTACTTCTAAAAGGATGCTTCTATACCCTTTTTCCCAGCTACCACTAGAAGGAGGATACAACCCACCTGTAGGAATATACCCTGCCCTAGCAGCACCCTACCACCATATTATGTTTTTATTAGTCTTCCTGATCTCCTCATATCTTTAATATTGTCACTGATTTCTTATTAATTCCTTGGTATTTGTCTTATGCTGCTGCTACATGGATCTAGACTACAGAGACAACTTCATCCAATATTAAACTTCTGTATATATATAACATTGTGTCTTGATATCGAAAACCGTATCCTTTTTGGAATCACATCCCTTCGTTAATCACGTCCTTCCAAGGAGTAAATCGTGTCTTTTTGTCAATAATTAACTCATTATTTGGTTTCTATAGTCATTCCATTTCTTATTAATTAACTCTGTCTTTATCTCCTCATAAATCTCTGTTTATATCTTGCGAAATTACCCGTGTGATTTCAAACATAAAATCCTTCCGCAACAACCTTTTTGCAATTACGGGTTGCGGATTGCAGGTGTGCATTTTGAATTTTCTTGAAAATTGCTACCACAATTACCTTTCTACATTTATCTTTCCATAAATACCTTTCTACAATCGTCTTTCCACAATCACCTTTCTGCAATTGCGATTTGCGAATCGCGGGTATGCATTTCAATTTTTCTTGAAACTGATTTCGCAATTCCCTTTCCGCAAAACTTCTTCCGTAATTTGCGGATTGCGGATGTGCCTTCCAAATTTTTTTAAATGGGATTCCACTAATCTCTTTCTGCAACTCTTAGGAACCGTCGATCGCTTTGCGGAATCCTCCTCATCCATTGATCAGTTACTGAACATAGAGCTTTCACTTTAGCGTTGTGGAATGTTATCTTCCATGCATATTTACTTTGAGGATCCTTTCCCTGTCGTCAATCTATTCTCTTGATATGATCTTAGCTGTCCAACCTCTACTAAATAAGCCTACTACAACTCCACGACTTTGTGTTGATTGATAAGAGGATCAATCAATAAAGCTCGATCAAACTTTGTTGGACTTGATCCCCTCGCTGGATCTACACATTATCTTTGTTGATTCATTTGTACAGGTATTCAAATTATCAATTGATTCATGATTTAAACACACAAGGAGTCAATTATTAATGGACACAGAGATATGCATAAATAGTCCTTCTCAATTCAAACATAATGATATCAGATTGAAACACCGAATTCATGATAACACCTCATGTGTCTATCCAGCCTCATCACACATGCCACATCATTATGCATGCCATGTCATCGCTTCCTTTGTTATTCCTTTGTCTTACACTAAGTTTTTGCTGCCATCATGTTTATTGGTTATTCCTTTGTCATTATTGAAATCCTTTTACATCAATGATAACTATATACAACAGAAGTTGAAATAATGACACACGTCAGTCCGTACAAGTCCGCTATACTGGGCCAGTCCTCGAAGATGTTATGTTGGAAAACTTAACATAAGTTCCACTTGGTGAATGCAATTCTACTCTAACTTGTGGGGTTGCAAAGAAGACAGACTAGGCTATCTCAGGGTGAAGTTTCAGATCTTGAAGAGCATAAATTCGAAGATACAACAGAATCAAGATCAAACAATTATGTAGAAGAAATTGGAGAAAACTAGGGCTTCTTATTCCAGGCACTTCCCTCCATCAATTAGTTGAAAAAGGAGGACTATCAAACTCGC
The DNA here is from genome assembly GCA_001517045.1 of Pseudotsuga menziesii. Lineage (NCBI taxonomy): Eukaryota > Viridiplantae > Streptophyta > Pinopsida > Pinales > Pinaceae > Pseudotsuga > Pseudotsuga menziesii. Next base: position 337,651 of record LPNX010196859.1, read on the forward strand.
CCTATGAGGGAGCATCTTTCTATGTAAGAAGTTTTTAATTTTGTGGATTTTTTATTTTATTTTTGACCTAACACTACTGCCGGGGAAAACTAGGGCATCGGATATTTTGTAGTTCTATCCACAGTTTGGGAAAATATGTATGATGCTCATCTCCCTAGGAAGCACATCTTTCTATCCAATAAAATATGAAAGATACCTAAGTTTAAAAATTAGGGTTTCTCTTTCAAACCCTAGGTCCACTAGAAGTAGTATTCCATAAAATCTTCCAAGAAAGCATCAAGTTGAAGCAATCTCATTGGAGCCAAGGACTTCAGAGCATGGAAGTATAGAGTGCTTCTAATACTTGAAGAAGCATGACTTGGAGAACTATGTCAATGAAGAAGCTGCAGATCCAGAGGGAGATGGAGACAAAGCACAAGAAGGACTTAGTAAAAAATAAGAGGATTATTTCCGTCTCCATTGGATCTCACATGTATCATCCTTGAAGAATCCCAAGGATATGTTCAATGCAATGGTTAGCTTGTACGAAGGAAAGCACATCAGCAGGAAGATGACCTTGAGAACGCAACTAAAGGATGTGAAGATGAAAATGTCAAAAAACATTCAATCTTACTTCATAAGAATCTCTCAAATCAAGGATAAACTAGAAGCCATTAGACACTGTCGAAGAAGCAGAAGCATAGATTACAACCTTGAATAGTCTTTGAAGTTCATAGAAATATTTCATTCAAGAGATTTGTTATAGAAGGAATCTCACCTATGGAGGAATGCACGTAAGAAGAAGCTCGATTGATAGCAAAAGAAGAAGAGATGGATGAATATTACAATCAAGCCGTAACAACTCATACGAAGAAGTATCAAGAGATACATAACTAGGTTTGTGGTTTCTCTTAGAAAGAGGGAGTCTATCATGGTGATACATTGCTCTAAGGACCATACACACCTCTTTAGTGATGAATATTACACTAAACAGTTGATGTAATCAAAGTAAAAGAACAAATCGAGCAACCTCCAGGATATGGAGGCTCTCTACAGAGAACCATCTATATGCAAAAAGGATTTGTACAAGCTTAGTAAGCACCCATGGGATAACACATGAGGAGCTTGAGGATCAACTAGAGTGATGGAGATCCCAACCTTTACTACAAGGTTGAATGTAGAAACCTAAAAAGGACGAGAAGCTCATAGATGGGTGCAAGAGAAACTTGCAACAAAGTTCGAGAATGAGGATCTTGATATCTAGTGACCTCGAGAGACGACATAGATGGATACATAGAAGGTTAACAGCAGAGGATTCTATCTATCAATCTAATGTCCCTATGGAAAGAGTACATGATGTAGAGGGAGGATGGTGCTCCACTTCATAGGGAGTGACTACGGTAGATCTCAAACTTTAACAATATTGACATGATTCTTGAGATTAAAGGTGTGGAAAAATTGAGAGGATATTTTCCTTAGCCAAGGAAAAGGTGTGGTTGAGATAAGGTTTGATATATTGGGCTACACCGATGGCATCAAACTTGAAATCAATATGTGATCCTACTTCATAAATAGTTGATGTCATAGTCCACATGAAGAAGATTGATTTGTTGATATACTTGACAAACACAAAGCCAAATATTTGCTTTGCGGTGAATACCTTGATCTGGTACATAGTGGAGCCAAGATGTGTTCACATGGTTATGGAAAAGCACATGGTGAGGTACCTGAAGGGTACAGTTGAGTATGGCCTTATACATGCAAGAGACCAAAGTATCTACCTACAAGGATACAATGACTTTGATTGGGTTAGCACTACTACAAATGAAAAAAGCACTCCGGGATATTACAGAAAGAGGACAAGTGTTGCTCTCGATGCAACCTAGGATGAATATATTGCAGCTAAGAAGAAATCAAGGGGATATTCCTCAAGCAATGAGAAACATGTACCTTGATACAGAGGAATTCTATCAATGAAGACGAAGATCATACTCTTATCCATTTCATCATTGGATAAGAAGGGATGCATTTATAAGGACACACAGATTCACCACTAGTACACAGGTCCTATGTGATTTATTGTGTAGAAGATTTACTCAACCTTTCTGATCATGAGAAAGATAGGAACATGTCCTCGGAATCAGGCGATGAAGTAGAGCATGTTGTCGAAGACTCCAATAATTCATGCAAGGATATAAATATCAAGAGGGAATCTACTAAATAAACAAAGATAAGTATTTGAATTGTCATTTCCTATATATCTAGTTGCTTAAATGACATTGCTTAGTTGTGTACATATCTATGTTCAAGGAATTGTATTATGCATGATAGAATGTTTGCATTAATGAACAATATACTACTAATATGCATGTGATGGGTAAGTGACCTATGGTAACATTCCTTTGCTACTTATCTATAATGAAACCTCTTTGTTGACATGTTGAGAGTAGTGCACACTCTTAATAATGTCCCGGTATAGAAGGAAGGAATCTAGAAAGTTGCAGTGTGTATACGAGATATGGATGAATGTTATATTGACTAAAATAGTTGCATGATTATATGACATATATCTTTATGCATAAGAATTTGTCATTGTGAATATGTCTAGAACATTATGAAATGTTTCTAGCCATGTAACGGATGTATTTGACTTGTAGGAAGGATTGTATGCAATCATCTGCAAGAGAAGAATGATGAAGTTATGAATGTACAAGAGAATACTGATGAAGTTGCGAATGTACAAGAGAAGAATGATGAAGTTGTGAATGTACAAGGAAATAACAATGTAGTTGTGAATGTACAAGAAAATAATGATGAAGTTGTGGATGCACAAGAAAATAATGATGAGCCCTAGTGGTTTGGTCACTGTATAGAGATCCTGGTCGTATCTTCATGGGTAGATCCCAACATGGTTGGTGGCATCCTCAGAAGGAAGATCCCAGGAAGGTTGGTCATATCTTCAAATAGGAAGATCCCAATGAGATGTAGTCCTACGGACAAGAACACTCTCTTGTTGAGAGTGGTCCTAGCCATAGAAGAAAACATTGTCGAAAAATCGCCAATGTCCCGAAAAATCGCGAGATTTTCGGGACGACGATTTTTACCAGCGAAAAAATCGCGATATTTACCAAACATCGCACTGCGTGAGGTTAAGGAAAAATCGCCGATGTTTTCAGAAAAATCGCGCCACGAAGGAAAAAAATTGTCGGTTGACCTTCGGGCACGTTAAAAGGCAATTTGGTCATTGTTTAGGGTTCCAATTATCATTAGACTCTGATTCTCTTCGTGGACACCATTGGAGACGGGGAGGGTAACTTGTAATCATATTCTGACGGCCATCGAATCTCCAGCCTGCTCAGTGCTCACTGCAAGTGCATTCATCCGCGGCGAGGACACAGGTTAGTAACTTGGTAATGGTTTTAAAGTTTAGTTTTTAATAAAAATTGTTGAAATTTGAATTCGCGTGGACAGTCCAAAGACAGTGGAGTCGTGGACAGTCTGACTCTTGAATTGGTTTATTGCACAGCTGTATAGTATAGTTTATTACAACATTATACTTATTATATATATTATATAGTATGTAATATGTATATTATATACTATCTACGATACAGTATATAGTATATACTGTATAGTATATATAATATAATATATATTATATATTATATAGTATATAGTATACAGTATATACTATATACTGTATTGTATATATAGTATATACTGTATACTATATACTATATACTATATACTATATAATATAGTAATATACTATATATTATATATTATATAATATAAACTTTAAAATCCCAAAAGGGTTTTTAGTGTATAGAATTCCACCTTTATTTGGCCCGTAAACTTTAAAGGAGCACTATTCTTTCAAAACGAAGGAAAACATTCTTGTATAATCTCATCAGAGCTATTAATTATGTTGTTGGACAAAGGTCAAGCAATAAACCAGCAAGCTTATAAACAACATGTTGACAACTACACAAACAATTGCATATATCAGCTGAATATGAAACAAGCTTGTCAAGTTGCAGTATAATCATCTTCATTAATAGGGAGTCAGAGTATGTGTACCTTCGTAGACTTTGTCTAGTTGATGACTAGTTGAGTAGGTGAAATGAAAATGCTTAAGGAAAAACAAATGATTAATACCAAGAAAGGGAGGTTCTTTCCTTAATTAATCTTTTATTTGGAAATGTTCTAACTAACAAGCAAATTAAACAATTTGAGAGGTGAAAAAAACAAACTAGTCCCCAAAAATTGTAAAGAAGAAAAGAGAAGTTTGAAGAAGAGAAGCTAAACCTTTGATCAATGCTAATGAGGATTTTAAACAATCGATACCGGATAACCAACCTTTAAATTTAAACTAGAAAACAATATTGTTGAAACATAAATCTGTCAAATTGCCTCCAATAGGAACCCTCAAGGCAGTAAGTACTAAGGGATTGAAACCTTTTCCCTACCTACCATGTTAAAAAATGGAACACTTAACAATAAAATTGAGATCTGGTAGCAAACAGACATGAGGGCTGAGCACACAGATCAAAGAGAATTCGAGAATTGGGACAATAATAAAAATTATGGATAAAGGATAGAACAAAGAAAACTCTAAGTAATATGCAAAACCACACTTTTATTGAAATAAAACACAGTTACACAGTTTACAACCAAGAAAGTGCACCAGTGAAAGAAATCAAGAAGCCTAAAAACAACCTACATTTGAGGTAAAAAGAGGGGCTTGTCAACTAGGTCACCCGAAACTAAGGCCTACAACAAGAAGAAAACAGACTGACAAGCAAGTAAACTATATTATAGTAAATTGTAATATACTAATATATATTATATAGTAATATAGGTGTATTACAGCCACAGTATAGTGTATTTTAATGTAGATTGATAATACATTTTAATTTTTTAATGATAATCATAATGTCTTTTTTTAATCATAATGTTTTTTTTTAAATTTTTTAAATTTGTAATATACTAAATTTTTAATCATAATGTATTTTTTTTTTGTTTTTTTTGCAGCCACAGGTTTGAGTCTTGACTTTTAAGTTTTGAGGCTATACATTTTGCAAAAATGCCAAAGGCATTGGACCCATTTTGGAAATATGCTGACCTTGAAGATGGAACAAACCAACAACGATTGAATTCCAAATTGTGTGGACAACATATGACAGGAGGCATTAGCAGGTTGAAGTACCATTTGGAAAAACTCCCTGGCCATGATGTGGGGCTTTGTAGTGCCATTACCCCCGATATTATGAGAATGGCCCATGATGCAATTCACTCGAAAGATAGAAAAAGGGAAGAGTCAGCTGCAAATCGAGCTGAACTTGCAGCAGGTGGAGTGGTTAGGACTTCAGGGACATATGATTATGATCATTCGGATGCCACTGAGGGTTGTGTTGGGGGCTCCACGGCCATGGGTTCAGCTTCCGTGAGGGCTGCTGCCTCATCTTTCTTTGTTCCATGGAATAACATCAAGTCCATGGTTAAAAAAAGGGAGAAGGAAGAAGCAGATAGGATTATGGGGAGGATGTTTTTCTGGAGTGACTTGCCTCTTACAATAACAAGAAAAAATCCTTTTTTTCAGCCTATGTGTGATGCCATTTCTATTGTTGGCCCAGGGTACAAGTGCCCTACATATGAGGAGATTCGAGGCCCAATTCTTCAAGCAGAGAAGAAAGACATCAATACTAGATTGGAGGAATTCAAACAGTCATGGGAGATTTCTGGATGCACATTGATGTCTGATGGTTGGTCAGATGCGAAGGGTAGGAACCTTCTCAATTTCTTGGTACAGTGCCCTAAAGGTACCATGTTTATCAAATCTGTTGATGCATCAGCATAGGTAAAAGAAGCAGCATTGTTGTGTGAGTTGTTGGATGGGGTCCTTCAGGAGATTGGTGTGGACAATGTGGTGCAGATCGTAACAAATAATGCATCCAATTATGTGGCTGCTGGTAGATTGCTTATGGAGAGTCACCCCTCACTATTTTGGAGTCCATGCGTTGCGCATTGTATTGATTTGATGCTGGAGGATGTGGGAAAATTCCCTTCATCAAGGAGGTTGTTGATCAGGCTAGGAGTATCACCAAATTCATATATAACCATGCTTGGGTTCTTAGCCTCATGAGGAGATGCACGAGAAACAGGGAATTGTTGCGCCCTGGAATCACATGATTTGCCACCAACTTCATTTCTCTTCTGTCTTTGCTTCAAGTTCAGTTTGAACTGAAGCAAATGTTTGTTTGTGATGAGTGGCGAGATTGCACATATAGCAGGAGAGAGGATGGGAAAGCCATCGCTAGATTGGTTTACACCGACTCCTTTTGGGAAGGAGTGGAGGAAGTGTGCTCAATCAGTGAACCTTTGGTAAAGGTTTTGAGATTAGTTGACAGTGGCAAGCCCGCTATGGGATATTTGTACGAGGCCATGGATAGGGCCAAAGAGTCTATTCGGTCTTATTATGTCGGGAAGGGTACCCCTAGACACAATAGACATATGATGCTATGGGAGTTGATTGATACACGATGGAATGGGATGCTCCATCGACCTATTCATGCAGCTGCACTTTTCCTCAACCCTGCCTTTTCATACAAGTGTAAGTTTGATTTTGATGAAGAGGTTTTGGAAGGGCTTATCGAATGTATGAATAGGATGGTACCTAATTTTGAGACTCGGGAGAGTATTACTCGTGAGATGGAGATGTATCGAGAGGCTACTGGACTATTTGGCTACGCCGATGTTGTTCATGCAAGGAACAATTGGACTCCAAGTAAGTGATTTCAAATTAGAATTTATTTGTATTTTGAACTTCAAATTCTTAAATTTTAATTGTGTTTTATGATTTATCATTTTATTTGAAATTTGAATTATTTAATCCGATTCTCTTTCTTTCTTGTTTATTGTAGGTGTTTGGTGGAGGACATATGGTGCAAGGGCACCAAATTTAAATTTTTTTTCCATCCAAGTCCTCAGCCAAACCTGTAGCTCTTCTGGATGTGAGCATAATTGGAGTGTCTTTGATAAAATACATTCAAAGAAACGCACCGAGTAAGTACTAAGAACTTTATCAAAGCAATTAAATTCATTGTAATTTAAGATCCTGTTTCATATTGGTTTCCTCTGGCATCAAGACTCATTAAATCTTTTTATCACCCTCTTACAGGTTGGATTTTCCATGCCTGAATGACTTGGTGTATGTCCACTACAATCTTCGACTGTGGATGAAGCAGGTGGAGAAATCACCTGATGTGGATGCCATTTGCTTGGACAATATTGATGTATTGTCAAAGTGGAGGGTGGAGGTTGAGTTACCTATCATGGAGGAGGAACTTGCATGGTTAGATGAGGAGCAGTAGCAGTAGCAGCAGGGGCAGGAGGGTGAGGAGGAGCAAGAGGAGGAACAGGAGGAGGAGGCGGACCGCTTTGACCTAGAGGACTTCATGGAGGGTGATGTGGCTTCATCAGCAGTACCTTATATAGTGGTCGATGCATCTACTCCCTTATTGGCACCGAGTCCCTCATTGGCACCTAGTCCCTCATTGGCACCTAGTAGTATAGGGCTAGGACCTTCTACTGTCAGGGGCAGGCCTGGCAAACAACCCATTATATTTTCCTGTAAAAGGGGAAGAGGGCATTGATTTATATTTCAGAGACAGATAGTTAGCTACTAGTTTTGTGATGTCATTTTGTAATATCATTTATGTATTGGACCATTGATTTCCCACTTTTGAGTACTATTGGACAACTATATTCAGACTTTCAGTATCGACTTTTATGTCTCATATTATATTTGGCATGCCTACATGATATCTATCAGTGTTTTTTCTATATTTATGTGTCAATGTATTTATTTGATGTCATTGTTGCTTTATATGGTTAAAATTATGAAAAAATGAATATATTTTGTGTTTTTAAATATTTTCCGTGGTTTGCCGATTTTTGCCGATTTTTTTCGTCGATGTTGCTGAGAAGATGTTTTATGGACCCTTGCCAATTTTTTGCCGATGTTGATGTTTTCTTCTATGGTCCTAGCACTTACAAGATGAGGATGGTCTTGCGGATGATAATACTCTCATATGGAGAGTGGTATTGCATTCATTTGTGGATGAGATCTCACATTAATTTGCAGATGATAGTATTCTTATTGAGGATGGTCCTGCAGACAAGAACACTCTCTTGTTGAGAGTGGTCCTAGCACTTTCCAACTGAAGATGGTCATGCGAACGATAGTACTCTCATATTGGAGAGTGGTCCTACAGACAATAGTACTCTCATATTGGAGAGTGGCCCTGCATTCATTTGCAGATGAGATCTTACATTCATTTGCAGAAGACAATATCCTAGTTGAGGATGGGTTTGCAGACAAGAACAATCTCTTATTGAGAGTGCTCCTAGAACTTACAGGCTGAGGATGGTCCTGTGGACAATAGTACTCTCATATGGAGAGTGGTATTGCATTCATTTGCAGATGAGATATTGCATTCATTTGTAGATGGTAGTATCCTTGTTGAGGATGGTCTTGCGGACAAGAAAAATCTCTGGTTGAGAGTGGTCCTAGCACTTTTTGACTAAGGATGGTCCTGCAGATGGTAGTACTCTCATATGGAGAGTGGTCCTGCATTCATTTGTGGATGAGATCTAGCATTCATTTACAGATGGTAGTATCCTTGTTGAGGATGGTCCTGCGAAGAATAACACTCTCTTGTTGAGAGTGGTCCTAGCACTTTCCAACTGAGTATGGTCTTGCAGTCGATAGTACTCTCATATGGAGAGTGGTCCTGCATTCACTTGCAGATGAGTTCTTGCATTCAATTGCAGATGATGATGTTCCATCATTGTGTATGTTGCGGGTGATTTAGTTCAGTATTTGTAAACTGATGATACTATAGTTGATGCTTGAGATGATGATGATGCGACGAGATGTGATACTCGTGATGATGATGGAGATGTGATGCTCGTGATGATGATGGAGATGTGATGCTCGTGATGATTCTTGAGATGTGATGCTCATGATAATGCAACGAGATGTGATATTGGTGATGATGCTCAATATGTGATGCTTGCGATGATGCTCGAGATGTGATGCTCGAGATGTGATAGTTGTGATGATTCTAGAGATGTGATGCTCATGATGATGATCGATATGTGATGCTCGTGATGAGGCTTGAGATGTGATGCTCGTGATGATGCTTGAGATGTGATGCTCATGATGATGCTTGATATGTGATGCTCATGATGATGATGCGATGATGATGTGATGCTCCATGATGATAATGTTCCATGGATGATGACGGTGTTGATGTAGTTGTGAAAAATTCCTATGACGTATAGACTTACCAATCAGTTGTATAGATGTGTTGTTGTGTTATATAATACTTTCCTTGTTAAGAGGGAGTGTTAAAGAAATATAACTGCAAAAGATATTATATTTTGTATTATTATTATTATTATCATTATTTCACTTTCTGGAGATGTTGTTCCTCCAATTAGGGATGCCATTGATGTAATTGGTCATGTAAAGTCTTTAGGTAAAACCTTCGTTGTAAGTCGAGTCAGTAGTACCCACAAAAGTATTATTAAAATGTAATTTTGAGTCTCCTAAGGTGAGTCGGCCCTAATTGGGAGGAGAGGTCAGCCTTGTTGGGTTATTATGACTCTCCACTAATCAGTATAAATAGGGGAGGCGCCTCCCTCATTTGGACACACTCATAACTCAGTAGTTGCGATAGAGAGAGAAGGAACAATTCATCTAGGAGAGAGGAATCGATCCAATATTATTCTTAGGGTCTTATAAGTATTATTCTTTGGGTCTTACAGTGTACTTGGTTGAATTCTATGTTGAGGAAGTTTTGTTGGGTTTTCTCCCCCATGAGGGTTTCCTAGGATAAATATTTGTGTTATTTTGTGTGGTTGTGATTGTCTTTCTTTCAATGATCCTTTTGTATATGGTTATGATGCTAAATGTTTTTAGATCTTATATAACCATCAAAATTCTAACATTGTGCAGAGCTAGTTTATCAAGAATTTAACTTTGTTGTCTAACTAAACTTAAATCAAAACCTAATTCTTCAGAAAGGAATTCATTCACACAAACATAATTCAAAATGAAATTCAAAGTATAAGATGCATTCAATCCAGGTGATCCTTGGAAATTGTCCAAGTACTAATAATTTTGATGCAACTATCTTGATTATCAATACAGAGTTTCGTTTATCAAATGGAGCAACCTTATGACTCTGATCACACAAAAGAATCCAAACTAAGTGAATTGACAATCCCCAATTACTCTAAGTATAACTTGTCTCAGCAAAGTGTAGGTACTGTTGATCTCATGCAGACAAGAAATCTGCTCAGCAATACAATTCTATACATGTTGTTAAATTTCATAGTTTAAGATAAAACTAAACTCAATCGAAGGGTTTAAAGCCGAGAACTAAAACAAAGCTTAAAACTATTAAAAGATCAACTCTATAAATTAAAAAGAAAAAAAATAGAGGAAATTTCAGGTCTAAAATGGGCCTTATAAGAAAACGCGCCAACTATAAATTTTGTGAGTTGGAATTCAAGAACCAATAGAATTTCAATAAAATGAGTCAACCATAATGGTTGAATTGATATATTTGTCATAAAAGAAAACTATTTTTTTTGTTAATATTTTCGACATATCTCCCTGTGTTTTTACTCAAATTTCAATCGGGGGAGCTCGTTGGATGCGGAATTTAATTACGCATCCAACGAGTACCCACACTGCATACTTTTGACGGACCCTGCTACCCCAAAAATAAGAAATACTTGAAAAAATGTCATCATCACGTTTTTTCAGGTATTTCTTATTTTTGGGGTAGCAGGGTCCGTCAAAAATATGTAGTGTGGGTACTTGTTGGATGCGGAATTAAATTCTGCATCCTACGAGCTCTCCTGCTCAGAATTTGAGTAAAAACACATGGAGATAGGTAAAAAATACGATAAAAAAAAGTAGTTTTGTTCTTCTTCCTCCAAAATTAATAACTATTATTTTATCATTTTAACTATTATTTTATTATTTTAACTATTATTTTATTATTTTCCTTAGGAGGCCCATTTTAAACCTCAAATTTCCTCTAATGAATATGACTATTGTACACATAATTTGTTGATGTAAATCCAAATCTGATATGAAACAACCTATAGGGTTTTATCCATTCCATGATCAATTTTTAGAATTATAGAAAACCAAACCACACACTTCAAGCAATATTACTGTAAACGAAATAAAATCTAGTTTGCAATATGAATAAAAATACTTACAACAACAATAGTGATTAAGTATTGTTGTATCTCTTAAAAAGGGCCCTTCTTTCAGAGCGTCTGTCATAGGCCGAGAGAGTTGCGACTGTCACAGGCCGAGAGAGGCAATGAGTGCTATGACTATCACAAATCGACCCACAGACCGAGAGAGCTGTGAGTGTCACAGGCTGAGAGAGCCATGACTATCTTAGGTAGAGACTGTCATAGGCCGAGAGAGGCCGTGAGAGCTATGTGCTCACTGAGTGAGGACAAGAGAGTTCGTGAGAGGCTGAGCATGGTCGAGGGAGAGGGGATGGGAGTCATCGAGACTTCTCTGAGTGAGATTGAGGTCGCTGGCAGATTTGGATCTGTAGAGATCTACATGTTACTGCATGTGGATTTTCTTGCTGGCGTTTAAGGGTGTGAGGGCCCTTTGAATAACTGGGGATGGATCGCCCTTCGGATCCAATCCCCAAGGATTGTAGGCAGTCTTTGGATGCTGCCTTTAGGGATATTGTGGCTGCTACACCCGCCCTCTTTGGAATCTGATGTAGGGGATGGCCTTGATAAGAGGGCCAACACTCCAAGAATATAGATCATGTCGGCTTCTTCTAGGTTGAAAGCTCTCGCTCTGAGTGAGAGAGGATTGATAAGACAGTTTACAGGTATTTTTCCATTGCCAAAAATAGTGGATAACTGGATCAAAAAAAATTGGATGCCATTGATATCTGGAGGACTACAACATTGCTTTTCGGCAAAGGCTTCTTCACCTTTTTGTTTGAAAATAGGGATGACATGGATATGATCTTCAGTAGTGGGCCTTATTTCATGGGACCTCGAGGGTTATAACTAAATCGATGGAGCTTATATTTTGATCTAGAAAAGGATGCGCCCTTTTTTGTATGAGTTTAGGTATGCTTTCCACATCTCCCGTTACACTGCTGGAATGATGAAACACTACAAGCAATAGGAAACTCTCTTGGAAAATACATTGATAAAGCAGAACTGAAAGGTCCACTCTTCTATTGCGCAAGGATCTATGTAGAGGTTGATCTAGAAAAGGGGCTACCTGAAATTGTAAGCCTATTCATGGATAGCGGGGAGCATGCACAAAAGGTCGATTATGAGAAACTGCCGTTCAAATGCAAGAAATGCCACGAGTATGGCCACTTTGTCAAAAACTGTATGAAGGCAGTATAAGAGAACATAGAAGTAACTCAAGAAGAAGGCTAGCAGCAAGTGAAAAAATGAAGGAAAAGGGAATACTTAAACCGTGAACCAAGGGATCCATAGCTAGAAAAAGAAAAAACAACAATGCTGGGAGAAAAGGATGGCACAAAAAGCAATTAATTCAATGTTTTGGATGCAAAGGAAGGGTAAATAATCATGAATGAAGCAAACCTGGTCGAAGACATTATAGAACCCCAGGATGCATTAGCAGGAAGTAACAACCCTCCATATTCTCCCAGAGAAGATCAGATAGACACAACAATGGGGGATTCCACAACGCCTGGTGGATCTTGGGAAAAAATGGTAAAACAAAGTAGAGTGCCCTCTTTTGCATCACCTGGCTCTTCTTCAAATGGGTCACAAGAGACTCTCGAAACAACCCCAAACACCAGAGGAATAAATTCACAAAGATATCACAGGGAGAAGGAAGTAGAGAAAGAGCTTGATATTAGAGGGTAGCAGAGTATTAAAGAAACAAAACTCCTTCAAAACACCAAAACTATAGGGAGATCGGATGGAAGTGCTAGGGTAGGGCCTCAAACAAGCAATAAGTAATGAAAGTTGTCTCTTGGAATTGTAGAGGGTTGGGAAAAACAAAAAAAGTGGAAGCCATAAGGGACATCATCAAATCAGAAAGGCCTAACATCCTGCTCATCCAAGAGACAAAAATGAGTGCTGTGGAAGTGTTGGTGCTTTCGCACCGCTCCTAGACAATCAGCCAAGGAAAAGCTATAAGCTCCAATGGCGCCTCATGAGGAATAACGACTTTTTTGTCAAGTCAGTATGTTATAAAAAATGTTAAGTAAAATCAAAACTAGCTCCTCACAGAGTTTCAAGAAAAAGACGACTCAAATGATTTTTATGTATGTAATATGTATGGACTAGCACATCACAGTGACAAGCAAGCCTTCTGGAGCAGTCTTCCAGCTCTAAAAGAGGATCTAAAAGGGAAAGATCTCATAATTGTCAGAGAGTTCAATGCTACCAAAGCACAATTAGAGAGAAGAGGGGGCTCCAGAGTAAGAGATCCCTATGGGGTAAACATGGAGGATTTAATTCTTGAGATAGATTTGCTAGATCCTCCATTAAAAAATGGATAGTATACTTGGAATAATAGAAGCTTGGGTGTGAGATACATTGCGGCCAGGATGGATCGGTTCTTGGTAAGCACCTCTTTTCTGCAAAAAGACTTATCCCTATTTCCTTTGCTATACCTTCTACGGTCTCGGACCACAAGCCGATCTCCTTGACGCTCTCCACCTTAGCAAATCTTGGCCTCATTCCCTTTAGATTCAACTCCTCTTGGGTGCATGAGGAAAATGTCATGGACATAATCAAATATGCATGGAGCAGGTCTTGTGTTGGCTCTTCTAGCTTTATTTGGGAGAGAAAGTTAAGAATGGTTCGGTTTGAGCTGAGAGAGTGGGTGAAAACAAAGTTCAAGAGCCCTAGTAGTAGGAAAATGCAGTTGCAATTTGCACTGGCAGACCTGCAATCTACGTTGGAGGGTGAGGACAACACCCCTCTCCTTATCAGTCAGGAAAAATATCCGAATCAAAAGATTCTAATCGTAGCTAGAGGTGAGGAAGATGATTTGAGGATAAAATCCAGGCAGCTTTGGTTAAAAGGTGGGGATATTAATACGAGGTACTTTCACAATCAAGAAAAAGCAAGGCTCATCTTCAACATGATAAAAGAACTAAGGGCTACATATGAGAATAAGATGATAGAGCAGGAGGAGATCAAGACATAGGTATTCCAACACTTCAGAGATCTATATTAGGACATGGATGAGACTGATCCCATAGCGCAGGAAGAACTATTTTCTAGAATACCTTCACTTATCACGGAGTAGGACAATGAGGACCTTTCAAAATCCATTATGGAGTTTTATGTTAAAGAATCCATTTGGGTAGTGCAAGTGGACAAGGCTCCTAGACTGGATGGCTTCACCATCAATTTTTATAGAGCAACCTTGGAGATCATAAAGGAAGAATTGAAAAAAATGCTAAATTGGACGAGGACAAAGGACAAAGTTGGGGGGGCCACCAACTCTTCCTTCCTCACCCTAATTCCAAAGGAAAAAAAACCTATGACAATAGATTGGTTCAGGCCTATCTCTCTTTGTAACACTTCTTACAAAATCCTGGCAAAAAATATAGCTACAAGAATGAAGAAAGTCATGGGAAAACTAATCTCAGATACACAGGGAGGCTTTGTTGCTAGGTGACAAATTCTAGAAAACATCATTATTGTCCAGGAAGCAATCCACTCTAGCATGGATTGAAAGTGGAAAGGTATGGCTATAAAGCTCAATATGGCTAACTCTTTTGATTGAGTAAATCACTTTTTTTTTGTTGTTGCTAGAAATAATGTCAAAGTTTGTTTTTTCTACAAGTTTCACTAGATGGATTAAAGCTTAAATTAGTAGCCCCTGGATTTCCCCACTGGTTAATGGTAGACCAACCAAGTTCTTTCAGGCCTCCAGGGGTACCTGTCAAGGCCTCCTGCTATCCCCATATCTCTACATACTGGTCACGGACTCCATGAGCAGAAAGTTGTAGCAACATAAGACATTGGGGAGCTCAGAGGTATGAAAATTGCAAGGGGAGTTAGATATGCAAATCATGCACAATTTGCAGTTGACACAATTCTTCTTAGGGGTGCCTCCACGGTTATAGCAGAAAGATTCAAGAAATTTCTCTCTACCTTCCTCAAAGCCTTAGATGGTAAGATCAACACTGATAAGTCAAACGTTTATGGTTGGAATTACCTGCCTGGAAACATGGCAAAGATATCAAGAATTCTAGGATTCGAGAGAATTACAGATTGGAATTCTTTCAGGTATCTAGGCATCCCAATATTTAAAGGTAAAAAAAATAAGGTGGATTGGCTCGACTTGATTGAAATTAAAAAAAAATCAACTCTTGGGGAGCCAGATGGCTCAATCCAACAAGAAATTTAGTGCTGATAAAAATCATTCTCTATGCTTACCCCATTTATGTCTACTCTATTTCCTTTTCTCCCAAACAAATTGTACAAGAAATTAACAAAGAAATTCAAAATTTCCTCTGGAAAGGAGGGAAGGCCACCGGTTCAAAGAAATTTAATCTGATTAGTTGGGAAATCGTATGCAACCCTAAGAACTATGGAGGATAAGGTGTGAGAGATCCACAGGGAATGAATTTAGCGCTGGGTGCTAAAATATTATGGAGAATGGTAACTAGAGATAACGCGTGGTGGAAGCAGGCACTGTAGAAGAATTACATGGCCGACAAGATAAGAAGATGCATTGAAAACGTGGACATGGAAAAGGTTAGGTCTCCAGTATGGGAACTTTGCAAAAAATAAGCCTACCTCATCCAAGATAACTTGTATTGGGAACCAGGAAACGAGAAATACATCAAAATGTGGCATGATAAGCTTGGAAATCATTCATCGGTAAATTACAGACAGGAACTCGGCGAGATTAAGTCGTGGCTTGAGAGCAAAGTCATATTTACCCTGCACGACTTATTTGATTGGGAAATCAATGGATGATGGATTGGGTGGAAGCGACTGGAGATCCTAGCGTGTCTGCAGGTGGATTACACAACCCTCCTCGCGTTACTGTACGGTCACGCTCTTGTGCACAAAAACATTAAGGATAAACACAGATGGGGGGGAAAATGGCCTGTACATGGTGAAGGAAGGTTTCATAATGGTATACAAGAGAAAAAAAAGGTATATAAACAACAGTAAATGGAATAAGATCTAGTGCAATGATGGCCTTCCAAAGGTAGACGCGCTCTTCTAGATTCTTGCTCACCGCAAGAATCTAATAGCTGAAAATTTGAGGAAGAGAGGGATCACTGGGCCAAGTCGCTGCATACTGTGCAAAGAGGCTGGGCAAAGCTTGGAACATTTATTCATAGAGTGTAAATTTACACAAGAAGTTTGGAGTATTGTGCTCAGAGAACTAAAATTGAACATCACTATGCCAACCAACTGGAATGATATATTTTTCAGCTGGAAGGACTACTATCAAGGTTCATTCAAACAAAAACTGGATTTTGCTAGAGCATGGGAAGCTCTCCCAAGGTTTATATGCTGGAAAATTTGGACTTCTAGAAACAAAGAAATTTTTGATGGAGTAAATGCAAGCATTAAGAAAGTCTCCAAATCGGCAAAATCAGTTTGGGTGGACTCTTTATCCATGAGAGGAATGAAAAGCATAAACAAGGAACCTTTATATGTTGAAGAAAGAGCATGGATTGTTGACCTTCTTGGGCATCCCTCTACTAGATTTTGGCCAAACACAAAGAAGCTGAATCTTCCAAGATGGCAGATTAGGATGAGTAATGAAGAATTCGAAAATTGGTGGGCTAAGATAGGAACCAGTTCGTTGTTTTTGACGTTGCCTCGAAAGGCAACCCAGGGCTAGCAGGCACATGTCGATTTATCTATGACCACATGGGGAACAAGCAAAAATAATATGCTTGGTGCATTGGGACAACAACGAACAATGGAGCAAAATTGCTTGCTTTCACTAAAGGGTTGGAACTGGCCAGAGATACCGGGATTGAAGAGATCAGTGTCATTGGAGATTATTTAATTGTCATTAGAGAAGCAATACGAATTACTATAATTCGGAAGAGCCCAACCTCCAAAATGCATCACCTTCTCTTATATCTAGGTAAGGAATTTAAATCAATTTCCTTCATGTTTTAAGAGGCCAAAATCACCAGGCGGACAGGATGACGAAGAAAGGGGTTGGCTTGAGATGCAGAGTTTTAGAGAAGGACAATGATATCCTGGAAAATATTTGGATTCCTTAACCCTGTTTGGTTTATAAAATGTATTTATGCTTAGTATTTCTTGGACAATTTGTAAGGAGGTATAGCTTCCATCATTTAGGCTTTTTTATGAGAGTCTCAAGATAGGAAAGGAGGAACAAGGAGTTATGGATATTGTCTTGTTTTGGGAACATATAGATATGTTTGTTGTAAACTCTTTTATTTCTTTATTATATATTATCAAAAAATCCTCAACCATTTCTGTTAAAAAAAAGGGCCCTTCTTTCACAAGTTATAGACTACAATCTACAAGAAGTTAAAATTTCAGATCATTCACTGCATAACAAAATCATTCAACACCAAAGGAACAAGAAATGGAATTAAGAGTAACAACAACCTGATTCCTTTTTATTATATTCCCCCATCCATACAATTTACAACATGGTATTTATACATCAGACCTATGTTATACATGATCAAATAGAATCCTCGAATGCAGGATTCAAATTTTACACTTTTAGACAAAATCCCCAAATTCTGGAAATTCGTGATTTTGGGCAGATTTATATTATTCCCCCACTGATATCTCTCAAACCGAAGTTGATTTGGTGAAATTGTCAATGTATTACTCAGTTTATTGTTTTTTTTTCAAACTCATGTCTTAGAATCTTTAGATTTGCCTCCAGCTGAATGCAAATTAAGGCGCAATATGGCTGTTTGGAAAAGTTGTTGCTAGAAATATGGGTTTGAATAAAAAGTTGAACAAGACTTGGAGCTTCATACATGTGAGGTAGGTATGATCCAATGAACATAAAACCATGATAGGGACATATTTTACCAAATCCAAGTGGTGGATTTTCATTTGGCACCCCGCAACTATCTCAAACTACACCTACTACAAGTTTTTTGGGAAACTTGTAAACACTGGAAAAAACTTGTAACCTGTAAACACTAGGAAAAGCTTGTGATTAGTTGTATTTGATAAAATACTGAGTATAATCATCTTTAATTCATTAAAAATGAAGGAAAAAAACCATCAACTCACTACAAGGATATGAAATTGCAATTTACGAGTTATTATGATAAAATGAGTGACAAGGGAATGAAAAATGAAGTGACAATGATAAAATGGATGTCTACAAATGATGATGATGGTGAAATAGTGAAGAAAATTTTGTGGCCCAATAGACTCAGAGACTCGATCTTCCTCATGGTTTCACTGCTGTAAAAGCGCGAACCATCCATCTGGTTGTAGGTTGTTACTCATCCATTTGATGAATACTGGTACTTGTGCCAGTAATTGATGTAATGTAACTTTGTGATGTTACCCTAAATTAATAAAATCCTGTGTGCTTTCCATTGGAATCCAACAATTAATAATCTGTGTTATTTCTTGTTGTGTTTGGAGATAATATGATCACTTTTTGTTGTGTACTTTGAGTGCAGAGTGAGTTTCTGTAATTGGTGGTTTCTTGTATCCCCCTCGTCTATGTCAAGTGGTATTAGAGCCAAGATTCAACTCTGGGTTGCGAATATTGGAGAAATAATAGAACATACTTCATCTATGGGTTGAGAAGATTGGAGAGATAGTTAAATGGAGTTTCAGCTATGGCTAGAGAAGTTTTATGAGCTATCTAAGAGTTGTTAATTCTTGGGAAGTTGGTTCTAGATATTAGCTCCTTTAGAGATTGTGGTTGCATGATACCTAAGAGAAGGTGCTTTGGTGAGTGCATTTGCTGAAGATGGAGCTTGTGGGATGCAATGTTAGTGAGGTAGGTCTTTAACTAGTAGTATGGATTGAAGACTATGAGGTGAGATGCATGGATATAACCACAAAGAGAACAACACAAGAAGGTGTGAGGAACCTAGGGAATTGGATAATCAATGAAATTTGAGAAATAAACACTCAGAATGAGTGCTGACACAAAGGTTCCGTAGGATGCAGAATGAGGGCTGGTAATTTTGAGTTACCAAGAATTGTGTCTGAGGAAGAAACACCTCTAAATTTTATTTTAGATGATTGCTGATAAAGAATAAGTGAAGAAAAGTCTTCATGAGGAAAATATTGCAGAGAAAGGATATTTCCCGGGTTGTGGCAATATAGGGGAAAAGAAAAGAAATGCTAACTAGCAGAAGGCTGAGGATAGAAAACTTGATAAAAATGATGTTTGAAATTGTGGAAGCCTTGGAGAATACTTCTCAGAAGATAAGATTTGCAAAAGACAGAGAGTCTAAATATTACTTGACCAAGTATTAAAGCAATGGTTGAATGTTTTAGAGGGAAACTAGAGCAAGACACCCATGGGAAAGGCTCAAGAAGGATGTGTGGGGTCCAATATGCAAAGGACACAACAAGTGTCAATAATGAAGAAGACAAATTTGTCCAGGAAAACTTGGAAGGAGGATAAGGATAAGAAGAATGAAAAAAACCTTAGCCTTGATATTTAAAAAGATGACATGAAACGAATTGAAGATCCTGTGATCATATGTTGTCTTGAAGAAGACTATGATGAGTAATGTGTACCAGAGGTGATAAGTGAAACAAACAGAGAGGCATCAGAACTAGAAGTTCTTGGGAGAACTCGAGATAGCCATATATTATGCGATGAAATTGTTGCTTTTGCAGATAAGAAAGGAAGTAATGGAGAGGGTGACCTTCGAGGTCAGGAGGTTGTTGATGATAAAATTATTTAAGTTGGCATTGTGCTAATTGATATATTATATCTTGGAATATATGAGGACACTCGAGAAGATGTTGTAGGAGATAACATTACAGATTATGAAATTCCAGATGACAAAGAGAAAATGGCTATCCAGGAAGGCCCAAGTGAAGAAGTCGAGCTCGGATTGGTTGAAGCCCAAGAATAACTAGTGAATAATTTTTTAGTAGAATATAGGCAAGAGATTTTGGGATGGATTTCAAATTCCGAAAATGATTTTGAATAGGGAATTAAGAGTCTTGTAGATGATCAAACAACAAAAACTGTCTATGAAAAGGATTCTCCAAATCATCATTCACATATTGGAAAAGCAATTGTGATAGAATTCAATGCACCAACACATACTCTAGAAGACACTGGAGGATACCTATTACAACAAATAAATAGAAGGGTGAAACTACAGTTGGTGAATAAAGAAGAGGATGAAGACAAATAAATGTTCATATTTGAAGACATTACCCAAAAAATGTGTTTGCAAAAGGATGGTTGTTGATGAAGGTATGTCGTGTGTTACATTGTTGGGTTTGATGATAATGTACAGTGAAGGAAAGAAAAATTATGCATGTGAAGAACACTTGATTGTTGAATGTGGATTGAGGCCCAATGGGCGAACAATTGCAACAAATTGCCATATCTTTGAGCTCGTGAGTAAAGAATCCCATCTTGGAATGGGGTATCCAATAAGACAAAGGGAAAACAATTTGGAACAAAAAGAAAAGCATATGGAAGTGTTATAAACAGACATAATGTATGCATGGAAGGTATGAGTGTAGCAGTATTTATTTTAGTGTAGAGAATGCATTATAAGCTTGCATTGTTGAGTGGATTATAGCCTTTTTGAGTGAGTTATGTTGATTGTACAACATCAAGAGTCATTCTAAGGACTTGTAAGCTATATCAAGTCGGGAATTGTGAGTTATATCAAGTCCTATATATATATCCTCATATGATTAAGGTGGTGATGTTTTATTGTAAAGTATTGTGAGTGATATAAGGACTATGGACTTGTGGGTTATATCAAGTCAATGATTCTCATAGACATTACCCTATGACATGGATCTCTAGTTATCGAGATGGACTTGTGAGTTATATCAAGATATGATTCTCATGTGGTTATCCAAAGAATGGATACCCATTAAGGTGGACCTCTAGGCATAGAGGTAAATGTTATATGATATATTACTAATCATTCTCATTCAAGATGGATAAATTTATTAAGTGTCCTCTAGAGACTGATCACCTCTAGAGTGAATTACTTTAGCATACGACTACATGGTCCGAGGTAATATAATATGATCATAGCATGTGGAGATCCTTCTAAGTATAATATGATATGATAGATAATTGAGTTAACACATATTGACCATGCAGTAAGATAAAGATATAAAGAGAAAAAGAGTTTGAATTGCCCATGCAAATGTCTGAGTGAACTCAAGTTGTAAAGCTTGAGTATGCCCCAATTAGTGCTTCAATTACATTATCAGTTGAACTATTATTGAATGTAATCAATTAAGTAAAGAAGAGATAAGTGTTCATCAATCAACATGCATTAGTTAACTAAAGATACCCATGTAAAAATTAATAATAGTATCTTGCATGGGTGACACTAAAGTTGAAGCACCATGACACTTAATTTAGCATCCTAACTAAGTGGTCATGCATTCAATTAAATAGTGATTTCAGTTCAAAGATAAGTTAACCGTTAGTTAAAGCTCAGTATGGAAGGAAGGGTGCCTATCTTGTGCATGGAGAGGAATCCAAGGCACTAACTTGGAACTAGTGCTGGAAAGACAGTAATTTTTTGCATGGAGAGGAATCTTAGGCACCAACTTAGCACCTTTGAAGGAAAAATCAAAATTGTAATCCATGGGTGGCTAATTATCTGCAACCATTTGCTATGGTTTGCATGTCATGGTATTTGGCTTGTTATTAATATGATAGTCATATGGCAAGTTCAAAATAATTGTTACAATGAATCTCTATTCTCTATTGTTCTGTGTTATCTCTTATTGGGTAATCTGCTTATGTTGTAAAAATAATTCTCTAAATCAATCTATTATAATTTGAAGAATTGTTGGGGTTTTTCATCCTCTTTGTTAAGAGGATTTTCCCCATGGTACATATTATCTTGTGTGGATGGTTTGATTATGAGATTCATATGTTCATTGGTTCATTGATAAAAGTTTTAAAGTTCATAGTTCTTCATATTTTCTCAAAAAATTAACATGGTATTAGAGTAAAGGTTGTGAAGGAGCTTAGTTTTGTGCAACAAAATAAATCCTACATAGATATTGAGTATTTGAGAAAGTTCGAGAGCAATGACATCGATCTTAGTCATAATGAAAAACCTTCTTGAAGGCACCTCCAACTTCAACACATGGAAGGCGAGAGTATTGAACATTCTTGAGGAGCATCATTTGGATACCTTTGTATACATTGTGATAAAGGATCCTACCACCAATGCAGGATGAGTCAATTTCAAGAAGAATCAAGCAAAGGCCAAGCAAATTATATATGATTCAGTTAAGGACAATCTCATGTCTATGGTCAATCCATTGAAGACCGCAAAGGAGTGCTTTGATACACTCACAAATATTTATGAGAAGAAGGCCCTTAGTCAAAATAGGGCTTTAAAGAATAAGCTCTAGAACCTAAATATGGAGAAGAATGAGATTATGGCAACATTTGTTAGAACAATAATCCATCATTAGTACCTTAGTTACACTAATTAGTCAATTTTATTGCTTTTTAATCTTTAATACACTATGAGGTGGACTAGGGGTGCTTAGGTGGACATATGCCATGTCAATTTGAGGTTCCATGACCCACATGGGTACTCCAGCTTAGTCAACCAGACACATATGCACAGCCATCATTGATGGTGCACTCCCATTCATTGAATGTGGACAAGCAAGTTGACTTGGAGCACTAGAGTGGGATTTTGCCCAAATTTGGCTTGATTTGGTGCAATTAATGTTGCATTGAGACTCTAAACTACCCAGTTTTCCACACCCACACTGTCAAAGGTGTAATAATTTACCCAAAACAAATCATCCATGCCACTTCAGCAATTCGTGGCCATTTGGAGAGATTTGGGACGTGATTGGCCCACCTAGGGGGGTTTGATGCCAATTTGGCAATTTTGGGTTATTTGCTTACAATTGGATTCCAAATCCATTCAAAACTCTTATGATGTATTTATAAACCTATTAATAACAATTTCATGGTTAGAGAGTCCAAAATTATCTTGTTTCCAACTATCATTGTGTGTAATTTATCTGTAATTTGATTGTTTTTGCTGATTCGAATTTCTCACATGGTATCAGAGCTGGTTGGAGATTTTTGAGTTGCAGAACAAATTATTAGTGGATTTGAGCTGCTTTGTTAGTGAATTCTAGATAAAATTGAATTGCTGTGTGTAAACCAATTAGAAATTTGACCACCATCAACGCAGGTAGTAATGGAGGCTACCCACATCATGCTAACACCCTTCAATTTTTTTGATTGGAAGGTAGAGATGGTGATTCAATTGAGAGGTAAGGGGATTTTTAGAGTTACCATGGGCACTGAAGTGGAACCAAATTCTGCGGTAGAGAAAGCCAAGTATTTCAACAAATTGGATCAGGCATATGGATTGCTGTGTCTAAGCATTTCAAGAGAGTTGTTGTTCCACCTTGACTGTTTGACATCACCAAAGGAGGTTTGGGAGTAGCTTGAGTCTCTATTTGGAAAAACTAATGAGCTACGTGGTCACCAACTTGAGAATGAGTTGATAAGCTTGAGCCCAGCGCACTATGATACAATCCATGACTTCTTCACCAAGTTCAAATCACTTGTATTGCAGTTAAAACAATGTGGGATTGATAATAAGGAAGATCAACTGATATTGTTTATACTTTCAAAGTTAGGGCTAGAGTTCTTAGTCTTTGTGAGCACATTTCACTCAGGCAAACTTACCCTTCGAAACTAGCAAATGCCAAGCCTGGAAAACTTCATGGAGTCACTCACTCAAGAGCAGGACAAATTGGTCCAAATGGGTTCCATCAAGACCAAAGATCAAGCACTAGAAGTGGGGGTTTGAAATTCAGGAAAGGGCAAGCCCAAGTCCAATAATTTGAAGTTGTGAGACAAGAAGAAATCAGAAAAACCCAAATCCAGTGAGGGAGCTACGAATCCACCCAGAGAAAAGGAGAAGAAGGGAAAAGAAAAAGCCAAATGCACTTATTGCCACAAGGAATGGAATCCAGAGAGCTCATGCATGAAAAAAAAAATAGACACCATGGCGCAGCTACTGGAGAAAAACAACATTCCAGTCCCTGACATCGCAAGGAAGAAGGATGGCAACTCTAGTTCAAGTGAAGGCAAGGAGAAATGCCATGCTTTGGTAGCAGGTACCTCTAACTCTTCATCCTCTATTATTGATTCAGGTGCTTCCAGCCATATGGTATCCAAGAGAGAAATTTTCTCCTCCATGAGTTCGAATGCTGGCCCAACAGTTCGAATGGGAGATGATTCTGAACTCTAGACCAGAGGGATTGGGAGAATTGATTTAGACCATGGTTTTTTTAGCGATGTACTGTATGTACCAGACCTTGCAGAAAAATTGCTGTCAGTATACCAGATGACCCATACAAGAGAGCCAAAGAGAGTGATCTTCACTCCTGACTCAGTAGAGATTTCTAAAATCTCAACAGACCAAGTTATTGCAGTTGGGTATGCTGATCATCATGAGAGAATGTACAAATTCTCTAATTTCCTCCCTACTTCCAGTGATCAAGCACTTCACTAACATGCCAATGAGGTTTCCAAACTATGGCATGAGAGGTTTGGCCACATGAATTATAGATATCTCCAAACACTACATAGAGAATAAATGGTGGAAGGTCTTCCACAAATTCAGCCATCTACTGGAGCATGTATTGGATGTGTGATTGGGAAGCGTACTGAGCAGAGCTACGAGAAGGGGAAGGCAAGGAGAGCAACACAACCACTTGGATTGGTGCATTCTGACTTGATTGGTTCACTATCCACTCCCTCATATGGTGGATCTAGGTATGTGCTTACATTCATTGATGACTACTCTCGATTTTGCTGGGTGTATTTTCTGAAATTGAAATCTAAGGTGTTTGAGCAACTCAAGGTTTGGAAAGCACTTGTAGAAAATCAAAGTGGGAAGAATATCAAATTCCTTAGGACTGATAATGGAAAGGAATATGTGAACAAGAATCTACAACAACTTTGTGAGGAGTGTGGCATCCAAATGCAACACTCAACTCCCTACACACCACAACAAAATGGTGTGGCAGAGAGGAAAAATAGATCTCTCAAAGAGATGGCAACTTGCATGATAGAAGTGAGGGAAATTAATCCCAAGCTATGGGATAAATCCATCAGCTGTGCTGCTCACATTCAATCAGAGCCTTCCACAGATCAGTGAAAGGAATGACACCTTACGAGGAATGGTTTGGTGAAAAACCAAATGTCTCAAATTTCAAAATATTCGGGACACAAGCATGGGAAAGAATCCCTTCAGAGAGGAGGAAAGCCTTGCATACACAAAGAAAGGAGTGTCTCATGGTTGGATATGGTGAGGAAACCAAAGGGTACAAGCTCTTTGACACATCCACTTGCAAAACCTTTGTTGAAAGAAGTGTCAAATTCGAAGAAGAGATAATTCCTGATTTCGAACTTGCATCGGGGGATTTCTCCTCTCCTCAACTATTCGAATATGTAAGTAATGATACATGCTCTGTTTTTTCTAATAATTCTGATATAAATGTTGCTGAAGATGATATTTCTGTATATGAATCATCATCTAGGCCCAAATGGGCTGAAAACATTGTGCAAGCAGCTGGGGAATTGACAGGCAATCCCCAAGAGCCTAGGAAAATTAGATCACAAACTAGTAAGGTTTCTTTTGCAAGTGATAGTTCTCTTGCTGAGCACTGTTACATACTGATTAGTTCTGATCCTCAGACATATCAGCAAGCTTGTACATACCCAATATGGGAGTCAACAATGGAAGATGAGCTTCAGTCCCTCCAAGAGAACAATACATGGGAATTGGTTCCCCTTCCTCCCAAGAGGAAAGTTGTTCAATGAAAATGGGTTTTACAAAAAATAAGGCTAGATTAGTGGCTAAGGGCTATTCTCAAGTCCATGGATTTGATCACACAGAGACCTTTGCACCAGTTGCAAAGATGGACTCAATTAGACTAGTTCTTGCATTGACAGCTAGTAAGTGTTGGGAAGTTCACCACATGGATGTAAAGAGTGCATTCTTGCATGGTGAGCTACAGGAGGATATATATATGCAGCAGCCTGAAGGTTTCCAAGAGGATCCTTCATTGGTATGTAGGCTGAAAAAATCACTGTATGGACTCAAGCAAGCCCCCAGGGCTTGGTATGCAAAAATGAATGCTTTCTTGCTTTCAATTGGCTTCACAAGATGCAAATCAGACCCTAATGTGTATTTGTAGAAAAAATGATGTTAATTTGCAGGTCATTTTTTTTAATGTTTATGATCTTCTTATTATAGGTAGCTGAACCAATTTAATTGGCCAAATTAAGAGCTCTTTGCACAGTGAGTTTGCCATGACAGACCTAGGATTGCTAAGGCAATTTTTGGGCTTGGAAATTGAGCAAAATGGCAAGGGCATCATGCTGAGTCAGCCACAGTATGCTTCAGACCTTCTAAATAATTTTAATATGGCTGATTGTAAGGCAGCCAAGTCTCCCTTTCTTTCTAGTATTAAAATGCATGAATTTGGCAATTCCCCAATGGTGGATATTACACTCTACATGCAACTAGTGGGCAACTTGCTCTGCCTCACTCATACAAGACCTGATTTGTCTTATGATATGAGTACTATATCAAGACATATGCACCAGCCATGTGAGCTCCATTGGAGGGCTGAAAAAATAATTCTTCAGTATGTCCAGGGAACTAAGAAATTCGGGGTGCACTACACAGCTAGTTCCTCATTTCAACTAGCTGGATTTTCTGATTTAGAATGGGCTGGTGATCCAACTAACTGAAAGTCAACATCAGGTTTTGTATTCATATTTTCTGAAGGTCCCATTTTCTGGTCAAGTAAGAAACATCACACCATCTCACTTTCATCAGCAGAGGCTGAATACAGGGCAGCAGTCAATGCTGCAACACAGTGTGTTTGGTTGCAGGGAATTCTATAGGAGTTTGGTGTCCCAATTGATTCTCCAACCAATATTTGGGTGGATAATCAGAGTGCCATCAAGATATATACTGATCCAGTATAGAGGCAAAGGAAAAATCACATAGAGATACACATGCATTACATTCGGGGCTTAGTGCATGACAGGGTGATCTCACTGCAGTATTGCCCATCCACCAAGCAAACCACTGACATTTTTAACAAGGCTTTCACTAAGAAGACCTTCACTTACCTGAGATATTTGCTTGGGGCAAGTGAGGGATGGTGATTTTCTGTTATATTATTGCAGGTCCATCCCCATGTCCATTCTTGAGGGAAGGTTTTTCCCATGAGGTTTTCCTTCTTTCCTCGGTTCACATCGACAAATAAAAATTGTAATTTCTAAATTATGTACTTGAGGTGACTTGAGCCACTGTTGCCAAGGCCTTCATCATTTTGTGAGCATACTTAGTTGTTGGATTAAGGGAGGGTGTTAGAACAATAATCCATAATTAGTACCTTAGTTACGCTAATTGGTCAAATTTATTGGTTTTTAAGCTTTAATACACTATGAGGTGGACTTGGGGTGCTTAGGTGGACATATGCCATGTCAATTTGAGGTTCCATGACCCACAGGGGTACTATAGCTTAGTAAACCAGCCACATATTCACATCCATCATTGCTAGTGCACTCCCATTCATTGAATGTGGATAGGCAATTTGACTTGGAGCGCTAGAGTGGGATTTTGCCCAAATTTGGCTTGATTTGGTGCAATTAATGTTGCATTGAGACTCTAAAACACCTAGTTTTCCACACCCATGCTATCCAAGTTGTAATCATTGACCCAAAACACATTAGCCATGCCACTTCAGCAATTCGTGGCCATTTGGAGAGATTTGGGATGTGTTGGGCCCACCTAGGGGGGTTTGATGCCAATTTGTCAATTTTGGGTTATTTGCTTAGAATTGGCTTCCAAAGCCATTCAAAACTCTTATGATGTATTTATAAACCTGTCAATAACAATTTCATGGTTAGAAAATCCAAAATTATCTTGTTTCCAACTATCAATGTGTGTAATTTATCTGTAATTTGATGGTTTTTGCTGAATCTTTCACCCAAATTTGATTTGTGAACCTCAATAACACTCCTATATTCTCCTGTGGTTTGAATTACTCACTTGCTGGTTCAAATTTTTCACAACATTCTTCACCAATATCTCTCAAGTAAGAGAACAACTTGCAAGCATTGGAGTAGTGACGGATGAAGATGATCTTATCCAAATTGCCATTGATTGTATCCCATCCATATGAGAGACATTCTTGGCTGCATTAAATGATCGAGAAGAGAAACCTAACTTTGAGAGGTTGTGGCATGATTGCCTCCAAGAGGAGGGGCGAATCCAGAGAAAGTGTATGTGCACCAAGGTGAAGCATCTTACCCTCACGGAAAGGATGAAGAAAACGAGGAAGCTATTCGCTCCCAATAAGTTCTTTCAGGAAAAGAAGAAGGAGTTCACCAAAGAATTCAATAAATAAAATATTTGGTGCTACTACTATAAAAATAAGGTCCATTATGCAAGAGAGTGCCATGCAAGGAAAAAGAATGAAGAAAGAATCCATGCATCCACCACAGCAGAAGGAGATGAATATTCTCAGAAGAAATCATCTAAGGAAAAGGATGACCGAAAGGATTATTTCCTTTAATGTGGAAGAGAATTCACTCATGTGTGCATGGGATCATTATTTCCCATGCAGAGAATCACTACCAGTTGCATGATTTTTTTTTGCAGTGTTTAAAGTTGCAGTGAATAAAGAAGGACTCCAACAATCTCCACAAGGATGGAGAGATCAAGAGGGAGCCTAGACAAAACAATAAAAGATAAGTACTTGTATTTTGATTGTTATATGCTGTTATAAATCAAATCTAAAGGGTTTTGAATGTTTTTCATCACTGTCATAAGAGATATGTATTCCCGAGATTAGGAATTGTGTTATGGTATAACACATTGAGCATATATATTGTTGTCTTTATTTTATTGGCAAATGGTGTAGCTCCTGAAATATATGATATGCATATATATTTATGAATATAAGGCTGCATAAACTTTCACAAGATATTAATACAAAGCTGCAATTTTCATGAGATATAGGGATGCATAAACCTTGATGAATATAAGGTTGACATTTTCATATGAATATAGGGATGCATGATTGTTCATGAGATATGAATATGGGGATGCATATTTACATCACGAGATATGAATATTGGAATTATATAGGACTAATACAGGGCTACAAAAAATCACATGAGATATGAATGGGGTTATGTCGAAACATTGATTTAATATTTGTGCATAACTGTGTGAACCATTGCTAGTATTTTTAAAGTTTTCACGTGATTGCATTTCTTGATTATGCAATGATATTAATCATTGGGATAATTTGTCTTGTAGGGAAAAACCATATTCCTGGCCTACAAGTAGAGAATGATATGAATGTGGAGTGATTCTGATGGCTGATCCAGAAAGAGACCAAATTGGGAAGTTCCTATGTTTCTTAGGAAGACGTCAGAATAGAAGCCCTAATACTATTCTAAGAGAGGAGAAGACTCCTAAACATATTTAAAAATATCTCATTTACATTCATATTCCAAGAATATATTTAGACATATATGAGCATGAGCCTCCATGATGGAGGACCCAAATTATGATTCTCACATCCTGATAGTGAGAGAGAGAAGATAGATTCGCTAGCTCCTTAAGAACCAATGAAACTGGTTGATGTATCTTCAATTAAGAGGAGACTTATATGGTGCTCATATTCAGAAGGAAGCTAAGAACAATATTCAAGAATAATGTTATCATTATTGATATTAGAAGTGTGGTAGTCACCAGACAATATTTTACTTAGTCAAGGAAAATATGTAGTAGAGAGCCTGAAGAGTTCATGATGACGGATTGTAAGTCCATGGCCACACATATGAATATAAATATGAATTTGATAATTCTTAATTCATATTTGGAGGATCTCAATGTCAGTTGAGATATAACCGATTAGAAACATGATCAATTGTATGATTTGTAGTCAGTACATAGACATGTACAAGAAAGCATGTTTTGTGGTATCTACTTGGTACGAGTGTATGTGGACTCATATATGTCTCGGACAATGAAATCAAATTTCAAGGATATATGGATTCTAACTCGTGCAGTGATTGAGTAATATCACATCAGAGATGTTGCTCCAGATAGAGCATATTGTAAAGCTATAGAGCTTTATGAGGTTCATAGTCAGTTATATTCGATAGATGGTACATATCCACAAATGAGCATCATTGCCAGCATTCTTATTAAGTCATTATTCATGACAATCTTGGTATAGTACAAGAAGACTCCTCCAATTGAAGAGGGAGTATTGATGTGTCTTCATGAGCAACAATAGATAAATTCCCTAGCTAGTTAGTCATGGTACATGATTAAGGAAGCCAGGGGCTATGATATCTTGCGGAGAGAATCCACATGAGCATAAACATGGTCAAATTCTTAGAGACTACTGGATACTCAAGAAGAATTATAGCCAAGACTATTAGAGAACAGTAAAACCTCTTTGATAGGCAGTTGGGGTGCTGCGATATAACGAGAAGAATATGAAATCACTATGAAAGTGTCACATACCCCAATTTTGTAAAATTATGTAAATTGCTTTAATTATATTCCTGAGACATTATGTTAAATTTAATGCTAAGTAGGAACTGATGACTCAACAGAGTCAACAGAATTGGAATGTAATTCAGAATATTTTATTATTCTCTGTTGCTAAATTTCTGTGGTGATAGGTTATTGGTGATGTAATCAGAGAAACCACAGTATCGAAATGATCGAGTTGACGTTTCGAATCCATATCAGGATCCATCATCAGGACACAGTCGAATCTGGAGAGAGTGAGAACCAAAGTTAAATACTGGAGTCGGGTAGAAAATCTAAGGTCGGCCGCGGAGACTAGGGTTTGCTAGGTTAACAAAAAATTTTAATTTTATTTAATTTCAAAGTGTGCGGAAAAATTAATCTCTAAACCTATTTTTCGGAATGTTGATTTTAATTATTTTTCACCCTAAAGTTTTTAATTTGATTTTTAAAAACCACCGAATGCCCTAAAAACCCTTTAAAACCCTAAAGTTTTAATTTTATTATTACAATTAATAACAATTTTAGAAGCCTTAAAATAGACTTAAAAACTTAAAGTTTTTAAATTTTATTATTATTAATAACTCATTTAAAAACCTAATAACAAATTTAAAAACCTAAAGTTATTAAATTTGTTATTATTAATGAATTTTAATTTTAATTGTAATTAAGTTTTATTGAAAGGTGATCTAGCTTAATTTTAGGATTTCAAAGGTTTAAACACTTTAAAACCCCTTTAAACCCTAAAGCTTTAAATTTTTTTATTATTACTAACAATTTTTAAAAAAACCTTAATAATAAATTTAAAAACCTAAAGTTCTTAAATTTATTATTATTAAAACAATTTTAAAAACCTCATAATAAATTTAAAAACTTAAAGTTATTAAATTTATTAATGAATTTTAATTATAAATAAATTTTCATTTAAAGGTGTTTTTTTAGGTTAATTTTAGGATTTATTAAATTTTAAAAAAACTTTAATAATAGATTTAAAAGCCTTAAAGTTTTTAATTTATTATTATTAATAACAAATTTAAAAACTTTGATACTAAATTTTAAAGTCATTAAATTTATTATTATTAACAACAAATTTTATTTTAATTTTAATGCCTACTGTCGAAACTTTAATGCCTACTAATATTTTATTATTAATAAAGAAATTATGGAGACAACAGCATGGGAGAGCTGTTAAAAATAGGTTACTGGTCAAACTGGTGGCTGGAACTAGGTGGAGGGCAAAGGACAAGTGGCAGCATCCTCAAACACTTCTTAAGTTGCAGGTGGCAACTTCCCTATATTTGGGGTCATGATCCCCCAAGAAAGTGGGATCAGAGCAGGTGGCTCATTAAATGACAACTAACCCAAAAAGACCTAGGCAATCTTTTAAAAGTACTCAATGAAGAGAGCTCAGGCTGCTCAGATATTTTCTAGAGAGAATTCATTCAGGTGAATGTTATTCAGGAAATTCATTGAGGAAAGAGGGAAAAACAGTAAGGAAGTTGTTTTGAGAGGATTG
Organism: Pseudotsuga menziesii; assembly: GCA_001517045.1. Taxonomy (NCBI): domain Eukaryota; kingdom Viridiplantae; phylum Streptophyta; class Pinopsida; order Pinales; family Pinaceae; genus Pseudotsuga; species Pseudotsuga menziesii. Next base: position 370,009 of record LPNX010196859.1, read on the forward strand.
CTGCAGTAACTTGATTTTATTACATCTTTTTAGCTGGGAGAACTTACTGATAAGTTCTAGATTTATACTGGGTTTGAGGACTGGTATCTGACATTTGCTGCACCTAGTTCCAGCCAGGGAGACCAGAGCAAGCTCGGGGGTCCCGAGGAGTCGCTGTTTGAGTGCTCTCCAGGAGTTGGTAGGGAGGAACGGCCTCCCATTGCTGTTGTTGTCCCAGTTTAAACAGGTTCTGTCACTTAACTATGTTGTTTTAATGAGTGTGAATGGATGAATGTTATGCTTATATTATATGACAGAAGAGTTAGTTAGTTCAATAATGTAAATGTTTCAGTATATCAGTGTTTGAATCTGTAGATGAAAAATAAAGACCCACTGTGTTTTTCCACATCTGGGTTCACCAGACCGTACTCCAGCACAAGGGTAGAATCATAAAAGGATAATATGATGGTAATATAAGAAAGAGTGATAGTAAGACGATAGAGTAGTTTTACTGTGTTATTTTGCAGAGGAATTATCTTGGAATGAGAGTAGTATATCTATACAGTTCTTGATTTCCAGTTACTCTCAGTAACCTAAGAGTTTTATAGATTTACAGTTTATTTCCTTTCAAATCTTAATGACTGTTTTATTTCAGAATTTAATGAAAGGATAGAATAGTTAGATTTCAAATTCATTCTATAGGTATCTCAGTTCTTAGCAGGATTCTCTTACGAAAGAACATATATAAGTGTATATAGGTTATTCACTTATATTCTGTTTTATTTAGTTATTTCTAAACAGAATATGTAACTGTAGATTATAATTCTTAAAAATATTACTGAGTAAAATACTAACTGTGCAGTAAACATACTAAGTTCTTTTATAAATAAGTTTTTATAATTGTTAACTGGTTATTTTAAAAAGAAATATTATAGAATATAAAGGATGTAAAAACACAGAAGATAAATAATAATTTATCTTGTGCTCATAACTAACAAAAAATACAGTCGACAAATTACAACATTTATAGCTCAGTCCTATAGATTATTATTAAATGAGAACAATGTAATATATTATAATATCACCAGTAAGTGGGATTTATGCAAAAGGGCTGTGCATAACAGATACATTACTTCCTGTAATAAAATACAATTTTTTATAAGTTGCAAGGTAATAGTTATACAATAACAATACCAACATTCTCAATTAAAAATAACTAAGTATCTATGAGTACAAAAACAACATTATTCTGTATATTTATGTACTAAATAGATTTATTATGCAAGTAAAAAAAATACTAAGTACAGGAACAATATGAATGGTTAATATAGATAATTTTTATTACTACTGGATTACATATAAATTTCTGTACTTAAAAGGGAGTAACTATTAGTTACTCAAAGTACTTCACCATAATTTTAAATCAAGCAAATAGAGCCACAGTCTGCTCGTCTTGTCAAGTGGATCTATCTATTGCAAATTATCTAAATAATTTACAGTTATATTATTAACCTAAGAAAATTTTCTAAGATCATAGAAATATATCTTTTACAGCCACACTCACAGAGTATGATTATATTATTGCAGGTAAACAAAGAATTAAATAATTTACAGTAATACATTGTAAGCACCCGAAAACAAAAGAGGCTGTTAACAACTTATATATATTAAGTTAGGGTTTAAAACCCTGTAAGTATATAACATCAACAAAAAAAAAATGGAATCGAGGGTTTCCAAGCCTGTAATTCCAAGTTAACTCTCAACTTGAGATATACACAGTAAAAGCTGAGTAAAATATTACTGAAGCCACGACTTCTACAAAGTTTTCAAAAAACCCAGTTTTAATATACAATAACGGCCAGAGCTAGAGCGCCGGCATGCAGCTCAAGGGTCTTTTATAACTAGAAGAATAAGCCACAGTACGAAGTAGTAATTAAACAAAAACCCTAAAGGAAGCAGTTCATGACAGCATAACCCTTTTTGTTCCGGATGAACCAAGTAAAGAGGAACGGCCATGGTTAAAAACCAGGCTTACCCGTAACCTCAAACTGCCGTTGTAATCCCACGCAGCTAAGCGGAGGAAGGGGTCGACCTGTAAAAAGAAGAGTGCATTCAAAACTCTGTTAGAAATGATTTCTTTATATTATAATTAAATCAATGAAATGGAATAAGATTTGACAGTCCCCTTACCAAAAAATTATGTTAAAGCATGACTATCATCGAATAGTGCATCAACCATGAAGGCAAGCAGGAAAACCGTCTGCAGAAGGGAGAAAGAGTTAACAGCGTAGCATTTATCCCAATGCTGACCCGAGAAAACAACACCTCAGCACTCACGAAGGGGAAGGCAGTTACAGTTAAAGGGTTCAGACTTTAAATCGACGAAGGACTAAACCCTGAGGACTTTTCAATACCCACGTAAACACCAGATAGAGTGACCACAACACCTCTTAACAGGTAAAGAACGCACATGCAAGGAGAAACAACATCTGGGTAGGCTGCTATAGAACAGGGTAACGACGGTGCTTGGGAGCTGTTGCAGCAGAGGGAAAGGAAAGCCCAAAGGCGACGGGAAAATGGCGAGCTAGGGTTTGCCCTCAGCCTTTTAACAAGCCAATGCATGGATGAGAAATAGCCACGTTATCACGTAAATCTTTTATGCATTTTGGGTATTTTTGTATAGTACAGGATTTCCAGATTTTCCAAATGATTCCCAATCATTTAACTTATCCATAGTTTCGTATGCACGTAGTATGGAACCTACATTTTTTTTTATGTCATAACAAGATCTTGTTAGTAATCATCGAAGGCATGAGAAACCTTACGACCTCGTGATTATGCCTATGATTATATTACAAAGTATAATCTTCACCTTTAATTTATAACTTATACTCTTTGCATATGTTTCCTTTGCATAGTACGGGGATTTCATAAAGTATTATTTTTCATAAAAATGGCAAAGGCCTTATAAAGTATAACTTAAGAGACGAAGGATAACGATATTTCTCTTAATACAAATATCTACTTGGTTATCCTAGTAATTAAGCAACCATAGTAGATTTATATTTTAACCAAGTATATTTGTTCATGCAAAAGAGTTAAGGAGGCCAGTATGGTAAAGAAGATAGAATGTAATTGTATAGGAAATCCACTGACATTTATGATAGAGATCAGACAGTTCAGTAATGTAAAGAACTATAATTCTACCTCTACAAGGATAAAAAGAAAAACAGATACTGGAATTTACCTCATTAAGCAGTGATTTGTGTTTAGCCACTAATGTTTCACTGAAATTTAAATTGCAAATAAACTTGTACTTAAAAGACTTTAGAATTTTATTTGCAGCAGCCAAATCTCTTTACCTGTAATCTGTAAGGAAAGAAGAAACTTTCTGCATTAGCTCGAAAGCTAAGTAAGCCCAGTTTTTGCATGACAGTCTCCCCTTATGGTCGCAAAAAGAACAAAATCAGTAAAGCTGAAAAGAACTATTCTACTTCTAATCATAACTAGCAATCGTTGATTTTCAATAACAGTTAACTAATCAAACATTTAGTGACTGTATTTATTAAAATTATTTGCATTTGAAAAATTTTGAATTTTTCGGAAAATCTGGGGTTTTAACATGTGGTATCAGAGCATGGTTCAAATACTAGGCCTTGATGTGGCCGAACTAGTTTGTACAGAATAGTAAAAAAATAATGTACTAACCTGTATTTTTTTTATTTATGTAAAAAGTAGAAAATTTCTTTTTTTTGAATCTAATAGGCAGGTATGGAGAAGCTAGGAGAATATGTTGAGGAGGAGTCTCCAAACACCGAGAAAAGACAGATGTCTAGAGAACCTGTGTTAGAAGAAGTAACTTCCCACTCTTCGGAGCTGATGCAGACTATAAAGGATTTAAAGACTGAAATGGAATCAGTCAAGAAGGATAATGAGAGAATTTTAAAGACTCAGGAGGAGTTAAACCAAATTTTGATGGAAAAATTTCAGACTGAAGGGAGGAGCAAAAGATCTGAATCTGAGGAAGCTAGTCATCAGAAAGGATCTAAAAGGATGAAACTGGCTAAAGCTGAAAGAAGTTCATCATCTGAAGGATTCAGGGAACAACAAAGCTATTACACTACTAGTGACAGTAGTGAGGCTGAGTTGTATAAGAGAAAGAAAAAGTACAGGCCATATGAAGAGATTTTCGGGGAGTTCAAAAAAATAAAACCCCCAACTTTCAACGGAGAGACTGAAAAAGGGGAAGAAGTAGAGTCCTGGTTATCCGGGATGAGAAAATATTTTCAGATATACAACTATTCAAATCAGCTGAAAGCAAGAATGGCCATCTATAATCTCTCTGAAAAGGCAGATATATGGTGGCAAGATCTGAAAAGAGTCAAGGGGATTAAAGAAAGATAAGTCAATTGGAGTACCTTTAAAAGGTACTTCAAGAAGAAATTTTTGTCCAAACAATACTATGAAGAAAGGGCTAAAGAATTTTATGAGCTAAAGTTAGGAACCATGACTATGAAGGACTTAAACAGTAAATTTTTAAGTTTGTTAAGGTATGTACCTTATTTAGTTGATGAGAAACCTAAAGTACAACGGTTTCTCAGCTGTCTGCCATATCATATCAAGGACATAATTGAGTATGACAATCCTAAGACTCTGGAAGAAGCTATGAGGAAGGCAAATTTCTGTTTTGAACAGAACAAAAAGAAAGAAGGTATAGCCAACTCGAAGGCTAAAAAGAACAGTAACTAGCCTGAGTTCAAGAAAAAGGAGTTTGTACCCCAAAAGAATTTCAGGAATAATAAGAATAGAAACCATTCTAACGGTAAGAACTTCCAGGGAAGCAAAAATGGTGCTTCTAATAATTCCAATAATTCCAATAACTTCAAGGGCAAGGAAGCTTCAAACAATCATGGAAATTTCACTAAGAATTTCGAAAGAAAGGAGCCTGTTAAGTGCTGGAAGTGCAATGGCCCACACTATGCTTCAGTTTTCCCAAATCGGAAAAATCCAAACAACAATATTCATATTGTGCAGGATGAAATGACTGTTGGAGAATTTGTAAGGACTATGCCCCGAGTCAATGCAGCGTTGGAGAACCGCCAAGCTGATTTTCAGACTTCCATGGTGGAAGTAGAAGGTATGGTTAACAAAACCCCTGTAACCATTTTAATAGATCCAGGAGCTAACCTTAGTTACATTTCACCTCAGATAGTAGAAAAGTGTAATTTGACTGTTGAAAAGTTTGATAACTCCTAGTTAGTTCAATTAGCCACTGGGGCAAAGAGGAAAGTAACCTGTTATGTTAAGGAATGTGCATTAGTAATGAATGATTTTAAAACTACTATTAAGCTAAATGTTCTGCCACTTGGCTCGTATGATTTATTAATTGGTATGGATTGGTTAGAGTAGCATAAGGTAGTTTTAAATTGTTTTGATAAAACCTTTACATGTGTAAATAATAATGAACAGCCAGTAACAGTTAAAGGTATTCCTAGGAAAACGGTAATTAGGCAGATTTCTGCCTTACAACTTAAAAGAGCAGTCAGGAAAGGGTGCAAAGCCTATGCTGTAACTATTACAGATGAGGCAATTAAATCTGAAAAAGATAAAATAAAAATAGAGGATATTCCTGTGTTAAATGAATTTACTAATGTTTTTCCGGAGGAAATTCCAGGATTACCTCCCAGGAGGGAATTGGATTTCACTATTGAGCTGGTACCAGGTGCTGTACCTAGCTCGAAAGCTCTGTATCGTATGAATATTCTGGAACTTAATGAATTAAAATCACAGTTAAAATAATTAATAGATAAGAAGTACATTCGACCTAGTGTGTCCCCTTGGGGAGCACCAGTAATCTTTATCAAAAAGAAAGACAGAACTATGCGACTTTGCATAGATTACCGTCAACTAAATAAAATGACAATTAAAAACAGATATCCGTTGCCCTGCATAGATGATCTATTTGATTAGCTACGTGGAGCTACGGTGTTCTCTAAGATAGACTTGAGATCAGGATATCATCAGGTAAGAATTAAAGAAGAGGACATTTTCAAGACAGCCTTTAGAACAATGTATGGACATTACGAATTTGTCGTAATGCCATTTGGGCTTACTAATGCCCCAGCTGTCTTTATGTGCCTCATGAATAATATAATGCATAAATACTTAGATAAATTTGTTGTCGTATTTATCGATGACATCTTAATTTTTTCTAAAAATGAAGCGGAACATAAGGAACACTTATGGATAGTTTTACAAGAGCTGCGAGAGCAACAACTATTTGCGAAGTTCAGCAAGTGTGATTTCTTTAAGGATGAAATCTAGTACTTAGGTCACGTAGTGACTAAGGAAGGGATCTCAGTTGATCCTGAAAAGATCCGGGCAATCGAAGATTGGCCAGTACCAAAAGACGTAACAGATGTTAGGTCCTTCATGGGAATTACCGGTTATTATCGGAGATTCATTGAAGGCTTTTCAAAAATAGCCAATCCAATCACTTCCTTGCAAAAGAAAGGAAAGAAATTTGATTGGAACTTAAAATGTGAATAAATTTTTAAGAAATTAAAAACTTTATTAACAACTGCGCCTATTCTAAGAATAGCAGATCATAATAAGGATTTTGTGGTATGCACCGATGCTTGTAATGATGGTTTAGGCGGAGTGCTGACTTAGGATGGGCATGTCATTGCCTATGAGTCCAGGAAGTTAAAGATCCACGAAAAGAATTATGCCACTTATGATTTAGAAATTGCTGCTGTTATTCATGCCTTAAAAATGTGGTGACACCACTTAATAGGTAGAAAGTTTACTTTAATGACTGATAATAAGGGTCTGAAATACCTTTTAGATCAGCCCAACTTAAATGCAAGGTAAGCAAGATGGTTAGCCTTCTTGAGTGAATACGATTTAAAAATTCAACACATAAAAGGAAAAGAAAATAAGGTGGCTAATGCTTTGAGCAGAAATGAAAAGCTGAACTTTACAGCAACAGTCAGCACTTATGCTTCGGATTTAAATGAGCAGCTGACAGAAGGGATAAAACAGGATGAAATTTATAAAAAATTACAAGTTACAGCTAAAGAAGAACCTACATAAAGTTTAATAAAAGGTTATAGTCTAAATAAAGATGGATTTTTATTGTTTAAGGACAAACTGTATGTGCCTAATGTGCCTAAGGTTAAATTGTTGATTCTGGATGAAGTTCATAAAACCCCTTACTCCGGGCATCCAAGCTACCAGAAGACTGTCACCATGTTAAGAAAAGATTATTTTTGGCCTAATATGAAATCTGAAGTAGCTGAGTATATAGTTAGATATTTGGACTGTCAACAAGTGAAAACAGAACACCAACATCCAGCTGGGTTATTGCAAACTTTACCTATTCCTAGTTGGAAATGGGAAATAATCAGCTTAGACTTTATTACTGGATTACCCAGAAATTAGAATCAGAATGATTCAATTATGGTGGTAGTAGATAAATTAAGTAAAGCAGCACATTTTATTCCTGTTAAAACCACTTACAAGGCTGCAAACATAGCAGACATATTCTTAAAGCAGATTTTTCGGCTACATGGTGTACCAAAGGTTATCATTTCAGACAGGGATCCTAAATTCACAGGGAATTTCTGGAAATCCTTGTTTAAGGGATTAAACACAACACTGAATTTCGGCACCTCTTTCCATCCTCAGACAAATGGACAGACTGAAAGAGTGAATCATGTGCTGGAAGATCTGTTAAGAATGTATGTTAAGGATCAGCCAGGTAAGTGGGAGGATTACTTGCATTTAGCAGAATTTGCATACAATAATAATTATCAATCATCAACTAAGTTCAGCCCATTTGAAATTCTGTATGGGCGTAAATGTAACACTCCTATCTCCTGGAATAATCCAGTAGATAGATTAGTGTTGGGACCCGAATTATTAAAAGAAATGGAACAAATTGTGAAACAAGTGCAGGAGAATTTGAAGGTTGCACAGGATCGGCAAAAGAGCCAAGCAGATTTGAAAAGAACTCCTAAAGAGTTCCAGGTGGGTGAGCACGTGTTTATAAAGGTAATACCTAAGAAGAGCTCCCTAAGACTGGGGAGTTGTGCAAAACTAGCACCACGTTATTGTGGTCCGTTTGAGATTTTATCCAGAATTGGTCAAGTTGCATATCAGTTAGCGTTACCACCTAACTTAAAAGTGCATAATGTTTTTCATATTTCTGTTCTGAAAAAGTATGTTCATGATGCTACTCATGTGATTGATTGGAATGTTGTACAGGTAGAACCAGAAGGGGAAGTTCTGGTGGAACCGGACTGTATCCTCGGGAGGAGGGAAATTACTCAGCGGAACCGCACAATTGGATAGATGAAGGTGCAATGGAAGCACCTTAGTCCTGAAGAAGCTACCTGGGAACTGGAAAGTAAGATGCGGGAAGCATACCCGAATCTGTTCCAGGAGGTTGCAGAGGATGAAGAATAAGTAACATCGAGGACGATGTTACATTTTAAGGGGGTGTGTATGTCACATACCCCAATTTTGTAAAATTATGTAAATTGATTTAATTATATTCCTGAGACATTATGTTAAATTTAATGCTAAGTAGGAACTGATGACTCAGCATAGTCAATAGAATTGGAATGTAATTCAGAATATTTTATTATTAATAAAGAAATTGTGGAGACAACAGCATGGGAGAGCTGTTAAAAAGAGGTTATTGGTCAAACTGGAGGCTGGAACTAGGTGGAGGGCAAAGGACAAGTGGCAGCATCCTCAAACACTTCCTAAGTTGCAGGTGGAAACTTTCCTATATTTGGGGTCATGATCCCCCAAGAAAGTGGGATCAGAGCAGGTGGCTCAGTAAATGACAACTAACCCAAAAAGACCTAGGCAATCTTTTAAAAGTACTCAATGAAGAGAGCTCAGGCTGCTCAGATATTTTCTAGAGAGAATTCATTCAGGTGAATGTTATTCAGGAAATTCATTGCGGAAAGAGGGAAAAATAGTAAGGAAGTTGTTTTGAGAGGATTGCTGTAGTAACTTGATTTTATTACAGCTTTTTAGCTGGGAGAACTTACTGATAAGTTCTAGATTTATACTGGGTTTGAGGACTGGTATTTGACATTTGCTGCACCTAGTTCCAGCCAGGGAGACCAGAGCAAGCTCAGGGGTCCTGAGGAGTCGCTGTTTGAGCGCTCTCCAGGAGTTGGTAGGGAGGAAGGGCCTCCCATTGCTGTTGTTGTCCTAGTTTAAACAGGTTCTGTCACTTAACTATGTTGTTTTAATGAGTGTGAATGGATGAATGTTATGCTTATATTATATGACAGAAGAGTTAGTTAGTTCAATAATGTAAATGTTTCAGTATATCAGTGTTTGAATCTGTAGATGAAAAATAAAGACCCACTGTGTTTTTCCACATCTGGGTTCACCAGACCATACTCCAGCACCGGGGTAGAATTATAAAAGGATAATATGATGGTAATATAAGAAAGAGTGATAGTAAGACGATAGAGTAGTTTTACTGTGTTATTTTGCAGAGGAATTATCTTGGAATGAGAGTAGTATATCTGTACAGTTCTTGATTTCTAGTTACTCTCAGTAACCTAAGACTTTTATAGATTTACAGTTTATTTCCTTTCAAATCTTAATGACTGTTTTATTTCAGAATTTAATGAAAGGATAGAATAGTTAGATTTCAAATTCATTCTATAGGTATCTCAGTTCTTAGCAGGATTCTCTTACGAAAGAACATATATAAGTGTATATAGGTTATTTACTTATATTCTGTTTTATTTAGTTATTTCTAAACAGAATATGTAACTGTAGATTATAATTCTTAAAAATATTACTGAGTAAAATACTAACTGTGCAGTAAACAGACTAAGTTCTTTTATAAATAAGTTTTTATAATTGTTAACTGGTTATTTTAAAAAGAAATATTATAGAATATAAAGGATGTAAAAACACAGAAGATAAATAATAATTTATCTTGTGCTCATAACTAATAAAAAATATAGTGGATAAACTACAACATTTATAGCTCAGTCCTATAGATTATTATTAAATGAGAACAATGTAATATATTATAATATCACCAATAAGTGGGATTTATGCAAAAGGGCTGTGCATAACAGATACATTACTTCCTGTAATAAAATACAATTTATTATAAGTTACAAGGTAATAGTTATACAATAACAATACCAACATTCTCAATTAAAAATAACTAAGTATCTATGAGTACAAAACAACATTATTCTGTATATTTATGTACTAAATAGACTTATTATGCAAGTAAAAAAAATACTAAGTACAGGAACAATATGAATGGTTAATATAGATAATTTTTATTACTACTGGATTACATATAAATTTCTGTACTTAAAAGGGAGTAACGATTAGTTACTCAAAGTACACCATAATTTTAAATCAAGCAAATAGAGCTACAGTCTGCTTGTCTTGTCAAGTGGATCTATTTATTGCAAATTATCTAAATAATTTACAGTTATATTACTAACCTAAGAAAATTTTCTAAGATCATAGAAATATATCTTTTACAGCCACATTCACAGAGTATGATTATATTATTGCAGGTAAACAAAGAATTAAATAATTTACAGTAATAGATTGTAAGCGCCCGAAAACAAAAGAGGCTGTTAACAACTTATATATATTAAGTTAGGGTTTAAAACCCTGTAAGTGTATAACATCAACCAAAAAAAAATGGATACGAGGGTTTCCAAGCCCGTAATTCCAAGTTAACTCTCAACTTGAGATATACACAGTAAAAGCTGAGTAAAAGATTACTGAAGCCACGGCTTCTACAAAGTTTTCAGAAAACACAGTTTTAATATACAATAACGGCTAGAGCTAGAGCGCCGGCATGCAGCTCAAGGGTCTTTTATAACTAGAAGAATAACCCACAATACGAAGTAGTAATTAAACAAAAACCCTAAAGGAAGCAGTTCATGACAGCATAACCCTTTTTGTTCCGGATGAACCAAGTAAAGAGGAATGGCCATGGTTAAAAACCAGGCTTACCCGTAACCTCGAACTGCCGTTGTAATCCCACACAGCTAAGCAGAGGAAGGGGTTGACCTGTAAAAAGAAGAGTGCATTCAAAACTCTGTTAGAAATGATTTCTTTATATTATAATTAAATCAACGAAATGGAATAAGATTTGACAGTCCCCTTACCAAAAATTTATGTTAAAGCGTGACTATCATCGAACAGTGCATCAACCACAAAGGCAAGCAGGAAAACCGTCTGCAGAAGGGAGAAAGAGTTAACAGCGTAGCATTTATCCCAATGCTGACCCAAGAAAACAACACCTCAGCACTCACGAAGGGGAAGGCAGTTACAGTTAAAGGGTTCAGACTTTAAATCGGCAAAGGAGTAAACCCTAAGGACTTTTCAATACCCACGTAAACACCAGATAGAGTGACCACAACACCTCTTAACAGGTAAAGGACACACATGCAAGGAGAAACAACATATGGGTAGGCTGCTATAGAACAAGGTAACGGCGGTGCTTGGGAGCTGTTGTAGCAGAGGGAAAGGAAAGCCCGAAGGCGACGGGAAAATGGCGAGCTAAGGTTTTCCCTCAGCCTTTTAACAAACCAATGCATGGATGATAAATAGCCACGTTATCACGTAAATCTTTTATGCATTTTGGGTATTTTTGTATAGTACAGGATTTCCAGCTTTTCCAAATGATTCCCAATCATTTAACTTATCCATAGTTTCATATGCACGTAGTATGGAACCTACATTTTTTATTATGTCATAACAAGATCTTGTTAGCAATCATCGAAGGTATGAGAAACCTTACGACCTCGTGATTATGCCTATGATTATATTACAAAGTATAATCTCCACCTTTAATTTATAACTTATACTCTTTGCATATGTTTCCTTTACATAGTACGGGGATTTCATAAAGTATTATTTTTCATAAAAATGGCAAAGGCCTTATAAAGTATAACTTAAGAGACGAAGGATAACGATATTTCTCTTAATACAAATATCTACTTGGTTATCCTAGTAATTAAGCAACCATAGTAGATTTATATTTTAACCAAGTATATTTGTTCATGCAAAAGAGTTAAGGAGGCCAGTATGGTAAAGAAGATAGAATGTAATTGTATAGGAAATCCATAGACTTAAAACCTGGTAACAAGTTTTAGTATTTAACCTACCCATGTCTAGAGTGGTAAATACAATAACACCACTTTATTTGCAAGTTTAAAACGTCTAAGGTAAAGAGTTTTAGAGTTCTCCTTAGAAAAGACCTTTAACTCAATTTGTCTTAGACATGGTTATGAACCGATCATTCGGATGAATGACTACTTTGAATTTGAACATTCTACAATTTTAATAGAATCAGTGATAATACGAGTATAGGGTGGAAGTATTATACTTTTGGTTAAGTAAAAAGGTTATTTTTACAAGTATTCTACTGACATCTGTATTGTACATATAGAGCATACTATTTGTACATTTTCAGAGGTTGTAGATGTAACTATAATAACTATGATACTGTAATGATCACCTTTATGATTTTTTCCTTAGTCATATAAGTTGAATAAAAGCTTGCAAGAGGGATTGGCAACAAAATAACTGGATGAGTACATCATCTAGATCAAATGTTCTTAAATTGGAAATTTTATATATGAAGGTGAAACCATTTAAGAGAGAGTTTATCAAAGTAAGGGTTAAACCCTGGAAACTGAACGAATCAGTGTAATGTATATAAGACCTGGTACGACAGAATAAGTTATTTCTTATCATTGGGTAGTTTAATTTTGATAGCAGTAGATTATTAATCTCCTTCTTATACACTTTACAAAGTAAGAGTATTTGTACTTTCTTAAACATAAACTTCAGTTTATCGTTTTCTAATTGTAAACAATCTTATTCTAAAGATCTTTTGACACTGACATTTATGATAGAGATCAGACAGTTCAGTAATGTAAAGAACTATAATTCTACCTCTACAAGGATAAAAAGAAAAACAGATACTGGAATTTACCTCATTAAGCAGTGATTTGTGTTTAGCCACTAATGTTTCACTGAAATTTAAATTGCAAATAAACTTGTACTTAAAAGACTTTAGAATTTTATTTGCAGCAGCCAAATCTCTTTACCTGTAATCTGTAAGGAAAGAAGAAACTTTCTGCATTAGCTCGAAAGCTAAGTAAGCCCAGTTTTTGCATGACAGTCTCCCCTTATGGTCGCAAAAAGAACAAAATCAGTAAAGCTGAAAAGAACTGTTCTACTTCTAATCATAACTAGCAATCGTTGATTTTCAATAACAGTTAACTAATCAAACATTTAGTGACTGTATTTATTAAAATTATTTGCATTTGAAAAATTTTAAATTTTTCCGAAAATCTGGGGTTTTAACAGAAAGTGATCAGGCCCTAAAGAAAATGAAATAGAATGGAAAGCTCAGGTATAACTTATCTAGATAGTAGAAGATTCTTGAAATATACAAACGTTGAAGATTTAAAGAAAAGATGATATTTTCTTTCTGCATGATATTACACATTTGATGTGTGTTGTTGTATATGATGGATGTGAAATCCATGGTTTCTAGTTTAGAGAAATTACATTATGGATCATATCTAGATGATGCTACCACGAATAAGTAGCTTGTTGGTCTCTTAAGGTACCTAGCATACATGTTGTATTTTATTCTTGTTACTAAGCATATGTTTCAGTACCTTTGAGGTACATTAGAATAGGTTCTTTATTGTAATTGATACATGGTAGACCTATTATGTGATTGTGCTGTCCAACTATTGTTTTAGCCTGAGATAAGCTATGCATGTTATGGCCGGTAATACAGAAGAAAATGTGTTTTGTAGATAGTACTACTAGATGAGAAAGTTACTTGCAGATATGTTCGATAAAAGATTGAGTCTATAACTTTTTGAAAACCCTATGTCTTATGATAAAACACATTGAGATGAATTTTTACTTCATCGGAGTCATGGTCATATAAGGTGAAACTTCAGTACAAAGCTATTGATGAGAACATTGTAGATGTGTTGATAAAGTCGTTCTAAGTGACGAAGTTTAGATACTTCTGAGATAAGCTTGGTATGGAAAAAAATGCTTGGTATGGCAGTAAATTCTTGGAAAGCAGAGAATTCCTCCCTCGCTGAGAGGGAGTGTTGATTGTACAACATTAGTATTCATTCTCTGGACTTGAGAGATTTATCAAGTTGGGACTTGTGAGTTATATCAAGTCCTATAGATATATACTCATATGATTTAGGTGGTGGTGTTGTATTATAAAGTCTTGTGAGTGATATCAATACTGTGGACTTGTGAGTTACATCAAGTCAATGATTCTCATAAAATATTCCATATGAGAAAGATCTCCAGTTATGGAGATGGTCTTGTGAGTTATATCAAGCTATGATACCCATGCGATCATCCGAAGAATCAATACCCATTAAGGTGGACCTCTAGGAATAGAGGTAAATGTTATGTGATATTTTACTAACGATGCTAATTCAATCTGCATAAAGCTATTAAGTCTCGTCTGGAGACTGATCACCTCTAGAGTTAATTACTTTAGCATATGACTATATCGTCCAGGGTAATATAATATGATCATAGCATGTGACAATTATTCTGAGTATAATATGATATGATAAATGATTAAGTTAACACATATTGGTCATGTAGTAAGATAAAGAGATAAGCAATAAAGAGATAAAGAGAAAGATAATTCAAATTGCCCATGCAACTGTCTGAGTGAACTCAAGTTGTAAAGCTTCAGTATGGCTCAATCAATTCTTTAGTTACAACACCGGTTGAACTATTAATGGATGTAATTAGTTAAGTAAAGAAGAGCTTACCGTTCATCAATCATAATGCAAAAGTTAATAATAGTATCTTGCATGAATGACACTAAAGTTGAAGCACTTAAGTTAGCCTCCTAACTAAGTGGTCATGCATTCAGTTAATGTTGGAGTATTGGGTACCTCCACATGGTATAACCGCCGCACCTCTGGGAATATAAAACAAGTGGTTTAACCACCACTCCTGGTGATAGGGCCTTGTGCTGGGTTTTAAATGTTTACCAACATCTGCAGGTTTTGGTGTAATGGCAAACCTTACATGGTATTAGAGCAGAGGTCTCAGGTTCAATTCCCCCGAGCTACATCGAAGGCGGGGTGTTGGAGTATCGGGTACCTCCACATGGTATAACCGCCGCACCTCTAGGAATATAAAACAAGTGGTTTAACCACCACTCCTGGTGATAGGGCCTTGTGTTGGGTTTCAAATGTTTACCAACATTTGCAGGTTTTGGTGTAACGACAAACCTTACAGTTAAAGATTAATTTCAGTTCAAAGACAAGTTAACCATCATTTAAAGTTCAGTATGGAAGTAAGGGTGCATATCTTGTGCATGGAGAGGAATCCAAGGCAATGACTTGGAACTAGTGGTGGAAATGCACTAATGTGTTGCATGGAGAGGAATCTAAGGCACTAACTGGGCACCATTGAACGAAAATTTGAAATTGTAATGCATGGGTGGATAATTCTCATGCAACCATTCAATATGGTTTGCATGGCATGGTATTTGTCTTGTTATTAATATGCTAGGAACATGGCAAGTTCAAAACAATTGTTACAATGGATCTCTCTTCTCTATTGCACCATGTTCTCTGTTATTGGGAAATCTGTTTATGTTGTCAAAGTCATTCTCTGCAATCTATCTATTATACTTGGAGGAATTGTCAGGGTTTATCACCCCTTTGTTAAGAGGATTTTCTTGAGGGTGTATCCCATCTTTTGTGGATGAATGATTTGTGTGGATTATTTGATTATGATATTCATATGTTCATTGGTTCAATGATAAAAGTTTTAAAGTTCATAGTTATTAATATTTGCTCAAAACACTAAAAAGTTCAAATAGAAGGAAGTTGCCACTGCGTTAAGAAAATACAGATCTAAGATGATGGAGGAAGGATTGAAGGAGATTCAATGTGTGAAAATGGAATGTGCAACAACAAAGTTGGTCATAGATGGTTGTAGCATGCAAATGGATAAGAAACTATTGTTTTCCTTAACATATTTGATGTTATGTTTGCAGGTGAAGCAAAAACATGTGAGAAGAAGCTGAAACTCCCTTATGTTTTGTAACTACATTAAATATTGCAACTCCTTTGGGATTGTGGTGAAAGGATTCAGTGGTAAGAACCTGAGAGCATCACGATATTGTAGTAAGGGTATTGAAGAGACTTGTTGCGAGCTTCCCATAAGAGAGACTGATAAGAGGACAATTCAATTGTGAATGTCTTGAATTTTTCTGTGGGTATTAACACTTATTTGAACACCAAGATGAAGATTGATGTAACATGAAACACATGACAGCTAGGAATCATAGGGACATTTGTGAAATTGAATTGGTAAGTGTGGTACAAATTGCTGAGTTTTTGCTTCTTAAGTTTGTACTTCATGGAAAAATGTGTGCAAGAAAGGTATTGGAAGGACATACGACTTAAGAATCTCGTCTTTAAACAATATCCTTTATAATGGTTTCAAAATTAAGGTCTAATGACAATAAAGAGCATGTCGTGGAAATTTTACTCACAAGAAGCAATGGAAGGGACATCCAAGTTGATTTGGAGAAAATGTGCATTGTCATAATGCATGAGTATAAATAGGTGTCTGGAACCTTGATGATGGAAGGTATTTTAGCAGGTGGGAAGATTGAAGGTGTACAAGATATTCAATCCTGGAAGATTGCTTCCCAAGAATCCTTGAAAATGGTGGATCTACGCCTATTGCCCAGTATAACAGAATATGTCATGCAAGTGGAGGATAGACTTGATGATGGGAAATTTGAAAGAAATATGACTATGAGGAAGGATTGTTGCCACATTGAATGATGTGTAGTAGAATTGAAGGCTACAGATGCCATGAGAGGCTTGTCTTCGATGATAGAATGGACTTTATGTTTTGTTGAGGTGGTATCTAACCTGTTGGTAGGAACAAAAGAATGTACAAATGAAAATGGACTAGTTGAGATTGTTATTACATAATAAAAAATGAAGTGTTGAAGTCATGAACACAATGTATTGAGAGGTTTGATGTTGATGTGAAGTTGGTGTACATAATTGACACTGTAAGTTTTGAAGGAATATGGAATAGATGCATTGAGGATGATGGTCCTTATGATACCCACAAAATATTTGCATTCTGGGAGCAGAATGCAGAGGATGGATAGAGTGATTTGTTCATCCTAATACAATGGGAGGTTGGTAGGGAAGTATTCCCTTTTAGGCATGGATTTTCCCAAGCAATGTGTCCTTTGGGCATGGATTTCTGAAGGTAATAGGCCTTATGGAGACTGATATTTTTTGTAGAATGTAAATCTTATTGGGTTTGCATATAGGTCATGGAAAAGGAGGAAGAAGAAGAGTGGAAGATAACTTCACATATATCTTTGTGTAAGATGCTCAAATTTTTTATTACCAAGAGTGTTTAATGCAAGAGCATCCCTGGCCTTAGGCAATCCACATCAATAAAAAGCATTTCAGTTATGAGCAGATAGAGTGTAGGATGAATAAGGTGGATGTAACTCTATGGTTTTCGATCCATGGCATTAGAACCTTGCTATTACTTGTGTTGTAACTTGTTGTTGCTAATTCACACTGCAACTATGTGTTTCTACTCTTGCGGCAATAGTCCACCTATCACATGAAGGTTTCATGCCATGTGGAATATGCTTTGAAATGAGGGGAATGAAATTGAAATGACCAAGTAGTTAGACCGTCATGATCATTTGAATTTCACGCAAAAGGGAAAAGAATTTGGTAACATACAAACAATTATAATGACATGACTTTTTCAGCTCCAACACAAGGGGGAAGGTGAACTGATAGAGATAATGTTAAAAGGAAGAAAATAATATCTACAAAGGGTTTAGACTAGGAAAGGGTTCATACAGGGATCAGGCTAGGAAGACACTAAGACGCAAGGAAGTGTTCATGCGGGAATGTTGGTTCATCACAGAAGGAGGGACTGGTTAACTGAATAGAGTATCAATGCATTAATCTAGAGAATCAATTTTCCTCACGGTTTCACTATTGTAAAAACAATGCATGCCATCCATTTGGTTGTAGGTTTTTACTTGTCCATTTGGTGAATGATGGTACTCATGCCAATAATTGATGTAATGTAACTTTGTAATGTTACCCTGAATTAATAAAATCATGTGTGTGTTCCATTGGCATCCAACAATTAAATCTTTGTGTTATTTCTTATTGTGTTTGATGATAGTGTGATCGCTTCCAGTTGTGTACTCTCAGTGTAGAGTAATGTTCTGTAACTGGTGGTTTGTTGCAACCCCTTTCTCTACTTCAACTAGTATTCTACTCCATCCATAGTCCATTTAATCGAAATGGGAAGCCTCAATGATCTTATAGATTTAATACCTTTCTTCTTTCCTACAAAATGCTTAGCTCCTCCTTTGTAAACTTTGCCTCCTTTTTTTTTCATTTTCTTTCATTGCATCTTTTGGATTCTACAATGCCAGTGTGTGTGAGTGTGAAAACACATGCCTTGACTAGTGGAAAGTATACTTCTGTAATCAATCCACCTTTTTCTATCATCATCATATACATCCTTCTAAAAAAATTCCTTTCTACCAAACCCCTTTCCCAAAACCTTATAATATTGAATATACTCATGTAATCAATTCACCCTTAACTATTATCATCACATAAATCCTTCCATAGAAAATGTCCTTTTTGCTAATCCCTTTTTCACATGACTGCATAATGTTGGAAACTTATTGTACCTAATTAATTCATATCCAAATAGGCATGAAGTGTAAATTACAACCCTTTTAATTGCTAAAAATCTCAAGTCAACTCATTTTATACCTACCTCCTAGAGTTTGAAATTATGTCACAAAGTTCAATTATTTGTATGTATTACCATTGTGATTGTTGTGAGTTATCCCACAAGTGAGGATATATTTTTAAGTGGCATCCACTTTAAGACATGTTATAGCCCATTTTTCTACAAAAATAAATTATCATATGTATTAATAACCAAGAGACAAATACCAACTTACTTATGAATAACACACAAGTGAGAAGGGAGTAAAATCCCCAATAGGGTAGGTCGATTGGTGGGGTAGAACAATGTTTCTGCACCCACCAAGGTTCAATTCTGGATGGCCCTTGATTTTCTTGAATAGTTGGGCAAGATTCTACTATTAAAAATAATAATAATAAGGGAATAAAGGAAACCCATTTACTCCCCCAAACATATCCTAGAGAAAGACTTTAACTATCTTCTCCAATTTCAAAGACTGCATCATTGAATGAGCCAACATCATGACAAATGTTATACATAACAATTTTGTAATTTTGTAATTTTTTTATTTTTATAGTAATATCATTAATAAAATCCTTCTAATAACAACACTTTAACTTGTAGTCATTGTTTTGTTAAATCTCCATTTGATTATAATAGAACAATATTTACATTGCTTTAATACAAATATATCCTTTCATTGGAATTAGAACAAATAAATAAAACAAAAATATTGGGCTATCTTATGCCAAAACAAACAATAGAAAATAACTATAAGTGTAAATAATTAGCTACCATAACTATAAATAGTAGGAGAATCTTCATTTGTGGGTACCGACCATCACCAAATCCAAAAGGATTCAAATCCTTTGGATTGAAAGGTCCATGGTCAGTTACTACTTAATTCCCTACATAGTAGGAATAGGGGGTGTATTTTTCCTTCCATCACATCTCTATCAAACTAATCTACCAATTTTATGGTGGTCACTTCACTGTAAATAGGACAATATGGTTTAGGAGGAGATATGTGTCTCCCAACTCATAGTGCATGGGGCTCATCAAGAAATTCAAATGTGGTTTTTAGTTTTCTATTTCTATATTTACATTCCAAGTTTGTAGAATGATATTCAAGGATATAATAGCACCTATCAATGCATCTTCATGTTATGAGAATGTATAGTAGGGTTCATGATTATTAAATAAACACCATTTCTCTTTTTCCATATCAAATAAAGCATTCTAGACTAAACATGCATAAAGGGATTGTTGAATTCAATAGACCTTGGCAAGCCATCTATTAAGAGAGCTGCCTTTCCATGAAATGGAAGATCAAAACTATCACTACAAAAATGACTTTACGCATGCCACAAAGGTTTCTCCAGATGACATAACCACAGTATAATATTTAGGGTTACAACTCATTAACTATGGGCACATAATGGAGTTATAATCACTAGTTAATAAAACCTTTCCAATTGATAGGAATCCCATACTCAAGAACCATGTAAGCATTGCATTTTTTGGTTTTAATATCTACTTTCAAAGTATTCTCAACCAACAACACTACAATATTGACAAAATATTATGAATGCACTAGTCCCATAAGATAAAAGGTTAAATATTATTCATCCCAAATGGGATGCCTATATACCTTAAAATATTCTTTGGTATCACCTTATTCCCAAGCCAATTTGGTGAAGAAGGGGTCTCATTAATTCCAATAAAATAGGACTTATATTTAATCCTCATTAACAATATTACCCAAATCCATGTATTGTTGTATCGTAAGGCCTTGATGGTTCAGCACACCTACAAATCTTCTTGAGACAATCAGTCGTTAGATGAAAGGAGACTGGCAGACTAGTCAGTTGGAGGTATGACTAGGAGAGTTAGAGGATTCACTAAATATAGTCGATTGCACAAATGATTGGATGGTTGGTAAGACCATGGTTGGTGCAACTACAATAATCAACTACTCTTTAGGACATTGTAGATTTTGTGGAAGCCGTTAGAACCAACGATCCCTATTTGTGGACTAGATCTTCCCTACTTCCATGCATTCCATTAGATTTGGATTCTATAAAAGGAAGAATCTATGGGTTATTTTCATATGCCCAATATGCTTTATTGTATGATGTTAATGTAAAGTATGCATTGTGATGCTTTGATCACAAGGCATTGTTCTTAAGTGTTGCAATGATGTCTTTGGACACCACCTTTCTTCTCGGAATAATGTTCCCTTTTTTCATTTCCTTTATGTTATATAGTTCAAGGTAAATAGGTTCCCCAACATGTACAATGGTTTAATTTTTTTTAAAAGAAACATGAAAAAATATATTAAAAACATTGCATTACTACAGAATGATACATGATAGGTAGAGTCCTTTTAATCCCACCAAATTTTCTAGCAGCATGAGGATTATTTCGTTCACAAAGTCTTCCAAAAATTTGTATAGTAGTTCAAGGAGATACCAATCATTCCATATTCTGAGTATATTCTATAAAATACTCCTAGTTTTTAGGCAAGCCTGAGTGATCTCATTTTCCATGGAGCAGCCCCTTCCCGCTGAGTTTTGCATCTCTGAATTTTTCTTCTAGTAGAGGTAAATTCAAGACTATTTATCCGCATTTCGGATATGGAGAAGAGAACAAAGAAGAGACATATAAGGATAGTATGGGGATTGAGAGATCAACCTGAAATTGCAGAGCATGTTGGTTGTCCTCCAAATTTTTCAATTTGACTCTCTGATCTGCAATGAATTCTTGTGTTTTAGAGAATGTGCATCCAAGCGTTGCATCGGAGAATTGAGCATTGGATATTTTGTGGTGTCATTTATGTCTTCATCCTACCATATTTTAGAGTAAATTTATTTACTTTTTGTCCTAGCACATATTTTTGTGGTCCATTGATATAGTGGGAGAACATATTCTTAAGTTGTTTAAATGATTCAAATATAAACATGCAGTGTCTACCTTAATCCCTTCCATTTTTTTAGTCTTTGTTACAACTGGATGTCGTCTGCTACTATAAATTGTCTCACTATTATTAATTGAAATTTAAAGATGGAAACCAACATTTCTCTTCCAAACATTCACTTTACTTCTATTTGAAGGTTTCACTTATAGAGCTAGACAAAGTTTTTGAACTCC
The DNA here is from genome assembly GCA_001517045.1 of Pseudotsuga menziesii. NCBI lineage: Eukaryota > Viridiplantae > Streptophyta > Pinopsida > Pinales > Pinaceae > Pseudotsuga > Pseudotsuga menziesii. Next base: position 391,972 of record LPNX010196859.1, read on the forward strand.
ATTTAGCTTTAGAGTCTTCAGTCTTTCTCTAACAATTAGATTGTCTAGATTTTCTACCACAACATTGTTTTTAGTCAAGATGTGGAAGAGGTTGTAGCTATCCAAGCCTTGGATTTCTCTTTGGATTCCTTTTAAAATGGAGTTTATTCTCATATCATTCAAGTTGGAGGTACTTCTTGTGGCATTACTAATCACTTTCGAGTCTCCTGTTATGTATAAAGAGATAATCCCCTCTTTTATAGTGATGCTGAGACTATGCAGCATATCAAGGGATTCTTCTTGATTATTCGTAGAAATTCCTAAACTCTAGTAGAAACTAAATATGGCATGCCTCACCAAGGAGATAATTACCCCTCCTGCACTTGCCTCCTCCGGATTCCCTTTCAAGGAACCGCCAAAATAAGAATATGGATGTGGTGAGAATATTTCCACAATTCGAACTCTTTGGGAGTAACATGAAGCTGCCAGTTTGATATGGTATGGATAAGAGGAAGAGAATGTGCCCATGGGCCTCTCAATACAGATAACCATGTAACTTTCTCTTTGTTGTTAGTTGGATTCTCATACAGATTATTTTTAGTCAATAATATATTTGCCAACATGGATCTAGCTCTTTAAGCTACTATCTCATGAGAGCATAATTCTCCTGAGAATATATCCCTATTTGTAGCTAACCATATTTTTCACGTCACAAATATGGGATCCCCATAAGATAAATACTTAGAAGTTTTATCCTTGAAGACTTTACCCTGAAATTTCATTGACAACTGGTAAGAAGGTTTTATGCTTTTACCAGCCATCCTATTTTTTTGAATAATGTCTTGCAGGCATGTTTCCATACCTCATTTGAGAAGGGGAATTTCAACAAAATATGGTAGATTGTTCCATATTCTTTCTTGCACAAAGCACATTTGAATGGTCCCACAAATCCTCTCCTTTGGAGATTTTTTCCCATAAGAAACCTGCCATGCGATAATATCCAACAGAAAATATTAATTTCAGGAAAACCATTAGAGTTCCATACCATGTACAATGGTTTAATATTATCATTACCTTATTGAATTATTATGTCTTCAATTAGATGATAGGATAATATCATCAAAACAATAGTTGATAAGAATGACATTATCCTTTGCGATATGGATACATCAAATCCTTCCTTTCATTCTTCTTGGTTCTGAAAATATCCAAGAGAATAAAAAACAACACAGAGATAATGCACAAGAAGGAAACCTTATATACTAGATTGGAATTTCATCAAGTAAAAAGATACACCATCACTAGAGACCAAATTACATGAATAAAAAACAATGTGAACATCATATCAATAAACTTGGAGTTGAATGCAACTCCCAACATATCAAGGATAAATTTATTGCAATCAACATTATCATAAGCTTTGTCAAAATCAATTTTCAAGAACAAATCATTCAATGTCTTTGTCACATTGCATACATTGCCAAGTAGTCATCACAATGTCTAAGATTGACCATCATTAAAAAAACCTATATATATTATAGAATAATAATTCTAAAAGTAAACATCTAAACTTTCTACACTAAGGAACTACCAATTTTTATATATAAAATATTAAGAAGCATAAGCCATCTCTATCCACTAGTATTACAAAATTATTCAATACCATCTTAATGAGGCATTAATTTATTAACTCTAACATTGATCAAAATTTAAAATCTTCAACACAACTATAATAGAAACACAATTTTTCATTACTCGAATTACACTTTGAAATACATCAATAGATCCATCACCTCAAATACCTTTATTGTAAATGCATTCATTACTCTGAATTATGCAACCTCAACAATCCAATTCAAACAAACCCACTATAGCATGGACTAGGAGTGATTGGAAATCATACAACGTTGATAATTAAACTAGCCCATAAAACATTGACAGACTCCAAATTAGGTTAGGGTCAGTTGCATGTAGACTTGCATTGCTTTCTAACATTAGAGATCACAAAGTTTTCCATGTTATTTTCTTCAAAAAATTGTACAAGATCCCAACCATGTGATTGATTGGGCTACGGACCATGTGGTAAAACGAGATAATCCCAAACATAATCATTGTGCATCATTAACAAGAAAGTAACATTTTTATGGAATTAATCCGTAAAAAAGGTTAAGAGTGTATTAGAAGCACTTTGATACATGGGAGGTATAAGATGCCATGAAGGACGCATAGTCAATTTTGTTATGATCTCAAGTTGCATCAAGGATGATGCTATTCGAAGTTGGGGGGGATGTAATACCCTATTTTTGGCCCCTAGAATATAATGGATCAGATTATATATAATTTGTAAATGCATGATTATAATGATGGGATTCAATCCATGTGGAATTCAATAAATCACCCCATATATGAATGATGTATATATGCTAGTATGGATTCCTAGTGTGGAGCGAAAGGCCAATGCCTGACTAGTGAATGGCTAGGCATGTGTTAAAAATGAATATTAAAGTTAGCATATATTATATAATGGTCTAATTTAGTCATGGAGAGCACATGAGGAGATATGATTCCACTAGAAGGGAACAAGAAAGAAGGATATATGGAAAATGAATTCTCTATTACCAAGTGTTGTCCTTATATCATGTCTGTTTTTCACAATGTTCCTTAAATGAAGCGATCCATTTCCATTAAATTATAAAATCAATCATTGAATGCATGTAAGATTTTGGTGAAGTAGTCTGACATGGTTATTGAAGTGTGAGTTGATTACCATCATATGTGTAAGAGAACTTCACTACTCATGTGAAATATATTTTCAACCATAAATTCCCTCATGAAATCTCACATTTCCATTCATTCCATTCATGTTTCCATTCTTATGTTCATGCTCTACAATTCTCATGTTGTGTTCAACATTTCTAACCATCAAACAATCTATATATTGACCAAATCAACACTACGGAAGAGGTAATTTCAACATTAGATGAGAGATATATGGTTGTAGGTAAGCATAGGGGTTGGATAATTTAGGAATCCTTCAACCATTGTGCACTTGATGTTTATTGGAATATTTAGATCCAAGCATTATTTTGTAGGTTACTCCTAGAAGGAATTTAGCACAAAGGACTATTTTCCCTACACTTAAGAGGACTATAAGGGAATAATATACTAAGATGGCATTGAGTAGAGAAAGGGAACATATTCATTTCATTGTGTAGGGTAGTGGAAGATAATGACATAGCTATTTGATTGCTGGTGTTGAAGGAAATTTTCCATCTATGGATAGATTATATTCCCCTTGGATCTCTTTCCTGAAATTCAAGACAGATAAGGGGTAAACCTATATTATTTTCACATTAGATCCAATCATGATAGAATAAAATATAGAAAGAGTGGATGGGAATGTAACAAAACTTGTCCTTGGTGACATCCTTTGATATAGATATTTGCTGATGTAGATGTGATAGACTTTTATCTAGTTCCTATACACCTACTTCCTACACACAAGGAAACAAACAATACCTTCCTCAATCCCTTTCAAACATCAATACTAAAAATATATAAATCATACTAAGATAAGAAGATATAAAATAGATCCAATTTGATCTACTGAAGAATATATTAGATCCTCCACATATGACATAACAAATCATAATAAAGATAACAAATAATAAATTAGACATGAAGTGGAGGGTGGTAATGAATATTTATATATACAAATCAATGGGAAATGTACATCATGCATATACCTTAATTTATGATGCAAGTCCTCTCCAAGCTCTTTGTTCTAATATTCCTTGATCACATAATGATTCTTTTTTTGCTCAACAGGGGGTAATCCAACCTCTGCCAATTGTTCATCTTGGCCCATTTAGGTCCAATGCTGCAACCAGTGCTCTGATACCACACTGTCACGTCCCCTCCCCTCTACTGGATGAGAGAGAGGACGTGACTACGCTATTGTTGTTCTATCTAATCCTGGAAATCTAGACCCATAAACATAAAACGCATTGAAATAAAAACATATATACAAATGAATAATACATGTAAATATACAATGGAAGCAAATACATTTCAACACATTCATATGTTCATAATAATTCATAAAAAAAATACAGTTGCAGAAATTAAATACACATAGAATACTTATCTTGAGAATAAGATGTCCTGCAACTAGCTATGTCACTGTAACATTCCAGCCAACCATAGGCCAATGTGCTCATAAATCTCTCAGCACCACTGCCACCCTCGAGCTGGGCATGATTTACACAAGGAACTAGGGAACAATAGGCTCACACATAGCCAAAACATATCAAAACTTGGCCAAGCCAAACACAGTTGGGTTTATCATGCTTATAAGGCAGTGGAAAGGTAGAATTGCTAAGCTAGTGAGCTCAACTACAGAGCTATGGACACCTACACAAGATCTGGCTTGGAATTCCATAATACCTATAAACCCAACACAAGGAAGTATCCCCTTCACTGCTACACAGTCTCTCAAGCCATACCTTCTCTTCTAGTGCTCTTTAGGGTGTGCATAGAAATATAGCCAACCCCTCTTGATCTGTCTGTGAGGTTCCTCTCTTCACTAGGTTTGTCAAGCCAATTCTGGCCTCTACCACTCCTAATTGTTTCAGACCAAAATCGGGATGCACATAACAACAAAATACAACTACTAGGTTGTAGAAAAACATCATGGGGACCAAAAACGAATTTGGTGAAAGGGGGATAAATTACGATTTCGGAAAATGTCCATGGGAATTCCAGGAGCAAAAATGACTTCTATAAACCCCAAAATTGTGGATCTATATTCCCATCCACTGAGAGTAACCAAAAATGAGTTTCCAGCTTGGATAACAATGAGGAAAATACAGAAAATCGTGAGGGAAACGCATCAGCTGCTCCAACTACGTGAGGAAGAGAAAGGTGTGAGTGAATAATGGCTTGGGCATGCATTTCTGGGTATTTACTTTCCCAATAAGTCAAAAACAAGATTTTCAAAACTGGGTGGCTTCCCAAATATCAATTTGAATGCCATACTCCTCCCAATCCCAAGGAATTAACTACCTCAACCAATCTCTGGAAGAAATACATGATTGCGCACAAAAGATAAAATGGGTAGTTGACAACTTTATGGGCTCTCCCATTGAAATTTGTATTTATCCTATTGGCTCAAGGGTTTGAATAATTTCCCTCCATATTCCTTGTGAAATCATGCCCCATATCTACAATGTTGCATTGACATAGCTAGCTGTGGGTATTTTTATTAATTTGCATATTTACATGATGTCCAAAATACGTTGTGCCTGGCTAGCACAATAACCACAGGTATCGATTTTAATTTTCGATACATAAAACGTTAAATCCATGGTGGGGCCTTTGCCTTGAGCTCCTCACCATGATTAATTAGACATATTTACATTATATACAATTTTAATGCAAATGGTTCAAAATTGGGATATTACACTCTAATTATCATTCACTATCATCTCCTAGGTCTAGTTCTCATTGCCTATCCAGCTCCATAGCTTCCATTCTATCCTACATATCCCTCATTTGTTCCATCAGTTTGAAATTTGCAATAGGTCTACCTCTCCGACCGGCTCTACCTCCTCTCACTCGCATTGCCATTTTCTTATTTTCTTTTATTTGACAAAAAAAAATCTGTTCACAAATTTCAAGAAATGCAAAATTCCAAACTCAATAAGACTGTATACTTACAATTTCCTTTTAACCTCGCTCTGATACCAGATGATGCCAGCCTGGATGGCCAACAATAACATCTTCAACTCCACTGATAGAATCACTATAGGATGATAATGGGTCATTCACGTAGTGTAATCCATTCAAACAAAATACTAAGTATTTTAATCAAATCTCAATACTGTAACAGATTCATTTACCTTCCATAAGTGAAGAATACACACTCAAAAATAGAAAATACACCCATTTCGACAATTTTTGGTTTCTATTGATTCACAAAGAAAAGAAAATCCAGTTCACAATGTATGTGCCATAATGTATTCTAACCTCTAATCATCGAATTTACAAGCCTAAATAGATAGAGCATAGCTCTCTTACTGGAATGAGGGTAACAAACAACCAATAATAGCCTATTTGCGATTATGGCTCAAACAGTTAAAACAAATAACTGAAATCAGATTTAATCATATTCTACAATCTATATTTCAGGAACTAACTCCTGTAGTAAACCAAAATGGATTCAAATGATTCTTTTTTCTTTCCTAGCTGTAAAGATGCCCCTGCATCAGTTGGTAGTTGGAAATGGAGAAAAAACATGAGAAATGTAGAGCATGAACATAAGAATGGAAGCATGAATGTAATGAATACAAATGTGAAATTTCATGACATAAATGATGGTTGAAATTCTCTCTAACATGAGAATTGAAGTGGTCTTACACCTATGATTACAATCAACTCACACTTCAATAACCATGTGAGCATACTTCCTCACCAACCTCTCACATTCATTCAATGTTGATTTTATAAGTAAATGGAGGTGGATTGCTTCATTTAAGGAACGTAGTGGAAAATATATATGTTCTAAGGATGACTCTTGGAAATAGACGATTGTATTTTCCATAGGTCCTCCTTTCTTATTCATTTTTGGTGTAATCATACCTCCTCTTATGCTCTCCTCAACTAGATTATACCATTATATATTATATGCTAACTTTTGTATCCATATATTGCATGCCTATCCATTCAATAGTTAGGAATTGGTATCAAGCTTCACACTAGGAATCCATACTAGCATATATACAACATTAGTATATAGGGTCATTTATTTAAGCCCACATGGATTGAATCCCATCATTATGTTCATTCATTTAATAATTATATATAACTTGATCTAATAAATTCTAGGGGCCAATAATAGGGCATTACATCTCCCCTTACTTCAAATAACATCATCCTTGATGCAACTTGAGATCATAACAAAATTGGGTATGCCTTCTTCATGACATATTCTACCTCCCATGTAACCTTATCTATATAAAATTTCTTCCAATACACTCTTACCCATTCGATGGCTTAGTTCCTGAGAAATGTTACTTTCTTGTTAATGATGCACAATGTTTATGTCTAGTTTATCCCCTTTTACCACTTGGATCATAGTCTAATCAATCACATGGTTAGGATCTTGTATATATGTCTAAAGAAAAAAAACATGGAAAATATTGTCATCTCCAATGTTATCAAGGCATGCAAGTCTACATTCAATAGTCCCTATCCTAATTTGGAGTTTGTTAGTATTTTATGGGCTAGTTTAAGGGTCAGCGTTATCTAATTTCCAACTAGTCCTAGTACATGTCATAGTGGGTTTGTTTGAATTGCATTGTTGAGGCTGCATAGTTCAGTCTTATAAATGTATTTACAATAAAAGTATTTGAGGTGTTCAATCTATTTATGCATTTAAAAATGTAATTCAATTAATGAAAAATTGTGTTTCTATTGTAGTTGTGTTGAAGATTTTAATTTTGGATGGTTTCTAGAGTTATTAAATCAATGCCTCACTAGGATGGTATTGAATACTTTCCTAAGATTATGTTAAGGGTTATCGCGTATTTTTGTTATCACAACCATACATGTTAGGCAAATATTGACTTGGTTAAATAATTATTAAAGATATCCTGTATACTGTCAATAATGGATTTTCAGTTGGTGGTTTACGAGCCCATAGTTTTTGGTGTCCAATGGTATTTTCCCATGGTATTGCATGTGATAAATCCTATTTAAGGAATTGAGGAACTCCATGGTGTTTTGAAGATCCATTTTTTCGTAAGATAATCATAGTAAATTATTGATGAAACGATATTTTTTTTCACAAAAAAGGATACACCTATTATTAAATATATAATCAAGGTATAAACAAAGCCATGTCCAGAAATTATGATATCCACAAACTAAAGTCTCAAAGAACAAAACCATACTATCAAAACTTCTTGACTAAAATATGAAACAAAAAAAACATTACTTATATAGTCTTATTCAGAAAGAAAACAAGACAAGCCAGAGACCATAGAGAGGAAACAATAGAAATTCAACCCAATTACAAAAGATGCTTTCAAAAAGAAGAAAATAACATTTGTATTATCCTCATAAAAATATAGTGAGATCCTCTAAATATCAAAATTCCATCATTCCATTCTTCTACTCACTAATTCGGTGAAGGATTCAACCCTCACTGCAAGCTCCAACTTGCAAAATAGACTTGAACCTGTAGAAGCCAGCTCCAACCGACCTGTTTAGTAAAGGCTCCACCTTCACAAGCAAGCTCCAACCTGTAGATCAACTCCAACTAGTCAACTCCTCTACACCACCCTACCACCCCAAAGTGATTTTAACTATCACCCTCAATCTTCAATATTCATTATGTTGTTTTTGTACCTCCACAATTGTTCATGTGCTTACTTCAGTGAAAATTGATTTGCAACCTTTTGTTCTTCTCTTCTTGAAATATCCACATTCATGCTCTGCTTCTTTACATGCTAAGTATGTTTGTACCATGTTCTATTCCATCTCTCTCTTACAGTTTCATGAATTCCTCTAAGCACCTCTACCAATCCTTAACACTGTAGCTTTCATTTTTGGTCATCTTCAATATTTAATGCTTTGTTGACCCGTTCCAAAGATCTCAAGATTTAATAAAAATTCTCTCAGTCTTTATGATTTGCACAAGTGATACGTCTTGGTATTTTGAGTCAATTTTGAGATAACAAAGATATTCATTAGAATGCTTGGCAATGAAAAACTTGCACAACGAGGAATCCTTTAATGCTTGGCAATGACAAACTTGCACAACGAGGAATCCTTTAATTGGAAATAGTCTCTGCATGCTATATAATATTTAGCATATACCTGTAGATGATCATGAAAATCCTACTTTCAATGTAGAACTTTATGCACAATCAAAATCCCTTAGCACTCCTTCAAAAACAAAGTTGATTAGATGATGCACCATTAGAGCTCGAGAGAGTAAAATAAAGTCTTGGTAGAAAAACCCAAACATTTTTTACGTCCATAGAATTTGTGATCTCATTGATTGGATAACAATTTTAGTTCATTGACAGATATGTTTATGTGGATGACTCCTACAATTATATCATACACTTCATTTCTTGTTTCAAATTCGAGATTGATAACACATACATCATGGAAAAATTATATACCCTTTCTATATTGGAAAACCCAAATAAGGAGTCAAATTATTTGTAATGAAATCCCTTTTCTCTTTAAGGCATGCCTATAACTTAAGAATCCCAAACAAAGACAATATCACACACTTTGTCATTAGACGATCTCAGTATGATTCTCAATTTCAGAGCACAAAAACTAATCAATCCTGGGTGTATTGTATTTCATATCTTCATCGTTAAACAAGTGCAGCCTTGTTATCTTGCAATTACAATTTCATTTCCACAAATGCTCAAATAACCTTCACTTCTTCATGGATCCAAAGTAATTTAGATCACATCATTCGTTTTCATTTTTTCCATGTGCATACCTGCAATTACAAAGGAGACAATCCCAGGTCCATATGCAATTTTAGAGCACACAAATAGGGTCAATCTTCTTGCCATTCTCACCAAACGATATCCAATCTATATATATATATATGATTCATGTCATTTATGTGGACTTGAGCATTGAATGGAGTGCCACAACAATTCTTAACCATTCAATCAATAAAGGAGGGTTGATTGTTCATAAGCGAGCAAGCAAATCATATGTGGGCTGAGATCACTTCTGGAATTGTTTCTACATTTCATAAACTAGGTAGTTTTACCATACCTTTGACCAAAGGCTAAAAATTCAAATTGTGACACATGGAGTTGATTTAAAGTGTGGGGAACCATGTCAATCCTTGGGTGCACAACCAATTTGAAACATCTTGAATATTCCAATGTGGGTTGAGCACTTATGTGGACCTATCATGGATCATATGTGGACTTAATTGAATTCATGGTGATGATGCAACATCAATTCTTGAGGAATACGTTGAAATCACTTCAACAAATGACCACATATGAATATGGGGCATTTGTAACAATAGTGGACCCAAACTTGTTCGAGAGTGATACGAGATTGTTGCAATGGTTCTGACATGCACACATTCCATTCTTTCTAGATGGTAAGTCTTTGTAAACATGAGTCTTCAATATCAAAGTGCTTCATGTAATGCCCCATTTTTTTTACTTTACCATATGAACTACCATTACATGTTTGTATTATTTTATTTATGAGGCTAGCATAATGTGACTAACGTGACATGATCTCCCCCATACTGGGTTGAGAGCACCTCGCTTATCTCGTTGCAATAACCAATTTTACATTGACCTTTAACCATAACATTAGATAGATATTATTTTATTGAGTGTTAAAAGAGACGTGACCCATGTTTCGAGTGGGGATATTAATGAAGAGGATACGGATAGTAAAGGATCGTAGGAAGAAAAGGCGGTGAAGGGGAGAAATAAAAGGGGAGGGGATGGAGGTGGAAGGAGGTTGGATGTTTTGGGAAAAATGGACAAGAGGTTTTTTCAAGGATTTTTGGGAAAACAACAAAGGAGGTTTGTTGTTCCATTGTTTTGGGGAAAATTCATAGCACTGGTTGGATTGGTGGTACTCAGGTTTCGGGCGAGGGGGTTCAAAAAACATAGTTTCTTAAAGCTATGGAGATGATGAGGTTGTTCCTAGATAGCATGATCGAAAGTCTATTTTGTCAGATTGGTTTCCAAGTTTAGGGAGTTGGAAGGACAGATATAAAAAGATAACTACTGATCTACTTGTATTTTCCTAAGTATTAGTGCTACATAATAGTCAAGGTTTACATTCTTACATGTTTTCATTATATACGATGTATGAAATTTTATGATTTAGTAGGATATTTGAAATAAAGAAAATAAAATATGTACATGTTATTATTTTATTGTCATCATGTGCTCTCAATAGTATCACTGTAATGAGAACATAATTTCCAATGTTATTTATTTATTTATTTTCTTTATACATGAACATATGCATAGGGAACATAACATTTGACCTTTAAACAACACAAAACAAAACACATAGATAAATGAAGACATAAATTCATTTTGAACAAGTTAGATATTATTAAGAAGTTAGGGACTGAGACAGGGTCCCTACATATGGTATTAGAGCTTAGGTCCCTACATTCCAATACACTCTTACCTATTCGATGGCTTAGTTCCAGAAAAATGTTACTGTCTTGTTAATTATTCACATCGATTATGTTTGGAATTATCCCATTTACCACTTTGTTCATAGCCTAATAAATCACATGGTTAGGATCTTGTAATTTTTTTTGAAGGAAATAAACATGGAAAACATTGTGATCTCTACTTTTAGCAAGAAATGCAAGTCTACATGCAACTAAGCCTATCCTATTTTGGACTGTGACAATGTTTTATGGGCTAGTCAAAGGATCAACATTGTCTAATTTCAAATAGTCCCGGTCCATGCTATAGTGAGTTTGTTTGAATTGCATTGTTCAGGTTGCATAATTCCGTGTAATAAATGTATTTACAATAAAGGTATTTGGGGTGATGGATCTATTTATGGATTTAAAAGTGTAATTCAAGTAATGAAAAATTGTGGCATTTCTATTAAAGTTATGTTGAAGATTTTAAATTTGGATTGATTTTAACGTTATTAAATTGATGCCTCGTTAAGATGGTATTTGAATAGTTTTTTAATAATAGTGGATAGATATGGATTACGCTTCTTACCCTTTTATATAAAGTTTTGGGCATTGTTATAGTGTAAAAAATATAAAAGGTTATTTTTAAAATTACGATTCTATAATATATAGGATTTGTTGAAGGAAGTTTAATCTTAGACATTGTGATGACTACTTGGTAATGAATGCAATGGGACAAAGAATTTGAATGATATGTTGTTGAAAATTGATTTTGACAAAGCTTATGATAATGTTGATTGTGATAGGTTTATCCTTGATATTTTGATTTGGGTTAGCTTCACCTCCAAGTTTATAGATACGATGTTCACATTGTTTATTGATTCTTGTAATTTGGTCTCTAGTTACATTGTATCTTTTGGCTTGATGAAGTCATAATCTAGTATATAAGGGTTCCTCCTTGTGCCTTATCTCTGTGTTTTTTTATTCTCTTGGACATACTTTAGAAGCAAGAAGAATTTGATGTATTCATATCCCAAAGGATAATGTTGTTCTTATAAAAAATGGTTTTGATGATATTATCCTATCGTCTGATTGAGGACATAATAATTCAATAAGGTAGTGAACATATGAAACCATTGTACATGAATTTAAGTAATATTGCTAATGAGAATTAAATACCAGTTCTAGTTAATTAGACTTAATGGGACCCTTTCTTCATCAAATTTTCTTGGGTAGAGGGTGATACCAAAGCATATTTTAATGTATAGGCATACCATTTGGGATGAATAATATTTAACCTTTTTATCTTATGGGACTAATGCATTGATATGGTTTTGTCAATATTGTAGTGTTGTAGGTTGAGAATCCTTTGAAATGTGATCTTAAAACCAAATAATCCAATGTTTACATTGTTCTTGAGTATGGGTTTCCTATTAATTAGAAACATTTTCTAAATCCCCCATATTATTGTCAGTTGTAACCCTAAATATTATACTATGGTTATGTCATTTGGTCAAACCTATGTGGCATGGGAAAAATGTTTTTTCAAGTGGTAGTTTTGATATTCCATTTCATGGAAAGGTGGATCCCCTAATAGATAGGTTTTTATCAGGTTCTATTGAATTCAAAAATCCCTTGATGCATGGTTATTCTAGAATGCTTTATTTGATATAGAAAAAGAGAATGGACTTTTATTTAATAATTATGAACTCTACTATACTTTCTCCTAGTATGAAGATGCATTGAAATGTAATTTTATAGCCTTGAATATTATCGTACAAACTTGGAATGTAAATATGGAAATGGACCACCAAAAACCACATTCAAATTTATCGATGAGCCCTATGCACTATGAGTTGGGAGGAACCTATCCTCTCTTAAACCATATTGGCCTAGTTACAATGAAGTGACCACCATTGAATTGGTATATTAGTTTGAGAGAGACGAGAGTGAGGGAAAAATATACCCCCTTCTCCTACCATGTAGGTAAAGTAGTATTTGACCATGGACCTTTCAATCGAAAGGATTCGAATCCTTTTTGGATCTGTTGATGCTTGGTACACATAAATAAAGATTCTCCTACGATATATGGTTATGTTCTTGTTGCAACCAACCATAATGGACCCCCTTCTAATGTGGGGATTTTTATTTAGTGTTTAATATATCACTCTTGAGGACTTATATCACCTTGGACATGCAAGCTCATTACATACACTTATAGTTGTTTTATATTAGTTTTTTTTTTTTTTTGTCTATGATAGCCCAATATTTTTGTTTTATTTATTTGTTCTAATGATCGTGAAGGATATATTTTTATTAAAGCAATGTAAATATTTTTTTATTAATAATCAAAGGAAGATTTAACGAAACAATGACAACAAGTTAAAGTGTTGTTATTACAAGGATTTTATTAATGATCTTACTATAATTTAAAAAAAAATTACAAAATGGATATGTATAACATTTATTCCAATGTTGGTTCCTTCAATGATGTAGTATTTGAAGTTGGATAAGATAGTTGAATGATTTCTCTAGCATAAGTTTGGGGAAGTCAGTGGGTTTCCTTTACTCCCTTGTCACTTGTGTGTTAGTCATAAGTATGTTGGTATTTGTCTCTTGGTTATTGATACATATGATAATTTATTTGGGTAGAAAAATGGGCTATAACATGTCTCAAAGTGGATACTGGTTAAAAATATATCTTCACTTGTAGGATGACTCACAACAACCACAATGGTAATACATACAAATAATTTGAATTTTAGGACATAACTTCAAAGGCTTGGAAGTCTAGGTATAAAATTAGTTGACTTGAGATTTTTGCCAATTGCTAAGGGTGTGATTTACACTTCATGCCTATTTGGATATGAATTATTTAGGTACAATGAATTTCCAACATTATGCAATCTTCTAAGAAAGGTCTTAGTAGAAATGACATTTTGTTTGCAAGGATTTATGTGATGATAATAGTTGGGGGTATTTTGATTACATGAGTATATTGAATATTATATTGTTTTGGGAAAAAGGGGCTTGGTAGAAAGGAAATTGTTTTGAAAGGATTTATTTGATAATGATAGAAAAAGATGGATTGATTACATAAGTATACTTTCCATTAGTCGAGGTGTGTGCATGCACATGCACATGTGCACATAAATACACGATTACATTATAGACTCCAAAATATGCAATGAATGAAAATGAATTATGGGGGCAGAGTTGACAAAGGAGGAGCTAGGGATTTTGTAGGAAAGAAGAAAGGTATTAACTCTACAATATCAATAAGGCCTCCCATTTTTTCTAAAAGGGTTGTAGATATAGCAGAATATCAGTATGAAATGGCTTGTATAGGATGTTGTTTACTCCCAAAGCCAAGCATCTCCACCATATTAGGACATATTATAGTGATTCATATTACTTCAAAGTGTAAAGTAAAATTTGGATCACACCATTATAGACGATCTTTTTCTTTTCTTATTAATTAGACAAATTTGTGGACATTTTGAATATGTGTCATATGATCAATTGCATATTCACCATCAAGTATAGAATTATCTCCCTATTGGTGGTCTCATACAAGTCATGTGAAGTAGTCTCTGTCTTATATAAACTCTTTACTTGATGAAAAATTTGATCTACAACAAATATATAATTTATAATGTACCATTTATCTTCATTGTATGCATAGACGTTTATTGATTTGCAACATTAATGGGTGTTTTCTCCTTTGAATCTACAAGTATCCACATTTGCTACTTCATTTGTAAGTTATGCATTGTACCCTTATAGCTATGATTATTCTTCCCATAAATATTCATGTTAGGTAGAGGGATTATTAAAGATTAACACATCTCCTACTTGCTCAACAATTTTACAAGCTTAGATTTTAATAGAACCAAAAAGACTCAAAACATGGGTTTGAAGAATGTCATTAGCTTAGGATCTTTGGAAGAAAAGAGAAAGAACAAAGTAAACTTGTTTTTCTATTCCAAATTTTGAACAAATTTTCTTCACTTCTAGAACAATAATTGTGTTATAATGAAGGTGAACTTAAAATATTAATAACCAAGGCAATTTGCTCGAAAGACAAATTGACAATAGAAAAAATGTGCATGGATCTCAACTACCATGTTGGAAAGGCGTACACACTCCTACGGATGTATATGTGCATGGTAACCTTTCATGGGAAAAGGTTTATGATGCATTGTTCTATTTGATAAACCCACCCATTAAACATTAGCTTAGGCACTAATGCAAATTATTATTTTTACACAACCATAACTCACCAACATAGAACAATACTCTTTTTTTGATTGAGAATATAGATCATACAAATACATACTTGTTTTTGCAAAATTGCCCAAGAGAGTATTAATTTTGTCTGCAACCATTGATACAAGCTTGAATACTAACATTTTATAAATTTAATTTCAAATTAACACATAAAATATTATACATATAACTATGTAACTCATATCACAATGAATATGAAAATAATATAAATGTCTTATATAACTAATTGCAAAGTAGAATGAAGTTGCATTTAGTTACACTATATCTTCAAAATATGCTT
Organism: Pseudotsuga menziesii; assembly: GCA_001517045.1. Lineage (NCBI taxonomy): Eukaryota > Viridiplantae > Streptophyta > Pinopsida > Pinales > Pinaceae > Pseudotsuga > Pseudotsuga menziesii. Next base: position 407,703 of record LPNX010196859.1, read on the forward strand.
TCTCAGGATACAATCAAACCCTATGTCTCAATAGACATGATCTCTACTAAAACCAAATGAGCTAACATGAGATAACCCTTCAAGCTACTAACATTAGATATGATCTCTATTAAAATCGACCAAATGAGCTAGCATGAACTAACTCTTCAGGCTACTTACACGCAAGGAATTGCACACAATGTATGTTGGTGATAGACTTTTATGTAGACAACGAACCTTGAATCCAATATTATAATCCCATAATAATGGTTTAATCCACATAAATATAATTATGTAACTGCAAATCTTTTGTTTTAATATTTTTCCTAATTGCAAACTACTATTTGTTATTATAATATTAATGTAATTACAAGCACACATAGTTAAATTAATGCTACTACCATCATCTTAAACATTAAGATTGCAAGAATAGAAATCCATGCGATTCAATGAATCCAATGCTAAGTGAAATTGATCTCTTATCGAATAATGCAATTTAAGAAGAAGATAAAATATAGAATCACATGGGCGGCGAGATTCTCATGGAACAACAACATCATCCAAACTATTTTTTAGATAAATTTCAGAATGTTAAATTTTAGTTTCCTATCTGGTAAAAGTAATGGAAATTTCAATACTTAGATGCATATATGATATATGGAAATGAGAGATTTGAAGAGCAAAGCATAAGTAGTCCACGTTAAATTCAATGAAGCATAGGATCTTCAACTTGCCTGAATTCAAATGAGAAGAGAAGGCTGCATAAGAGAGAGAATAATTTAGCATAGACTAATCAATTACTCATGGAAAAATTGTACAAACATAGAGACAAAATTGGAATAATATGATTATATTCATGAATCAATAATTATTATGTAATAAAATGGTTATACATATAGGAGAATTCAAATGCCTAAGATAGGAATTGAATCTACGAACTCGGACTGTCTTTGGAGCTAACGCAGTGTTGAAAAATCACCACTGGATCTCACTAATGCTCCTCTAGGTAACTAACTCAGTCTACAATCAGTTAACTAATGAAGGTAGGTGAGCAAAGGCACTCGCTCTCCATTAAATCATGCAAATTGGTGCTAGGATAATTGATGGTAACTAGAGCATAAATGAACATAATTGATTACCTACCAAGGTCAACTGAAGGATATTGTTGGTGACACTTAGAGTGGGTTCTTAAATTATAGGGATTGGTCCCTGGGGCACCTAAACTCATGCAATCAGGTGTAGTAAGTGGCATATGTCCCCTAGGTGTGTCCCCCATGCACTAGTGGAGTGATGAAGACCTCCTAAGCTAAGGGAGGATTAATAATAATCCCAACACCCCCCATTAATCCTGACTAATTTGGACATCCTGGGCCTTGGAAACTAATACCAAAGGTCGCCCATACAATCTAAATGCAAATAATAATAATAATTGCATAATAAAACCAAGGAAATGGGGAAAACCTCATGGGAACCCCCCGCAAAATAAGCAAGAAAATCAAGATCAAGCTTTCATATCAAGAGAAGAATTCTTCTTGAATAAACTTGTGAAAATATTTATGCAACTTGCATCTCTGTGGCGTAGTGAAGCAGTATAATGGTCCTTGTGGGATTGTGCATGTGAACATCTCCATATTCTTCCAATTCGATTATAGATAGGAGAAGGAATGTTTCCTTTGTCTCTTCTTTCTGGAGGAAGAGTGACATGACCCACTTAGTTCTTCAATTAGCATAATTGTTGATCAATCCTTACCATCATGTAGCATCTCTCTGGGATATTTTTGCACCTCTCTGAAGGGAGTGAATTTGCTTGACATAGCACAAGGTTATCTTTTTTAAATTGGTATCTTGTTCTCCTCATGTCCAATGGATCTCAAGTCATATTCCTAGCTTAATTAGTAGCCTTTTGTGCCCATTTAGTGTAATGACCCGTATTTTGACTAGACATATTTTCAGATAGACACACTGCATTTTAGTTTGCTTAGTATATGTTGGACTTAGTTCGACTGAGTAAATCGTATTTATGACATGATAGATCTGATTAGATGTTGATACTATGTTTAAGATGTTACTATGCTTATGTTGATACTTGATTATGATGTTATTATGTTATAATGACAGTGTATGTTTAATTGTAATCCTTGATAAATGTGATATATATGATGTGGTATGTGGGTACCGACCCATGATGTGATCAATTTAATGCCATTATGCGATGAAAGGAAATGATGTTGATAATATGCACCAACTAATGATTGAATGAAGATATTTTTATGAATATATGCTTTCAAAGTACTAATCTCCAGGACACGAGCTATGTAATAGCTGGATACTTTATATGAATTGTGGTATAGTACCTATTTTTTTAGAAGAGCCTTGTTTACCAAAGTTGATGATATGATGACATAGACCAATAATCTCGATAGTAGCATAGTATGGTTTTGATGGGGTATATACCCAGGATGTTGAGAGGGATGGATGTGTTCCACCCTATGTTTCTATAATACCTGAGGTCGTGGGAGGGCTGTGCTAAGACACGGTCCCCAAGTTGTTGTGATGACGATGGTTGGATGCTTGCTAGGAGAGGCTAGGTTCGTTGTTCAGCTGATGCTATCTCTCTCAGATTCTTATGTGGTTAGTTCGGTGAAGCCGAAATCCACTTCTAAACTAGTAGAGGAAGGATAGGGAGGGTGCGGACGTAGGTTAGGATGGGAGGATATTGTTAGCTAGTACTATTCAGGGTTGGGGATTTCTTGGTTTTGATTTAGTGGTAGTAGGTGCCCTTCTTTGTACTTTATTAATTAAACCAATGTAAACATAAAAATAATGATATAAAATCTTGTAAGGTTAACTCATAAAATAACCGATGATGTTTTAGTAATGTTATTATTATGTATTCCTGCTCTAATTGCATGAAGGATTATTATTATTAGTTAGCACTTATGCATAGGAAATATTATGTATGTTTATAGTACATGTATGGCTTGTGCATGCACTGGCCACACATGCACACTTTGCATATGTACGCTAGTATCACTATACCAATACCTTCAAGTTAAACAATTGTGTAACTTATTGTGAATATGTGAGTTGAATATACATTGATCCTAAACATATATTGAGTGTTAAGTTATTAATATACAAGTTAAACAAGTCATTTAAGTATTCATTAATTACACATAAACACTGTGATAGGAAACTCACTAAGTGTTGTTAGTTAGAATTTTCACTTTGGAATTGTCATAAATAATATAACTATATTGTTTAATTGTCTAGCATGATTGCTTAAACCCTAAAGGGTGCATTGTTTATAAATACAAGGGCACTATGTTGGTAGTAGGATACTTAAATATCATACAAATAATTACATACATGATTATTAGTTCACCATCTATTATTATTATTATTATTATTATTATTATTAATGATAATGAGTTCCCTTATCATAACCATTGTTGAATATATATATATATATATATATATATATAAATGAATTAATTAAATAAATTCTCGATTTAACTAAATCATTTCATCATAAGTTAAAATGGTATATTAACTTAATTAATTGAAGCCACAAGATAGGGTAGGATTTCATTAGACCAATACCAATATTTTTAGATCATGAATTGAATAATAAAGATATTCACGGCTACAAAACTTGATGGGTCAACCTCATCACTAATAAATTATTATTTTATTCAATCAATTTAATGTTTGAACGGTGAGTGGGTCTTGTAATTTAACCCACACATCGTAAATATACCAAATTGAATTCTTCAAGAGAAGTAGTAAATAGTGTACAATAAACAGTTTTAATTAACCATGATGGCATTGAAATCCTCGAGGTAATGGATGGAAATATATATTATTTTATTGTATTTGAAATTTTAAATAAGAAAGAAAATAAACATTTGGGGTTTCATGGGATTTGAGGGGAGGCAGTGGAGTAAATCTGAGGAAAATGGTATTTAGGTGAGAACTTATGGGGGGAGAAGGGGGAATTTTGTTTTGGGAGGGAATGCACTGTGACTAATATGAGGAGTTGGTTTTATTTTGGAAGTTATAAATTAGACTCTCTATGAGTGGAAAAGAAAGAAAACTTGGGGAGGGAAAAAAAAACTAAGTATTGAGAAATGGTTGAAAATGAAGAAGGATCCAGAAGGAAAATGAAGAAGAAAGATACTCTCGGTATTATTGGTCTATGGGCTCGAGGGCTAGGAAACCCATGGATTTCCTAGGGCCAGCACATGATGAGAGTTGGTCGGTAGGGTGGCTCATCATTTTTGTAAACAAAGGCAGCCTGCAAGGTCATCATTTTTGTAAACGAAGGCAGCGTGCAAGGTCTGCACCAACCGGTTGGATCTACTACAACCGCTGGTGCCAGGTATTTCACATACTAAATTCATGCATAATATTATTGACTAATTTACGAAAATTCATGAATTTTATTACACACGTACAGTTCATATTTCTACATTGATACGTTTACAGTTCATATTTCTACATTTATATGTTTATAAAACTAATAGAACATACATGGATATAAACCTGTAAATATGATTAAAAGATCTTGATTTTATTCTGAGCTTAACATAGAGAACAACATGGAGAAATGGACTTAGTGCTCTGAGTGGTGCGTGGTAGACATAGCACTACATATGGTATTAGAGCCATGGTTCCAAATCTGGAACCAGAGGGTTCACAATTGATATAAAACAAAATAGAAACTATAAAAAAAACATTGGAATGAAAAAAAATTACACAATAAAATTATTATTAATTTTTTTTTAAGAGTTGTAGATTAAGAAATTATGTGGGCATGCTGCAATTATTTGGTATTATTTAGTCTAGCATAATATCAAGCTTTTCTTTGATCATACTCTTTCGCTACAAATAAGAGACTCTTAGTGAAGAATTCATATATAGAAGATTATATGTATGTATACATTAAGTACATATGTCTGTTGGACAAGTTGAGGAATACACTGATATAGAATGACAATATTTATAATATCCAAAATACAAAGGATTTTTCTTTTTCTTTTTTTTGGTGTATATATATATATATATATATATATATATATATATATATATATATATAAAGGCTTCAACCGAGCTCTCTAGTCTCGTTTATGTTGCAAAACTGGCCATGTTAGACTTCAAGGGATTAGGACTAACTTAAGATAACCCTAACAAAGGGTTGTCACTGTCACCTCAACCTACACATAATGGTGTAATCGACTTCCCAAATGAATTGATAATGGACACATAGAAGGTATGCAATAAACCTTATGAGTGCTTCGAATTTAAGAGGGATGATGCACTTCAGACATGTGTGCCTACCTTTGTGTAGATGTTCTTATGTCCTCTACAAGGTTTTCCTCGGCTCTCTTAAAACCCTATGGGACATAGTTTACAGTTAAAAAGTCTTCGAGCTCTTAATGAATTGACTCTGACCTAGATTGCAATGCAGCTAGGGGAACTGAAATGCATATATTTTAGGGGTAATAAACATGAACTTCAGGGAAATTGTAACAGAGTTTGATAACAAATATTACTTCAATTGTAGCTTTAATGTAAAGCTGGGGGGGTGGAAATCTATATTCTATGTTGGCTTTGGAGGTCTTGTCCGATTTCTGTAGCATATATAAAGACATAACAAAAAATTAATAATGCAATTTAAACAGATCTTATTTATCTATGCAAAGTTTCACTAGGATTAGAAGATTCATAAAATTTAAAAGACACAAATAGTACATGTTACATAGACAATAGATGATAATAACCAGATGGAACCATAATAAAGGTGGCATTATACTTCAATACAACTCAACTGTGAGGACACCACTCTTTCAAAACTCCCTCGAGGAAGAGCTACTGTCTTTGCTAGCATTTTGAACCAGAAGGAAGCTTACCTAGAAGTCGCGCGCTTGGGCTCATCCTTCACTTTAAAGTGGCCTTGCAACTACAGTTGGTGTTTCCGAAAAAGAGCATAAGATTCCCCTTGTTATCCCATTCCTAAGTGAGTGACCTAATCGTCATGTTTTGTTAGCCTCCCACTCAGACTTTCAGATCCTCCTCACGGTAGATATAGGAAAGGTAGCTTACAACATAATGGAATTTTAATGTATTCACTCATTGCACAAATGAAATGAACATAAAACCGAGATATAATACGATTCCCATGGATTTGGATTGAATTCTCTGAAGTTGTCGAAAATAAGTCTCTGGCTCTCAAATCCTTGCCCTTCCAAGGAAAGATACTAATGTTTCCATTCTTCATAGCTCAGCTAAATGAGAGAGTCTAATGAGTCAAGCCTTATAAAGTCCATCTAGCAGGGAACTTAGGCCAGGGGGTGGGTGGGTCTTGCTAGTCCGCAAGGAGAGCCCAACCCTATACGCAAAAAAAAAATGAGTGAAGAAGATCGCGTCAACACCAAGACCAGGTTAAATAAGCTATAAAAATATTTATACAAACGAAATTGGTAGAGTTCTCTAGAACTTCGATAGGGTTTAGTCATGCCATCTATGTTGCATGGAGATATGTGCTGCATGCAGGTGCACATATGCAGAAGGCATGGGAGGAGGTATAAAGGTGGCGTAACATTTGGATCCTTCTAAAAAAAAATAAAAAATTGAACTCAACATGTGTCCACAAGCACGAAACATTACATAATTTTATATATTATTTATTTATTTAAAAGAAAAAAAAACATCCATCGACGGTAATAATTTTAAATAAAACTACTATTTTGTATTGAAAGCATGCCATAAATAGTAATTATGATGCATTTCTTCAGTGAGACAAGTTATAGTAATTCTAATGCATTTCTTCATTTCGACACGTTGAGGGTTCTATTTTTTTTTATTTTTTTTCGTCGTGTTTTTGAGATACTTATAACACATTGTGGACTCCCAACGTGTTGTTGAGATGCTTAGAACACATTGTGGATGACCAATGTGTTGTTGAGATGCTTATAATACATTGTGGATGCCCAGCGTGTTTGCCTAAATATAGTAACCAATATATATATATATTCTTATTCCCACCTTGCTAAGTTAAATAGTCCATACATATATTATGTTATGATCAACTTAGTCTTACCATAAAGAAAATCAAACCAAGTAAAAATCCCTGTACACAACTCTTTATTGTGAGCTCTAAGGTCCAATGGATATGCCGGCTGGACAGTACAGTAAGTCTGTCTACCCTGCAAGAGGACTAATTAAATATTAAGAAAAGGAGATGAGTTGTTACCATGCAATAAAAGGAAAGGAAGCGGACTTTTTTTTTAACGTTTCTCATTTAAAAAATAAAATAAAATAAAAATCTACTAATCCACTAATGAATATTAAATACAATTCTAGTGCTTTTTAGTATCTCATAAATCTTTATTGGTTAATATTTATATTATTTCCAAGAACAAGTTGTAACAATCACAACACATAACATTGGAAGGTCATTATTGACCTAGATTCCACTAAAATCCAAGTATATACACAAAACATGCTTATTGTTATTTTTCTTTAAGTGAATAACTTAGTGCACCTTTGGCACACGTGTAAAACAATATCATATTTGAACCAAACTTTGGGAAAGAGAAATATCCCATTGATTACACTTCAACTATTTCACTAAGTTAATAGTTTTAATTTTCCCACTTGTCAAAATGGAGATTTAGCGGCATCACATTATCCATAAAGGAGTACAGTGTATAGATCAAGGTTTCACAGTAAAGAAAATTTTTATCGAAAAAGGGGTAATTAGTTGGGCACTAAGTGAACATATTTATACATAAAATGTATTTAAATAAATGTTTCAAATTTACATGTGGGTTGACATGGATATGTGAAGAACAAAAATTAGTTAAAGTGATATTTATATAAATTAAAGTGAAAAAAATATAAATAAAAAAATAAAAATGTTAAGGTATATAGAATATGTATGGTGAATTAATAAACATGTTAGTAAAACAATACTCAACGTAGCTTTCGAATTATCCAAAAAAGAATATTAGATTAAACGGTGGACTTTGAAGTAGTCGTGCAATATTCTAATTAATCAATAGTTATTGTTTTTTCTTGATGAGGGAACCTGATTACGTGAAAGACTGAAGAGACTACCGCTGTCGTAGCATAAATCCAGCTGCGGCCTAAAATAATATTATAGTGGAGGGAAGAATCCACCACTTATACTCTATGGAGACAGTTTTTCCCCTAATTCAACTGGGAAGGCAGTAATAATTCCGTGTAGTTAAGAATAATGGCCATCAAATGCCGTAAGCAAGGTCTGCTCTCTCTCTTTTTCCTTATAAAATAAGAGGAAATTCTCATGATTTATATTGAACCACCTTTCGACCTCTTAGAATCTGGATTGCGGGCTCTAATTATTTACATATTGGGTCACTATTTATTTATTGAGAGTATTCGCGAGACCTATTCTCTTTCCGCCACCCCAGTCCAACACTTAGTCGATTTTGATACGAGTAGTTCATATTTGCGGTCGCGGGTGACTTTAGTCAATTTTGATACGAGCAGTTCATATTTGCGGTAGCGGGTGACTATCCATGGAACGGCTTTCTACTTCACTTTTTTTCATATGGAAATATGTATGGGAAACCCAGCAATACTTCCCTACATTAGTGGATGGTAGAGGTGGTAAACGGCCAGCCATCCTCACATAACACCTAACTCCAAAGGACTCAAGGCTCGAACCCGTGACCTCTCCCCAAACCTAGAGAGCGTGGCACATCTTACCAATTGAGCTAACCTTTGGGGCATATGAAACACACTTTCCTACCTCGATATTGATAGGTAATGGCATTACTTTACTATGCACGTGTTATGATAACGTGCCATACACTTTGTGTTTGTTAGTGATTATAAAGTTTAAAAATAAGTATAAATTAATAATAGAATAGTAAAAAATAAAGATGAAGGAAAAGATAAAAGTATTTATTTTAAATTACAATAAAAATATAACAAAAATTTTAATTAATTAAAAGGGTTTTATATGAAAAGTAGGAAATATAAAGCATTAATATATATATATATAAAAGAGGATAAAAAAATATGTACATATTAAATAGATAAATAAATAACAAAGAGGTAAATATTTTATCAATAATATGTTATAGGTGAAGTGAATTTTAGAGATATGTAAAAAAATAAAAAGAGAGAGTACACATTAAAGAACATATAAATACATTATAGTAATATAAAGAATAATAGCCAATTTTTTTTCATGAATTACATTTTAAGATAATTCAAATGGAGATTTGAATTTATGTAAATCTAGGTTAAGGAGAATTAATATTCATGAAATTAACTAATATACTAATTACGAGTTAATTAAAATAATTTTAATCTTAACTTGGTTTTAAGTTTAAGTGTCTAGATGACTTATTAAAAGAATTTTCGATGGAAGTTGTAATGAGAATAAATGTCTACATGCCCTAATGCAATTCTTATGTTAAAACTTTGCAATTCTCATGTTAAAACTTTGATAAAATATGGTTTTAGTAAGTCCAATAAGGGATGCCCATTTCCTTGTAGAAATATCCTCACATATAATTGATGATCCAAGAGGCTTGTAGGATAGTTCAATTGTATGAAGAATGTATATAGATATGGTAGGTTGAAATTCATGGTACGTTGTAATATGAATGGGTATATATCAAGACACGTGGGTCTGAATTCTTTTTAAAAGTGCGTTATAATCATGTGCAATTTATTAGCAAGTAATGTTGAAAAGATGCTAACTAAATATGTGAATTAGTGCGAGAGTTGAAACAATACCTATGGGAGAATATATATATATATATATAAAGGTTGTAGTTAAAGATTTAGGTGAAACTCGAGAATATTACAATCAAATTCAACAATGGTATAAATTAGGGGTAAACGAATACATTAAGGAACCTTGAAGAGGCAACCAATCTCACTTATAAATATCAAATATAATATAGTAGCACCTATGTGATAAAAAAAAAGTAAGTAATAATTGAAGGAGTAATGGTTTGCATTTTGATAAGGTATAGTCATGAAACACTTTGTAAATAGTAATATTTCTCCTAATTCAATGATTTAGTACACTACTTTTGTTTTAGTGAATACGATTGTTTATATATACATAATTTTATAAATTTAATATAGAGAAATTTTCAATGCATAAATATAATAATAATAATAATAATAAAAGTATGAGAGATGTATATACATATTTTTGGGTGTTAAATTTCAAATTATTTTGTTCGTAGTGTTAATGTTTTCTTAAATTTTGTTAAAATGTAAATGTATTTATGAGAAGTCAATTAGGTTGTAATGGGATCACCTCCTAGGTGCAAAATCACACTTCCTAAGTTAATTTATGATAAAATTATTTATGGAAGATTATGTGCGTTGTTACAAAATTATTGAGCAAGGGGATAGAAAGAATATGCATAACTAATTCCACATTATAAGAAAATACAATGTACTCTAACGAGGATGTTAATTATTTATGGGTTAATATGAACACCTCATGATTAGTTATGTGTGTCCTCGTGTACGTACAAAATATTATGTTATGTAAAAGTTCCATCCATCTTATAAGGATACCCTATGTTAGGAGTGGTGATCACATGGTTGTATGAAGTACCTATGTAGATATAGTAGGTCAAGATTCATAGGGATGCCTAAGCAATTGCGTTATGAGCAAGATTATTCATATTGTAAACTTGATATACACGAATTAATGAAAACATTAAAGGTACTAAAGATTCATTTTGATGAGCATTAAAGGGAGTGGTGCAATAGAATGGTAGTTGTGTAATTAGTAAGTGACTAAGAGGTGTGAAAGAAATAATGATATCAATGGGTAAATATATGCGATAAGTAAACTAGGTTGAAGAAAATATGTTTTAATGACACATAATTACCATAAGAGTGTTAGCGATAAAAAAACTGGTACAAAAGGGAGGAGTGTTTCATACATGATAATAGGAATTAGTATAGAAAGAGGTGAATATATAAATTTCATTAAGATATTATCATAGCAAAATGATACGACAAGCCAACAAACTAATAATTAAACTACATAGTATAGTATTAAAATTACCAAGAAATAAGTAGAAATTACAAGTCTTCTATGTATAATATGCCATTCATGGGGTAAAAGTTCTCTTTAAGGATAATTCATTGGTGAATGGGAGTTGATTAATAAAAATAGTGATATTCAAGTTATTATAGGCGGTAGGCCACTATCATAAGCGAGCCAAAATAAAATAGACAAATTGGGAAATAACATCTTATGAATCACAATAGAAACAAGACTATAGAACTTTTTTTTAACTGTATAAATTGTTGTGGATAATAGTCTAGTAAGGGATAATGAACCTTGATGCATGTTACAAATGGGGATCCTTAAGGAGGTCATAAGTAGTTACTAGGATATGATTTTCAGATGCAATTTAAGAGGATATATTAGGTGATAAAAGAAGTAAAATTGTAAAATAACATTGACACGATGATCAAGTAAAGGTCCAAGTAGGATTACCATAACCAGTGAATTCTAGTAGCAAGACACATATATTATGCATAATAATACCTTCTTATAATCATGCATAACAATAACTTCGGGACGAAGTTTCCTGAAGGGTGAGTATATGTAATGACCCATATTTTGACTAGACATATTTTCAGATAGACACACTACATTTTAGTTTGCTTAGTATATGTTAGACTCAGTTTGACTGCGTAAACCATATTTATGGCATGATAGATCTGATAAGATGTTGATACTGTGTTTAAGATGTTACTATGCTTATGTTGATATATTGATTATGATGTTATTATGTTATAACGACAGTGCATGTTTAATTGTAATCCTTGATAAATGTGATATATATGATGTGGTATGTGGGCACCGACCCATGATGTGATCAATTTAATGATCTATGCGATGAAAGGAAATGATGTTGATAATATGCACCAACTAATGATTGAATGGAGATATTGTTATGAATATATGCTTTCAAAGTACGAATATTGAAGACATGAGCTATGTAATAACTGGATACTTTATATGAACTGTGGTATAGTACCTATTTTTGTAGAAGAGCCTTGTTTACCAAAGTTGATGATACGATGACATAGACCAATAACCTTGATAGCAGCACAGTATGGTTTTAATGGGGTATAGACCCAGGATGTTGAGAGGGATGGATGTGTTCCACCCTATGTTTCTATAATACCCGAGGTCGTGGGAGGGTCGTGCTGAGACATGCTCCCCAAGTTGTTGTGATGACGACAGTCGGATGCCTGCTAGGAGAGGTTAGGTCCGCTGTTCCACTGACGCTATCGCTCTCAGGTTCTTATGTGGTTAGTTCGATGAAGCCGAAATCCACTTCTAAACCAGCAGAGGAAGGATAGGGAGGGTGCGGACGTAGGTTAGGATGGGAGGATATTGTTAGCTAGTACTATTCAGGGTTGGGGATTCCTTGGTTTCGATTTAGTGGTAGTAGGTGCCCTTCCTTGTACTTTATTGATTAAACCAATGTAAACATAAAAATAATGATATAAAATTTTGTAAGGTTAACTCATAAAATAACCGATGATGTTTTAGTAATGTTATTATTATGTATACTTGTTCTAATTGCATGAAGGATTATTAGTATTAGTTAGCACTTATGCATAGGAAATATTATGTATGTTTATAGTACATGTATGGCTTGTGCATGCACTGGCCACGCATGCACACTTTGCATATGTACGCTAGTATCACTATACCAATACCTTCAAGTTAAACAATTGTGTAACTTGTTGCGAATACATGAGTTGAATATACATTGATCCTAAACATATATTGAGTGTTAAGTTATTAATATACAAGTTAAACAAGTCGTTTAAGTATTCATTAATTACGCATAAACACTATGATAGGAAACTGACTAAGTGTTGTTAGTTAGAATTTTCACTCCAGAATTGTCGTAAATAATATAACTATGTTGTTTAATTCTCTAGCATGATTGCTTTAACCCTCAAGGGTGCATTGTTTATAAATACAAGGGCACTATGTTGGTAGTAGGATACTTAAATATCAAACAAATAATTACATACATGATTATTAGTTCACCATCTATTATTCTATTTTATTTTTATTTTTATTTTTATTTTTATTTTTATTATTGATAATGATAATGAGTTCCCTTATCATAACCATTGTTGAATATATATATATCTATCAATTAATTAAATAAATTCTTGATTTAACCAAATCATTTCATCACAAGTTAAAATGGTATATTAAATTAATTAATTGAACCCACAAGATAGGGTAGGATTTCATTAGACCAATACCAATATTTCTAGATCATGAATTGAATAATAAAGATATTCATGGCTACAAAACTTGATGGGTCAACCTCATCACTAATAAATTATTATTTTATTCAATCGATTTAATGTTTGAACAGTGAGTGGGTCTTGTAATTTAACCCATGCCTCACAAAGATACCAAATTGAATTCTTCAAGAGAAGTAGTAAATAGTGTACAATAAACAGTTTTAATTAACCATGATGGCATTGAACTCCTCGAGGTAATGGATGGAAAATATATATTATTTTATTGTATTTGAAATTTTAAATAAGAAAGAAAATAAACGTTTGGGGTTTCATGGGATTTGAGGGGAGGTGGTGGAGTAAACCCGAGGAAAATGGATGAGGTGGAAAATGGTATTTAGGTGAGAACTTATGGGGGGAGAAGGGGGAATTTTGTTTTGGGTGGGAATGCACTGTGACTAATATGAGGAGTTAGTTTTATTTTGGAAGTTATAAATTAGACTCTCTATGAGTGGAAAAGAAAGAAAACTCTAGGAGGGAAAAAAAAAACTCAATTACTGAGAAATGGTTGAAAATGAAGAAGGATCCAGAAGGAAAAGGAAGAAGAAAGTTGCTCTCGGTATTATTGGTCTATGGGCTCAGGGGCTAGGAAACCAATGGGTTTCCTAGGGCCAGCACATGATGAGAGTTCGTCGAGAGGGTGGCTCATCATTTTTGTAAACAAAGTCAGCCTGCAAGGTCATGATTTTGGTAAACGAAGGCAGCCTGCAAGGTGTGCACCAACCGGTTGGATCCACTACAACCGCTGGTGCCAGGTATTTCACATACTAAATTCATGCATGGTGTTATTAACTAATTTACAAAAATTCATGAAGTTTATTACACATGTACAGTTCATATTTCTACATTGATATGTTTACAATTCATATTTCTACATTGATATGTTTATAAAACTAATAGAACATACATGGATATAAACCTATAAATATGATTAAAATATCTTGATTTTATTTTGAGCTTAACATAGAGAACAACATGGAGAAATGGACTTAGTGCTCTGCGTAGTGCGTGGTAGACAGAGCACTACATTTAGGCCTAGGATTGGGAGTAGGGACTGGATTTAGATCTGGATCACTGTGAACTTCATCTTCAATTTCATAAATTGATTCAACTGGGTCTTCTGCTTCAGATTCTAAATATGAAACACTAATGGAAATATTATCATATGTAAAAGGTGTAGGTAGAATGGTTTTACCTCCCCTTTCAAATGGCAGTTGATACTGTACTGTATTTGAGTATGACAAAAAGTGTGAGAATTCATATGCCTTGGAGGCATGGTTTGCAACACCTTTCACTATAATATTCCCAGTTGAGATATCTGATATCTCCACTAAGTCATGACCAAATACCACTCACTTTGGTGGGCCAGTATGTGTCATCTGGTATAGAGATAACAAATTTGTAGCTAAAAAGGGAACATATAGTACATCTTTGAACACTCCATGTTTTAACTTGATTGAACCCTTTCCTTCAGCTCGAATTTGAGTGTCATCACCCATGTGAATACTCAAACAATGAGTAAGTTGTAATGAAGAGAATGATTTTCTGGATGCAACCATATGATTCTCTGGATGCAACCATATAATTGCAACTTTAGGGAGTGTAATGTTGTGTTACTCAAGGAGTTTTTCCATCAAATAAATGGTATTCTTCATACAATACATATATGGTTTCCTTTCTTATAGTAAGATAATTTGTCCTTGTCAGACCTCTAATGTTTGTCATCCCTAGAGCCCGAGGCTTCATATACTAGATAAAACTCATCTTTAGGTTTAAATTTGATGTTTCTTTTGTCTTTACCTTTCTTCTTCCTTCATACTTGTGCATTGCTTATCTCACCATATAAGAGAGTTTGATTTGGAGAGGCTCTGAGAGCTCCCATCTGTATCAACTTGTCTTATTCTTAGGTTAGAGACTATGTGAAGTCATCAAGTAATGGAATTCATTAATTAGGAGTAGTCAGTCTCCCATAGTGAAAAGTAGAGACAAACACTGAGAATTTTGAGACAAGTTTGCTCAGTATGGATAGCACCAATTGCTCATCATTATTCACAATCCCGTATTGCTTGCATTGCATGATGAGTGATTTGAATTTTGAGGAAAAAATGTTGTATAGTTTTGAAGTTACTGGGATGTAGTGATATCATCTCATTCTCCAAGATATGGCCTCTCAGCTCATCATGTTTTTCAAACAAGGATTCAAGATTATCCCATATTTCTTTTGGAGTACTGAGTCCATCAAGATAAAACGACAACTCCCTGGAGATGTGGATGCACATGTATCCAAAAGGTTCATTAATCCTATTTAGATGCTTCAATTTTTAAATATATTGATCGAGCTTGACTGCTCTACCCATGGTCATCATGTACAAAAATTTGTTGCATAAGGAAATGTGCATATCTTCCCTCCAATCAAGGTATTTTAAGGTTGTAAGGATTCTGGGATTCAGATAAGCTGAATTCCATTTCACAACTATTTTGAGCAACAATTATTCAGAAATTCTTTGAATGTACCTATAAAAAACACTGCAAAACAACTCAATTCAAATTAATTTAGTGCAAACACTCTTCACTTTGACATATGCACTTTATTTGAGTACATCACACCTGGATAGACTTCTATGGACATAATCCAGATGGAGCAATGCAATTATTCCTGGATTTATGTGGAAACTCAATGGCTTTTGGTGCATCAATGGAAGTTCTGTGGTTTGAGGCACTGCATGGATACCTGCTCCGATACCATGTTAAATTCAATGAAGCATAGGAGCATCATCTTGCATGAATTCAAATGATAAGAGAAGGCTGTAGAAGAGAGAGAAGAATTCAACATAGACTGATCAATTACTCATGGAAAAATACTACACACATAGAGACAAAATTGAAATAATATGATTATATTCATGAATCAGTAATTAATATGTAATACAATGGTTATAAATATAGGATAATTATAATGCCTAAACAAGGATTCGAATCTACCAACTTGGACTGACTCCATATCTAACTCAGTGTGGGAAAATCACCATTGGAGCTCACTAATGCAACCCTGGATAACTAAATCAGTCTACAATTAGTTAACTGATGAGGGTAGGTAAGAAAAGGCACCCACACTCCCTTAAATCATGCAAACTGGTGCTAGGCTAATTGATTTTGATCTAACTGATGGTAATTGGAGCATAACTGAACATAATTGATTACCTAACAAGGTCAACTGAAGGAGACTGCTAGTGGCACTCAAACTAGGTTCCTAAATTATAGGGATTGGTCCCTAGGGAAAATATGCTCATGTAATCAGGTGCAGTAAGTGGCAAATGTCCCTTAGGTATGCACTACTAGAGTGACAAAGACATCCTAAGCTAGGAAAATAGAAAAATACTTTATGTGGTCAAAGGGAGGATCAACAATAATCCCAAAATTCAAAGACAATAATCACGATCAATATGTTCATTTTATTCCATTATTAAAGAAGTATAAGTAGCATAAATACATATAAGAAGTATAAGTTGTAGCAAGGGTGACACTAGAGTGAATGTCCTTTGTTGTTCTATTCAAGGAACTATGTAACCTACACAACACCAACATAGAAATGCACAAATAGATGAGATGATTCATAATCTACACAGTGAGAATTTGAATCCGAGTGAAGAGATGAAAATGCAAGAAGAAATAAAGTTACCCCCACATTTCTTTCCAGTGTGAAAATTGGAAAATTTATAGCGCTTAGGAATAGTAATGGCAACAAGAGGTTTCATTCCATCCTCCTTGACTATTGGAGAAAGGAATACTGCACAACTACAGGCTGGAATTGCAAGGAATTTCCTAAATTGGGTGTAGCAAGAAGGAGGGACGTTTGCCTGGGTATTTTTAGCCGCCCCATGACACAACATGAGACTGAGAGCCACCAAGTTAATGGGACTCTTCCCACATTCAGAGCCACAAGTAGTATGCAATATGAATGAGCTCTATAATGCATCTATTAGTATCACCATCATTGAATTAACATTCTCCATCACTAATGAAGGAATGCTTAGAATTTTCACTCTCAATAACACTAACACGAACACTAACACTAATGATCACCATAACAAATGAAGTAAAGTTACATTGGGGAAAATCATATTTTCTTACACATGAGGGCTCTCTTCTAAATAATCTTCAACCCACTATGAATTCAAATCATATAGAGAGTGTACTCGTTGTGAAATCTAAGAAGACAAGGATTGTACTTATAGTAGATCTTCATTACGACAGTGGAATACACAGAACCCACTAAATCAACTCATTAGTTTATTGACCATCGAACAAGATTCCCGAGATATCCGTTGATCTCCTTTTTGTAGTTAGTTGCAATGTGTTCCCCAAAAACCAAAGCGTCTAAACTTTGAATAGCATATTATTCTAACTAGCATGCTCATTCTCACTAGCTACGATCAAATTCCATATATAAGTCCATTTCTTTTCATCTCCCAACTTATCTACGATAAAATTATATATATCGAAGGAACAATTTTTTATATAGCTTTCAACCTTTTCCTTCCTTTACTTTTCCCCTTTCCTTTAAAGTGCAGGGAATACACATACTTCAATTCATATCTATATATAACCTCTACTCTATGTTTTTGTTATACCTTACCTTCCACTTTTTTTTAAAGAATTACATTATTTTTGTTGGATAAATATATCTTCTCCATAGAATAAATATCTTACCTTATCCCACCTTCCATACCTCTTGTCCCACCTTCCTTCATCCCTCACTTACCATCACGCTACACTTTATTCACGCTTCGTTTTCTTTGAACCCTTCTCTTATTCACATCTAATTAACTAGGGTGAAGAGAAAAAATATTGTCCACCTCTCCTTTCATGCACCCACCTCTCACCCTTTATTTTCATTTAATCCTTCTCTTATTCACATGCACTTGAAGTTGAGGATAGAATACAATAATAGATGAAAATAATAATCCCAGACCCCAATTAGCAAAAATACTAAAGACAAAGAAAGCATAAATAAATCCCAACCGTTCCCACAAACTTCTATAGTACCAAAGAATAAAAAGAATAGTCTATGACAACTCCATAACAAAACAAAAATATATAGTAGCATGCTTCAATAGTAAATGAATCCTCTCATTAATAAATAAAATATTAATTACATTAAATGTAAGATCCAATAGTGGCCTCTCTTTAGACTAAAAAATCCTTTGTCTGTCAAAGGGGAGAAGCATAATTTAATTTCCTAAAACCTACATTTAAGCATCTTTTCAATAAACACATTTTCTCGATTCTCTTGCATGTAGTAATTTAAGGTTTTAGTCAACAATATGCCCCTATTTTTTAGGTATTTTGTACATCTTATAATTTTACTTATAGATGATCATGTAAATCCTAATTTCAATGCAGAACTTTATGCACAATCTAGATCCCTTAGCACTCCTTCAAAAACCAAGTTGATTAGATGATGAACCATTAGAGCGTGAGAGAGTAAGAGAAAGTCTTGATAGAAAAACCCAAACATTTTTTACGCCCATAACATTTGTGATCCCATTGATCAGATAACGATTTTAATTCATTGACATATATATTTATGTGGATGACTCCTGCAATTATATCATACACTTCATTTCTTGATTCAAATTCGAGATTGATAGAACATACACCATGGAAAATTTATATGCCCTTTCTATATTGGAAAACCCAAATAAGGAGTCAAGTTATCTGTAATGAAATCCCTTTTCTCTTTAAGGCATATCTGTAATTTTAGAATCCCAAACAAAGACAACATCACACGCTTTCTCATTGTTGCACATAAAGGCAATCCTAATTTAGTTGGGCACAAAGATTAGATACAAGTATTTATTTTATTACGTAATCAACAACCGGTTGTTATCTGGTTAGGGAGCTATAATTATATCTGTGGTTGATCCATCCCTTGAACTTAAATTTTATTAGTGTGATCATTTATTTATTTAATGTATCCCTTGAACTTAAAGTGTTTTTCCAGAATCAACATCCATGTGTGAGATTGCAAGAATAGAAATGCATTCCCTTCGTTGAATACAATGTGAAGTGCAAAGATGGAATTGCAACCAAATAATGAAATCTAATACTAAGATGAAATGTATAATCACATGAGTGAGTCGAGTCAAGGTGATCAGTTCCTAGTTCTCATGGAACAACTTCATCATCCAAACTATTTTTTTTAGATAAATTGTGGAAATTGATGTTAAATTTTAGTTTTCTATCTTGTAAATGTAATGAAAATTTTAATACTTAGTGGCCATATGATACATGAAGAAGAAAGCATAAGAACACAAACAATATAACAATGTGTTGAATCATTGGATTCCATTATTAAAGAGGTATAAGCAGCAAAAATACATAAGTTGTAGTAAGGTTCACTTTTTGTTCTTTTTAAGGAACTATGTAACCTGCACAACATCAACATAGAAATAGACAGTGAGAAATAGATGAGATGATTCAATGACAGTAAGAATGTGAATATGGGTGAAAGAGATGAAAATGCAAGAAGAAATAAACTTACTTCCGCATTTATTTCCAGCGTGGCAATTGACAATTTTGCAGCGCTTTGGAATAGTAATGTCTACAACAAGGTTCATTCCAACCTCTTTAGTTATGGGAGAAAGGAAGACTGCGCAAATACAGGCTGGCATTGCAAGGAAAATTTTCACTTGGGTGCAATAGGCAGCAACGAAGCTATTAGTATCACCGCCATTGACTTAACATTCGTCATAATCATGATCACAAAAAAATACTTACAACTTTCTCTCTCAATAACACTAACGCTAACATAAGCTACATTGAGGGAAATCCATTCTTCTTATACGTGAGGATCACTTCCATGAAATCTTGAATTCACTGTCAACATAGAGAAAATAGGAAGTATACTCCATGTACATCTGGAGTGTGTCACTGGAATAAAAATCACCCACTAAAGGATAGATATTTCCAATATTGGAAAACCTTGGAGGCATGGTTTGCAACACCTTTAATTATAATATTCCCATTTGAGATATCTGATATCTCCACTAAGTCATGAAAAAATACCACTCGCTTTGGTGGGCCAGTATGTGTCATCTGGTATACATATAACAAATTTGTAGCTAAAAAGGACTATAGAGTACATCTTTGAACACTCCATGTTTTAACTTTCTTGAACCCTTTCCTTTGGCT
This sequence comes from Pseudotsuga menziesii, assembly GCA_001517045.1. Classification (NCBI taxonomy): domain Eukaryota; kingdom Viridiplantae; phylum Streptophyta; class Pinopsida; order Pinales; family Pinaceae; genus Pseudotsuga; species Pseudotsuga menziesii. The sequence continues at coordinate 428,253 of LPNX010196859.1, forward strand.
CAAATTTGAGTGTCATCACCCATGTGAATAATCAAACCATCAGTAAGTTGTAATGAAGAGAATGATTCTCTGGATGCAACCATATGATTGGAGGCTCTTGAATCAACGAGGAAGGCATGTGATTTTGAATAGCTATCCTTCAGTGGAAACTATCATCATGATCTTCAGTCTTTTCTCCATATTCAGTCTTCCTTGCAACTTTAGGGAGTGTAATGTTGTGTTTCTCAAAGAGTTTTTCCATCCAATCAATGGTCTTCTTCAAACAATACCTGTATGGTTTCCTTTCTTATAGTAAGACAATTTGTCCTTGTCAAACCGCTAATGTATGTCTTTCATTAGAGGAAATTTGGGGTCTAAAATGGGCCTTATAAGAAAACATGCCAAAATAAGTTTTTGTGAGTTGGAATTCAAGAACCAATAGAATTTCAATAAAATAAGTCAACCATAATGGTTGAATTGACATATTTGTCATTAAAAAAACTACTTTTTTTGTTCGTATTTTCGACATATCTCATTGTGTTTTTACTCAAATTTCAATCGGGAGAGCTCGTTGGATACGGAATTTGATTCCGCATCCAACGAGTACCCACACTGCATACTTTTGATGGACCCCGCCACCCCAAAAACAAGAAATACCTGAAAAAACGTGATGATGACATCAGCATCACATTTTTTCAGGTATTTCTTGTTTTTGGGGTAGCGGGGTCCATCAAAAGTATGCAGTGTGGGTACTCGTTGGATGCGGAATCAAATTCCGCATCCAACGAGCTCTCCCGATCAAAATTTGAGTAAAAACACAAAGAGATATGTCGAAAATACGAACACAAAAAGTAGTTTTTTTCTTTCTTCCTCCAAAATTAATCAATATTATTTTATTATTTTAACTATTATTTTATTATTTTCCTTAGGTGGCCCATTTTAGACCCCAAAATTCCTCTAATTCCTAGAGCCCGAGGCTTCATATGCTAGATCAAACTCATCTTTAGGTTTAAATTTGGTGTTTCTTTTGTCTTTACCTTTCTTCTTCCTTCATACTTGCACATTCCTTATCTCGCCATCTAAGAGAGCTTGATTTGGAGAGGCTTTGAGAGCTCCCATCTGTATTGGCTTGTCTTGTTCTTATATTAGAGACTATGTGAAGTCGTCAAGTGATGGAATTCATTAATTAGGAGTAGTATGTCTCCTAGAGTGAAAAGTAGAGACAAACAATGAGAATTTTGACACACGTTTGCTCAGTATGGAGGGCACCAATTGCTCATCCTTATTCACAATCCCATATTGATTTCTTCGCATGACGAGTGATTTGAATTTTGAGAAAAAAATATTGTATAGTTTTGAAGCTACTGGGATGTAGTGCTATCAGCTCATTCTCCAAGATATGGCCTCTCAGCTCATCATGTTTTTCAAACAAGGATTTAAGATTATCCCATATTTATTTTGGAGTACTCAGTCCATCAAGATGGAACAACATCTCCCTGGAGATGTGGATGCACATGTATCCAAAAGCTTCATCAATCCTATCTAGATGCTTCAATTTTTCAATATACTGATGGGGTTTGAGTGCTCTACCCATGGTCATCATGTGAAAACCTTCGTTGCACAAGAAAATATGCATATATGCCCTCCAATCAAGGTATTTCAGGGCTGTAAGGATTCTAGGATTCGGGTAAGCTGAATTTTCCATTTTACAACTATATTGAGCAATAATTCTTCAGAAATTCTATGAGTGTACCTGCAAAAAACACTGTAAAACAACTCAATTCCAATTAATTTAGTGCAAACACTCTTCAATTTGACATGTACAGTTTCTCTGAGTACATCACACCTGGATAGACTTCTATGGACAGAATCCAGAGGAAGCAATGCAATTATTCCTGTATTTATGTGGAAACTCAATGGCTTCTGGTCCATCGATGGAAATTCTGAGGTTTGAGGCATTGCATAGATACCTGATCTGATACCATGTTAAATTCAATGAAGCATAGGAGCATCATCTTGCATGAATTCAAATGAGAAGAGAAGGTTGGAGAAGAGAGAGAAGAATTTAGCATAGACTGATCAATTACTCATGGAAAAGTTGTACACACATAGAGACAAAATTGGAATAATATGATTGTATTCATGAATCAACAATTAATATGTAATACAATGGTTATACATATAGGATAATTCAAATGCCTAAGATAGGATTCGAATCTACCAACTCAAACTAACTCCATATCTAACTTAGTTTGGGAAAATCACAACTGGAGCTCACTAATGCAACTTCGGATAACTAAATCATTCTAGAATCAGTTAACTGATGAGGGTAGGTGAGAAAAGGTGCTCACACTTCCTTAAATCATGCAAAATGGCACTAGGCTAACTGATTTTGATCTAAATGATGGTAATTGGAGCAAAACCGAACATAATTGATTACCTAACAAGGTCAACTGAAGGAGACTTCTAGTGGCACTCAAACTAGGTTCCTAAATTATAGGGATTGGTCCTTGAGGCACCTATACTCATGCAATTAGGTACAGTAAGTGGCAGATGTCCCCTAGGTGTGTCCCCCATGCGCTAGTGGAGTGACGAAGACCTTATAACCTAGGAAAATAGAAAACTACTTTATGTGGTCAAAGGGAGGATCAACAATAATCCCAAAATTCAAAGACAATGATCATGATCAATATGTTCATTTTATTCCATTATTAAAGAAGTATAAGTAGCAGAAATGCATATAACAAGTATAAGTTGTAGCAAGGGTGACACTAGAGTGAATGTCCTTTGTTGTTATATTCAAGGAACTATGTAACCTACACAACACCAACATAGAAATACACAAATAGATGAGACGATTCATAATATACATAGTGAGAATGTGAATCTGAGTGAAGAGATGAAAATGAAGGAAGAAATATGGTTACCCCCACATTTCTTTCCAGTGTGAAAATTGGAAAATTTACAATGTTAGGAATAGTAATGGAAACAAAAAGTTTCATTCCATCCTCCTTAACTATTGGAGAAAGGAATACTGCACAACTACAGGCTGCAAATGCAAGGAATTTCCTGAATTGGGTGCAACAAGAAGGAGGGATGCTTTCCTAGGAATTTTTAGCCATCCTATGACACGACATGAGACTGAGAGCCACCATGTTAACAAGACTCTTCCCACATTCAAAGCCATAAGTAGTATGCAACATCAATGAGCTCTATAATGCATCTATTAGTATCACCATCATTGAATTAACATTCTCAATCACTAATGAAGGAATGCTTAGAAATTTCACTCTCAATAACACTAACACGAACACTAACACTAATGATCGCCATAACAAATGAAGTAAAGTTTCATTGGGGAAAACAATCTTTTGTAATACATGAGGGCTCTCTTCCAAATAATATTCAACCCACTATGAATTCATAGAATACAGAGAGTGTACTCATTGTGAACTCTGAGAAGACAAGGATTGTACTCACTGTAGATCTGTATTGCAGCAGTGGAATACAAAGAACCCACTAAATCAGCTCATAAGTTTATTGACCACCGAACAAGATTCCCGGGATATCCGTTGATCTCCTTTTTGTAGTTAGTTGCAATGTGTTCCACAAAAATCAAAGGGTCTAAACTTCGAATAGCATATTTTCCTAACTAGCATCTCCATTCTCACTAGCTACAGCCAAATTCCATATATAAGTCCATTGCTTTTCCTCTCCAAATTTATTTACGATAAAATTCTATATATCGAAGGAACAATTTTTTATATAGATTTCATCCTTTTCATTCCTTTACTTCTCCCCTTTTCTTTAAAGTGTAGGGAATACACATACTTCAATTCATATCTGTATATAACCTCTACTCTATGTTTTTGTTATACCTTACCTTCCATTTTTTTTAAAATAATTAAATTATTTTTGTTGGATAAAGATATCTTCTCCATAGCATAAATATCTTACCTTATCCCACCTTCCTTATCCCTCACTTACCATCACCCAACACTTTATTCACGCTTCGTTTTCTTTGAACCCTTCTCTTATTCACATCTAATTAATTACGGTGAAGATAAATATATTGTCTATCTCTCCTTTCATGGACCCACCTCTCACCCTTTCTTTTCATTTAATCCTTCTCTTATTCACATGTACTTAACTAGGGCGGAGCCGTGAAAAGGTAATGTCTACCTCTGTTTTTGTGCACTTGCAAGCGATACATGTTATTAAACAATTACAAGACAAGGGGAAACAAAGATTAACTATTATGTTGAATTAGAGAAATTAAACTATGAGCATGTAGATGGAAGAAACTATAACTATAATGTGAGATATATAACTAAATTGGTTGATTATAAAGGAATCCCTAAGCATCATGTTAGTCACAAATAATAGTTGGAGTATGTAATAAAACATGACTGAATGTAATTACAAAAATAAATAGTAGTAAAGGTCAGAGAGATATATCGATACTCACATGTAGGTAGGATTTAGTAGTTAGGTATATGTTGAAATGAAATTGGCACCTGTATCACAAAGGTTAACAACTTACTCAAAGTGGTGAAAGTGTAGTTGACATCAACCCCTAGGGAAGGGATAGAGGATGGGCATAAAAGGGAAACGAAAGGTGATGATGCTAGGGAAATACTAACAAAGGTAAGAGAGAAAAGGAAATGTTTTGTTTGTGGTGAACTGACAAATAAATGATGTCAACACAACTTGTTGATAGCAATAAAGGTGACATACATACGTTCAAGGCATGATGTAAGTAATGGAGGCGACATACACTAGCTAAAGATAATTGGTAGTGGAGGTTCCATACACTAGTTGAGGACATAATGTGAGTCCCATATGACATATAGTAATGTATACTGTGAGAATAGAGGTAGTGTACATGAGTTAATACCAAATATGAGCGACAAAGGTGAAATACATCAAGATGGATTTGACTTGAGCATTAAAATTGACATACATAGTGTTCTCACAATATTGACTTTCCTACAAATAAAGTTTTCATGGAGGATATAATGAATGATACTAAACTTGAAACTAAGTATATTTCTCACTCTTTGTAATGATTGGTGAAAAGTACATTTACAATCATACCAAGGGTTGGTGACATCATCATAAATCCATTGGTCAAATAAGTTGTCCATCCAAGTGAGATTGCATGATCATTAAATGGTAGGAAATATACAAAAATTAATGGTTATTATATATTTAGAGGGGAATATGTTGAGTGTTTAAATGTCAAATAAATATTTGCAAACTAAAAACTTCCCAATACATGTGGAGTGATTAGAGGCATTCTAGAGGGCGGAAATTTGTTTTAAAACCATAAGTTGATCTTTTGCAAACCAGTCACAGAAGGATGTTTCAAAGAAAATAAAGAGAAGTGGTTGGAGGAGTTAGTGGAGATAATCCAATTAATTATTCTAGAAATTCAAAGTTAGTGGAGATAATCCAACTAATGATTCTAGAAATGCAAATTTGTAACTTGTCCAAATGACACAAGAAATATTGATGCCAAATTTCTTATGTTCAATGAAGAGATACTGTCTTTATTCAAAGGAATTATTTGGAAAGGCCACCACTCATCAAAATATGTTTGAGTCCATATCTTTGATTGTAATTTTTTAACATTTAACCACCCAACAATTTAAACAATCTTTGTATGATCATTCTATTATGTTTTACTTTTTCCTTTCCAAATTAGTTATTACTATTATTTGTATTGTCCATGGCCAACAATAAGAAACCTCTTTCTCATGCTAATCCTATAGTTTGAAATTCCTAAGTTGAAATCTTAGTGACCTATACTGTGATATTTTTGAAACACAAATTACTAGAGAAACAACATGGGTTATCTCTAGAAGAGAGACTAAATTAGACTCTCTCCCATTTTGTGTAGGAAAACACATCAGAATTCTATCCCAACAACAATTACTCTTTTTGATATTTTATTGGTGGAAAACAAATGCACTATTTAGGGTTTTCTCATGCAAGGAATAAAATGAAACTAAACTAGAATCCAAATGCTTAATTCTCTAGACTAGTGAAATAGGAAAATAAATATACAAATCCATGAAAAGATGTAATAAATAACAAGGAAATAATTTGGTTAGCCAACTTGATTACATAACCTATGAGTCACAAACAACCAACTGAGAATAATATCATATCCAAGTAATCTACCTAACGAGAACAAGAAGAGTATAAAATTTGTTGAAGTGAAAATGATATAATATTCCATAACTAGAATCATACAAGTATTCCTATATCAACCCAAAATTATAAACAAGAAGTTGAGGATAGAATACAAGAATAGATGAAAATAATAATCCCATACTCCAATTAGCAAAAATTCGAAATACAAGCATAAATAAATCCCAACAGTTCCCACAAACTTCTAGAGTATCAAAGAATAGAAACAATAGTCTATGAAAACTCCATAACCAAACAAAAATATATAGTAGCATGCTTCAATAGTAAATGAATCCTCTCATTAATAAATAAAATATTAATTACATTAAATGTAAGATCCAATAGTGGCCTTCCTTTAGACTAAAATATCCTTTGTCCCTCAAAGGGGAGAAGCGCATTTTAATTTCCTAAAACCTACATTTAAGCATCTTTTCAATAAACACATTTTCTCGATTCTCTTGCATGTAGTAATTTAAGGTTTTAGTCAACAATATGCCCCTATTTTTTAGGTATTTTTTACATCTTATAATTTTAACTTAAATGGTCTTCACGTAGTATTCCTTAAGTTACAATTATCTCTTTAAAAAAAATAGGTATATCATCAAAATCTTTTTGCAAATTTGATTGATGAGCATTTGCTATTGAACAATAGTTATACTCATAAGTGAGATATTATTATTTTAATATAAGTATGTTTCCTCTTTATCTATATCTAACCTAAAATGTATTCAAATAAATAAATGGTCATAAGATTCACTACTTTCAATGTAATCTAGTAATTAATGAAGGTTAAAAAGATTATAAAAGACAATGCAATGTAAATTTGAATGAGATAAGGGAGCAGAAAATAATTACTTAAATAAAACAAGTGAAATAGCAGCAAGGCTGCTTATACCTTCTGTTTATAAATATTTTAATGCGATAATATATATAAGTTGAAAGTTGAAGTAATTATGAAACATTAAAAACTTGCAACAATGTATTACTTGTTGCTATGTTGCTTATTTTTTGATGTGACCTTATTAGTTGCTATGTTGCTTTTTTTTCTATGTGAAATTACTTGTTGCTTTGATGTTGATGTGTTATTTATTACTTGTTGTAAGTATGTTGCTTATATTTCTATGTCAAGTTAGTAACAAAGCTGCATGATACCCACCTCTTAAGAAAAGTTTTGTAAAAAAATAGTTGTAAAAGAAATGACAAGTAGATAATGATAAGTTGTACACAACTACTTTCTTAATTAGTTATAGAGTAAGACCTTGAGATTAAAGATCCAAAATACGTTTACTTGTAGTTGTGAATTTTCTTTGCCTATAGTTTGTACCGAGTGATTTGGCTTACCTCCTCATCTAGGCTTTCTTGTCAGTTGCATTTGTGGATAAGAAAATCTCCGTCACTACCAATTTAAGAATTAAGTTTATGGTCATTAGATGAATCATGGGAAAATCTCCGTCACTACCAATTTAAGAATTAAGTTTATGGTCACTATCAAATCTTTATGGTCATTAGATGAATCATGGGAAATTTATTGCTTAGATGAGATCAAAATCTTAAATAGAAAAGGACTAATGCAACTCTATAGGAACTAACTAACGATATGAAGCATTAATTAAACTACCATACTTCTAACACTGAGTACAATGGTGGACAAGCTAATAAATGTCCTTACGTATATTATACCAATAGTAGTCCTTATAAAAAAGAAAGTAGCACAAGCACCAAAGCGACCAGCACAACCCTTCGAATGAGCCTCTTCCATGATGTGAATTTACTAAAGTTTATCAATAGAACGGAGAAGGACTCCACTAAAGCCTTTATTAGATAGGGTACCTCTAAGAAAAAAAAAAGAGTGTAAAATAGACTATACATTTACTATAGGACCTAAAAACACTTGAAGTAAGAGTACGTAAAGCTAAATATTCCTGGATACCCATAATATAGGGATTATATGCGTTATTACTATATGAATATATAGTAGAAGATTGAAATGACCTTTCTCCCACGAGAGATCAATAAACTCTTCATTAAAATAACATAGAGAATATAAAAGGTAAATCAAAGGCATAGAAATAAAATAGGATTTCAATAAGCATGTATAATAATACCCACATAAGGTGAATACTTTTTTGGGATGTAAAAACAAAACAGGCAGATAGGGCTAAGTAAAGTAGTTGATTTATTTGTTCTAAAACGCTAATCAGGGATCTTCACAATAGGTGGCAACCTGTGTTATTTTAGTTAGCGCTTACCTGGTCTTTTTAGTTAGCCTCAACCTACATAAATGACTATTTAGACATAAAAATGCTTCATGATACACCTACACGAGGATCTTTATTTATATTTTAGCACGATAAAGCCAAAGGCAGAGCCAAACGAACAAAGTTTGGCTAACCGCCCCAACCGCAGGAGCCATGCCGAGAGAGCAGACAATGCTAAGTGCTTTTTACCCGCCAGCCGAACTTAAGTGAAGTGGTGTCAGAACGAAAATTATTAACAAGTTAACCAAGTCCTGTGCCGATTTTAACTACCCCATCCCAACATAGACAGACGACAGACTGAATGGACGACGGGAGATAGCAAAAATCATATACATAATAATTTATTTGTTCAAAAACGCTGATCAGGGATATTCATAACAGGTGGCAGACTGCATGGACGACCAAAATCATCTACATAATAATTTATTTGTTCCAAAATGCGGATCCAATTTATTTGTTCCAAAATGCGGATCAGGGATCTTTACACATGCACAACAGGTGATAGCAAGTGGAGTATTCCGCGGTCATTGCCTTTACCCATCAATGGAATATATCAATCGAGAGGCCTGGTTGGCGAGCTGATTTTTTCTTGCATTTTCAATTGGAGAGAATGCTAAGCTTGGTGATCAATTTCCTTACAGGATTGCAGTGTATTCAGTAAGGTTTCTGACTTCACTATGTCTGTTTTCTTCTTGATGCGTTAAATTCCTGCAATTTGTTCTAGCATTACGGCCATTTTTGTCCAGGCTATGGAGTGTTTGTTTTTGTTGAATCCTGCATCAATCTCAACTCGTTTTAAAGTGTTCTTTCCCGATTTGGTCGCTTCTTTATATATTTCTTTAAGCTTAGGCGAAATTCTCGCCATCCATTCACTCATTCTTGTTTTTGTTGAATCCTGCATCAATATCAACTCATTTTAAAGTGTTCTTTCCCAATTTGGTTGCTTCTTGACCACTTTGGAGGTTATTCTACTGCTTTAACCGTTTTTTTTGCAAATACAGACAATTGTCCCTTATACATAGCACGAACTTACTTGTTTCTTTACCTGCATGTGTAAATGACGGGTTCCTTTTTACTCTGTCATGTTTTATACAGTTCACGCACTGCAATTTGTCATGTTTTATACAGTTCACGCACTGCAATTCGAATCGGGACATATTTTAATGCCTTGAAAAGCCACTCGTGGGTTTTCGTCGATATGGCCTAGTAATATCTCAGTAACGGTGGTTTTACAGGGTATTTTAATATGTGCAGGGTCGAATGGCAGTGATTTTGTGGCTCAGCAAGACATTAATTAGGACACTTTAACGAAGTAAGTTTGGAATGTTTTTGTGATAACATGTCATTATGTGTCATTCCTTCTGCATCATGGTTTTAACTATTGGCATTAGATTTTGTTCTTCCCACGAGAACACACTATTCAAGGGGTTTGGGACTCAGGTAGGTTGGTCTTCATTTTAACGGCTAGACGACAGTGCCAGCCTGTCTCTTCCACACTCTGCTTCCTTCTTGCTTGCCTTCTCTTGCGATATTCGCGAAGGTAAAACGTCAAAACGGACAAGAAAGATCTCAGGGTTAAACTACATTGTGAGATGTTTTAGGATTCATTGCTATTTATAAATTCAGAGGGGTCTAGACGACAACAACAAAATAGAGTTCTGGGCGACCATGGAGATCATCACCATAACCATGCTGTTAAGATACAGCCTCCTCCTCCTTCACCAACACCATCACCACCACCTAATACACAGCTTCCTCCTCCTCCACCTCCACCACCTCCCCCTCCGGTTAAGACACAGCCACCACCTCCTCCTTCTGTTTTTCTGCAGGAGCTCAAGAGGAGGAGAAGCGAAAGAATTTCCAATGCCAGTAATAAGAAGGTCAGCCATGAAAAGAACGCTTCCTCCCTGCCATTAAAACCAGAGAGATAGAATTCTCCCCATGATCAAAATTCTGACAGCAAGCCAACGGGAAATATTAGTATTTCTAGGCCTCGTTCCAGCATACCTTCAGCCTCCACGGATGGAATATTATCAGATGATCAGGAAGCTGCAAGATCAGATGATACAAAGACCATTAAAATGCCTATGGTAATATCCCAATTACAAAATATTGCTTCACAGCCGTCGACAATTCACAGAGATGAAGACAATAATAATGAGAGATCTTCATTGAACCCCCTTAATTCCAGAAAGGATTCGTCTGAAAGTCGAAACGTGAGTTCTACTTATTCTTTCTTTTTCGTTATTTCTTTGTTTTTGCATGGAACAGTGCGTTTAATTTCTCTTGATAAAAAAACTGGAGATTAATAGATCATCTGCAATGAAAGAAAATGAAATTTTATAAACAAAACAATTAGAACTTTCTCAAGATTTGAGCACTACACATATACCATCTAGCACAATATAGCTGTACCATATACAAACAATCTACACTTATCTGTACGTTTATTCTTTTTTAAACTATGCTGTACTGTGCACATAGACATTCTACCCCCAAGTAGGAAATATCTCCCTTTAGCTGTGTAGTAAGCTATTTAACTACTTGATCAGTAGGCATTCTCTGCGAGCTGTGCAGTGCTTGAGTCTTACCTGTTCCTAATTTGAACATTATAGTGCCTCTGCTTTACGTTGCCCAGGTTAGCATTCTATAGCCCAAGCAGAAAAGATAGTTCAAAATTATAAAACCATTAGGCATTCTCAGTAAACAGTGTACTGCTGCTAATATTTTGGACCTCCTAGAACTTCTAATTTACTTCCTATTAAGAAATTTTATATTTTACTAGGAATTTTATATTTTAGGTATTTATTTTAGTCATGGACTGGTTTTTTTAAGCAGAATAGACTAATAAATCAACTATTTGTTTTTTAACGATTTGTTATTCACATTTAGTGTTCCAATCTGTGTGGAAATTCACTATTAAATTTAATGAAATTATAAATTTTAATAAAACAAATAAATTTACAAGGCTATATATTTATAAATTTATTATGTTTGATTTCCTAATTTTTTTATTAATTTCTATGTTACTGTTTACCCATAATTTTTTTTGCTCTTTATTTCTTACCAGGTTTAAGATTCATACATGCTAATCCTAGATTTATGTGAGGAATTATGCAAATATGGTTAACATGCATATATGCTTAGAATCCTATATGTTTCCATTTAGTTTAACAGTTTTTTTTGGGATATGATACCTCTATTAGGGTTAAGATGGATTTGCTCAGTGATGCCAAACCTGAACTGACATGGTATTCTGATATTCTTGTTTTGTATGTGTGATTATTGCATTAAACTTTCATTTCTCCTGCTAAATCTTGTCTACTATCAACCATTCTTGAATTCTGATCACAATCACATTAACGTGGTTCAGGTTGCAAGCTCCTTCGGTCATGCTTATGAAGCTAAAAATCAGAAAAGCTCTGACTATGATCAATTACCAGCTGCTCTCCAGCATAATTCTGCAGCTTTGTCAATCAGTCCAGTCTCTGTTCTGGAATTGCCAGCAGAAGCACATAATTTAGAAGCCGATGATGTGGATGAACAGGAAGCTGCTGATAGGGAAAAAGAAGACTATGAATTCTCCAGCCTTCCAGTTGATGATAAAGGTTATCATTTCTTCAAACCTGTTACCAAGCACTTTAATACAAAACACAAGCATGCTATTTATTATTTGCTTATAAGTGGGTTCTTCTAATATATGCCTAAACTGGGTTTCTGGGTATTGCAGATTCAGATAAGAAGACAGATCAAATCCATGAAGATGGGCAAGCAAGGCCAATCACAGCGTCAAATTGCAGCCATCAAAATGCATCGAAGGACACTGAGTTTGACGACAGTGAGATGGATTACAGAGATTACGTGTGGGAAATCTTGACGAATAATCCCACGTTGATGAACGCGGTAGGGGCAGATTCGACTAAGCTCTACCCTCAACTGTACTACAAAATAGAAGACCAGGAAGCGACGTCGTACTTGGGCACACTGCAGCTCCCCGGCAACGCCCTCGATCGACGTCTCGTTTTGGACTGTGTCAAGGAATTGTTGAAACGAAAGACGAGGATGCGTGCAAATGAAGCAGAGACCATCGATTTCAAAACTGAGAAGGGCGTCGTTTGCATTGGGATTAAAGAGGAAAAGAAGAATTCCAGATTTGGTGGAGGAGCTGTGTGATGATATTGGAGATTTGGAGTAGCTGGTGATTTCATTCCGGGTGACATTTACAGGACACATTTTTATTAAAAAGAAAAGATTTTTTATGATGTCATTGTTACAGGTGTCGACTCAAATCCATATAACAAACTTCGAGGATGACATCATCCCTCCTTAACCAATAGGAACACAAATAAATACAATTTTAATAAATTTAAAAATTGCTATTTTTCACAATCCAAAGTTTAACTTTGTAATACAGATTTTAATCATTTTCATATGCGCCAATATGCACCAACTAATACAAAAGTCAGCGCAGGTTGACTTGTGATCGATTACTATATACCTGCGTGGCAGGGATAATAAAATAAGAGAGGAGAAGAGGGAAGAATAAGATTTAGAAATTCAATCCCTTAAGAATGGTAATGGCTATAGCAGGGTTCATTCCAGTGCAAATACAGGCTGGCATTGCAAGGAATTTTTTCACTTGGGTGCAGCATTCAGAAGGGACGTTTGAGTGGGCATTTTTAGTTGCCCCAAGACACGGCATGAGATTGAGAGCCACCGTGTTAAGCGGATTTTTCCCACAATATTGAGCGCCATAAGCAATCTACAATATGAATGAAGCTATCAGTATCACGTCCATTGCCATAGCATTCGTCATGATCACTATCACAAAAAATCCTTACAACTTTTTCTGCAATCTACAATATGAATGAAGCTATCAGTATCACGTCCATTGCCATAGCATTCGTCATGATCACTATCACAAAAAATCCTTACAACTTTTTCTGCAATCTACAATATGAATGAAGCTATCAGTATCACGTCCATTGCCATAGCATTCGTCATGATCACTATCACAAAAAATCCTTACAACTTTTTCTGCAATCTACAATATGAATGAAGCTATCAGTATCACGTCCATTGCCATAGCATTCGTCATGATCACTATCACAAAAAATCCTTACAACTTTTTCTCTCAATAAGACTAACGCTAACAATCATTGAAGTTATACTAAGGGCAATCCACTCTTCTTATACACTAAGCTCAGTTCCATGAAATCTTGAATTCACTGTCAACATAAATAAAACAGGAAGTATACCTCATGTAAATCTGGAGTGTGTCACTGGAAGTATACTCCGATTCTTCCATGAAATCTTGAATTCACCGTCAACATAAAGAAAACCAGAAGTATATTTCATGTAATCTCGAGTGTGTCACTGGAAGTATACTCTGATTCTCTCCACGTGGCGAGTGGAGGGTTATATTTGAGCTTGGCGTGAATCCCCTTGAAATCTCTTTGGTGTAACCTCACTAATTTCCGGCAGGATAAATATACTCCATGTAATTTGGAGTGTGTCACTGGAGTCTGGAAGTATACTCCGATTCTTTCCACGTGGCGAGTGGAGGGTTATATTTGAGCTTGGCGTGAATCCACGTGGCGAGTGGCTTATAATTGAGCTTGGAGTGAATCCACGTGGTGAGTGGCTTATATTTGAGCTTGGCGTGAATCCTAAATAATTTCCGTGGATCGGGTAAAAACTCATTAAACTTTTCATCCACGCCCATTTTCCTTCATTCATTATTATTAGATTCCCAAACTCGGCTTCGTTGGCAAATGGATCAGCTATTTGCGGTTGTGATCGCCAGTGGGGAAGTTCAACCAAGAAATAGAGGCAAAGAATGGCCATACGCATTGGCAGTTAATAAACTTTCCATAAAATGGTAAATTTTTAAATACACTCTCAAGTGAAAGAAATCTTACCAGGGTAAATGATAAAATACAGAATTGAAATATTACCAGGATAAATGTGGAAATCCAGAGGTTGGAAAATACAAAACAACATCACGCCTAACATTATGATAACCTCAAGTGAGTGGAAAGGATCAACAACCATAATTAAGAAAAATGTAGAGGTATGGAGGTAGCTAACTAGCATCTCTCTACATCAAAAATAAAAATAAAAATATAACAATCTAAGCCAGGGTTCAAAATTGAACATGTCATAGCCCTTCAAAGGACCTCAGCACCTCCCATAAGTGTTAAAAAAAAATTGAGAAAAAAAAATGCTAATTTTTAATTTTGACAGCTTATGAAAAAGTGTAATAATTATATTAAAATTACATAAGGAGTGTTAAGTTTCAAATTGCTATATTCAATTCCTAGAGTGTTGTGAGCATTAAATGTAATACAAGATGGATTATGGTCATTGTTCATCTTTATTCTAAGTCTGCTCATGTCTTCCCCTTGAAAAATTTAAAAAACTATTAAATGCATTATTACGAATTTATCTTTCATGATTCTTAAATGATACAACTAGGTTGCCTTTTGTTCACATCAAATTGCTTAATTCATGACCTTCATCAGGGATGGAATTTGACGGGTAAATGCCTGTCATGGGCCAATTTTCCCGTCAAATACGGCTAAGAGTTTTCGGAGACCGTCAAAATCTGGGTTAGAATACAGAAAATGTTTCAGATTTTGATTGTTACTTGCAATATTGACGGGTGTCTGCCATTTGAAATTCCAACCCTGACCTTCATGACAATTTTGAGCATGGAACAATTTTAGTTGTAGTCTCTACTCTGAATTGGTTCACTGCCAATTCTTTATTCAAATGGCATGCCCATGAAGAGGATAAATACTTGAATTACTTTCTATTGATCATGTTGATCATACCATTGAACGAGTTATTGTTTCTCTGTTAATTTCTGAATATGTAATGTTTTAATGAACGGTGTCGTATCACTTCAAGGTAATTCCTAGAGGAAGCCTTTCTTATTACTTGACTCAATGCTCTACTCACCCGTTAAGGTTAAAGAAAATAATAGCTGCCTCACATCGTAATTTCCATGATCAACCACCAAATTACATACCATGATAGATTTCCATGACTTATGATACACGCATTCATTTAACGAACTAGTTGTTCTTTAATTACTCATCGCCTTTTCACAACAGGTGTTTTTTATAAGGAATAACACATGCTTCCCACTAATGCTAATAAGAAGTCTCTCCCCACATTAATTAATACATCTTTTAGCACTAAATCATCCCACCAAACAACAATAATTCCAAAAAAATCCCTTCTGGAAGTAACCTCCAAAACAACACTTGGCTCTCAAGATTCCAAAAGAAAAAGTACACAATGGTTGAAGGATTATTAACTTATCTAACCTCTATGTTTACTTAGAACCGTCTCTCTGATTTAATTTTGACATTATGTCTTCCACGCCATTGATTTGGTCAATTATACATTGGTTGGTAGTTGGGAATGGAGAAAAAACATGAGAAATGTAGAGCATGAACATAAGAATGGAAGCATGAATGTAATGAATACAAATGTGAAATTTCATGACGGAAATGATGGCTGAAATTCTCTCTAACATGAGAATTGAAGTGCTCTTACACCTATGATTATAATCAACTCACACTTCAATAACCATGCGAGCATACTTCCTCACCAGCCTCTCACATGCATTCAATGTTGATTTTATAAGTTAATGGAGGTGGATTGCTTCATTTAAGGAACATAGTGGAAAATACATATGTTCTAAGTATGACGCTTGGCAATAAAAGATTGTATTTTCCATAGGTCCTCCTTTCTTATTCATTTTTGGTGTAATCATACCTCCTCTTATGCTCTCCTCAACTAGATTAGACCATTATATATTATATGCTAACTTTGGTATCCATATATTGCATGCCTATCCATTCAATAGTTAGGAATTGGTCTCAAGCTTCACACTAGGAATCCATACTAGCATATATACAATATTCTTATATAGGGTCATTTATTTAAGCCCACATGGCTTGAATCCCATCATTATTGTCATTTGTTTAAAAATTATATTTAACTTGATCTAATATATTCTAGGGGCCAAAAATAGGGCATTACATCTCCCATCACTTCAAATAACATCATCCTTGATGCAACTTGAGATCATAACAAAATTGGGTATGCCTTATTCATGACATCTTCTACCTCCCATGTAACCTTATTGATATAAAATTGCTTCCAATACACTCTTACCCATTCGATGGCTTAACTTGGATCATAGTCTAATCAATCACATGTTAGGATCTTGTACATATGTCTAAAGCAAAAAAACATGGAAAATATTGTCATCTCCAATGTTAGCAAGGGATGCAAGTCTACATTCAATAGTCCCTATCCTATTTTGGAGTGTGTTAGTATTTTACGGGCTGGTTTAAGGGCCAACATTGTCTAATTTCCAACTAGTCCTAGTTGATGTTATAGTGGGTTTGTTTCAATTGCATTGTTGAGGTTGCATAATTCAGTCTTATAAATGTATTCACAATAAAAGTAGTTGAGGTGTTCAATCTATTTATGCATTAAAAAATGTAATTCAATTAATGAAAAATTGTGTTTATATTATAGTTGTGTTGAATATTTTAATTTTGGATGGTTTTTAGAGTTATTAAGTCAATGCCTCACTAGGATGGTATTGAATAATTTTCTAATATTATGTTAAGGGTTATATCCTATTGTTTGTTATCACACCACATGTTAGGTAAATATTGAATTTGTTAAATAATTATTAAAGAGATCCTTTATACTGTTAATAATGGATTTTCAATTGGTGGTTTACGAGCCCATGGTATTTTCCCATGGTATTGCATGCCATAAATCCTATTTAAGGAATTGAGGAACTCCATGGTATTTTGAAAATCCATTTTTTTAGTAAGATAATCACAGTAAATTCTTCATGAAAATGTTTTTTTTTCACAAAAAAGCATACACCTATTATTAAATATATAATCAAGGTATATACAAAGCATATTTTTTTTCCTCGTCAACCTCAAAAAAAATTCGTAATTTTATTTCAAAGTAGAACAAAATTAGATCTGCACATGTAAGAGGATCACTAGGATCCCTACATTGTCACATATTTGTTGTCTCATAATGTCATAACCAAAAAATTTTACAAAACTGTAACTGTATAAGCATATCAGCTAGATACATCACAGAAAATATGGGTATCACAACCCAAATCATAAGTAAACAAAAACATCAGATATACTGCCGATAGCAAAGGCCACCACCTCTGAAAACGCTGTCGCCGCCGCAAAGATCCCTAAGAACACAATACAGGTCACCACGCAAGAGTATATCCACATTCACCGCTTCCGCCATAAGGCTAGCGATCTTTCACTGCAATAGATGACCAGCAGCCCCAAAATTTAGCCAAAACCCTCGACCCCAATTCTTGAATCTTGAAGCCGAAGCCCTCGACCCCGGATGAAGCCTGCCGTTGGACAGCCAAAGTATCATCACAAAACCAGAGAATGACCATAAGCACGCTGTATCCTGAAACAACCCATGAAACCCTTTCAAGAATATCCACCATTGTTGATGAGCCCGTAGGAATAGCCTGCAGCCATCGCCGGAAGAGCCGTTGACAAACAGATCCGCCGCAACCGCAAGAACCAGCTCACCTCGAGCGTGCAGCTACTAAAAAACCTACGGCCATGCAGTCGCAAACACCACACAGACGCTGAACCTATCACCTCCACAAAAGGGATCCGCCGACTGCAAAGGCCAAACCGTCGCCGCAAGAACAGGTCGCCGCGCTAGGGAAACCTGCAAAAGCTCTCGTAGAGACACCGTGGCGAAAACTGTCTGAAGCCATGAAGGCTGCCACGATCTCAAACGCCTAAGGGTTTTGCTATTGCGGATGTGCTGTGACAAATGATCGGTCCATTCCTGAGCTGATCTTCTTGAGAATCGTTGCGGGTTCGCTCTCGCCGCGCTCATACTGGATCGCAGGGTATCTCGAAAGACAGCGTGCCATTGCTCTATCTTCATCCTCCATGTGC
Source organism: Pseudotsuga menziesii (assembly GCA_001517045.1). NCBI lineage: Eukaryota > Viridiplantae > Streptophyta > Pinopsida > Pinales > Pinaceae > Pseudotsuga > Pseudotsuga menziesii. The sequence continues at coordinate 446,683 of LPNX010196859.1, forward strand.
AAATACAGGAGCAGGAGTGGCGGATCTGAGAGGAGGAGGGGGAGCAAGCCTGGGCGATGGCGGCCGCAGGCTGCAGTTCCTCCCTAAACCCTCACTCTCCCACCAGCGATTCTTGGAGCACCCCTTATAATCTTCATATGCAAAGCATATACAAAGCAAGGTCCGTGAATTCTAAGAACCACAAACTGAAGGCTCATGAACAAAACCATACTATCAAAACATATTGACTAAAATATGAAACCAAAAAAAACATTACTTATATAGTCTTAAAGAAAATGATACAAGCGTGAGGCCATAGAGAGGAAACAATAGATTTCAACCCAATTGCAAAAGTTGCTTTAAAAAAAGAAGAAAATAACATTTGGATTATCCTCATAAAAATATAGTGAGATCCTCTAAAGATCAAAATTCCATCCTTCCATTCTTCCATCACAATTAAACCTTCCTCGATAGAAATATAATCCTTGGATAATCATGTTGGAACCCTTAGCGATAGTTTTTACCAATTTAACCTTTAGAGCAAGATGTAAATATTAACACCTACATTGCAAATCATCATCACATGAAATATATACAGTACAAAATACGCAACATGGAAAACCCTAAAAGGGAAAAACCACAAAAGGTATTTTCTTTATGATTTGTTCATTGCAATGTTAAGCTCCAACCTAAGTGGATACCCATCCCTAATGCAAGATAAAATTTACACAAGTATAGATTTAAACATGTTTATAGTGAGAACCTACTCACTAATTCACTGAAGGCTTCAACCCTCACTGCAAGCTCCAACTTGCAAAATAGACTTGAACCTGTAGAAGCCAACTTTAACTGACTTGTTTAGTGAAGGCTCCAACCTTCACAAGCAAGCTCCAACCTACATATCAGCTGCAACTAGTCACTGGGATGAGAAAATTGATCATGTTGAGCACCAAGTCAACTCCTCTGCAACAACCTACCACCCTAAAGTGATTTTATCTATCACCCTCGATCTTCAATATTCATTATGTTGTTTTTGTACCTCCACAATTGTTCATGTGCTTACTTCACTAAAAATTAATTCACAACCTTCTATTCTTCTATTCTTGAAATATCCACATTCATGCTATGATTCTTTACATGGTAAGTATGTTTGTACCATGTTCTATTCCATCTCTCACTTAAAGTTTCATGAATTCCTCTAAGCAATATTATCTACCAATCCTTAATATTATCGCTTTCATTTTTTGTCATCTTCAATATTCAATGCTTTGTTGACCCATGCTAGAGATCTCAAGATTTGATAAAAATTCTCTTAGTCTTTGTGATTTTCACAAGTGATATATCTTGTATTTTGAGTCAAATTTGAGATAAGCTTGGTGTGAATCCCCTTTGTGTGGTAGTTTGGTAACATAGAAATCTCTTTGGTGTAACCTCAACAATTTTTGGCATCTCTGAACTATTTCTTTAGTAGCGTGATCTAGGGACCTAGTAAAAAAGTTTACCTACTTCTATCTCATTAAAATTTGGAAAAGATGATCCATTTGGTAGTGAAATGGAGGAAGTCTAACCTGATATCCTCTTGTCCAAGCTGGCATAATTTGAAGTTAATGCTATTGTCAAATAGGACCTCAGACTAGGAGCTGGTGACTTTGGTATCTGGAGCCGACTAGACGATGAGACATACATTGGTAGACATCTCATTATCCGTTGACCAGAAGAAGGAAATTGGGTTATGCTTTAAGCGGTACCCTCCAACCGAAGTATCCACTTACTTTTACCAACACATGAAGGAGCACCCCCCCTACCAAATACAGCTTGGGAAGACACACAACATTTAGAATTGCGGACAAATAATTGCAGTTGGACATTGACAGACAAATTTGACACTAACCGACTGCTGGTCAAAGAGGAAACGACAAAAACAACCAACGGGAACGAGAGTTCTGCAGAGAGGAATAAGCAAATAACCCCACCACCCCCACCACCACCTCCACCACCGCCACCTCTTGAAAGCAGTGATAGTGACTCTGACATGGGTCACGGGTCAGCACACATTCCTCTATATGAGGGTGATGAGGACCCCAGACGACATTGGTTCGTCTGTGAGTCGACCTGGGAGGCTAACCAAGTTACAGATGAAGACAGGTAGATGGAACAGTTCACTGGTGCTTTGAGGAAAAGGGCATTAACTTGGTACATTACTTTTTCTAAAATAACCCCCAGAGCAACAAAAGCCGATATCAAAATGCAATTTCTATCATTTTTCAAAACTCCAGATGCAAAACATCTGGCAGCAAAGAAACTAAAAACGACATCATAGAAGCCAGGAGAGACTATCCGTGATTATGATAAATGATGGAAAGACCTTCTTAGCCAATTGGACTATGTTATTGATGAACAATTATTAATCCAATGGTTTCTTGCAGGTTTATCACAAAAAATTTGCCGACACTGTAAGTTTGGAGACATTCAAGACTTACGAAGACGTGCTTACAAAATATCTCCAAGTAGAAATGGATGAGGACATACCAGCACACTCCACCGATCACAGATTAGAAGAACAACTTGAGAGCGTACATAAGTCATTAAAAGGATTAAACCTCAAGAGTCAGGATATCTGGTGCACGAAGTGCTCGACGGTCGGACATTCCAAATACACCTATTGACAGGAAATCAGCCGACAGGACATTCGATTCGTACAGACTAAATGTTTTTGCGACATTTGCCAAGAGCATGGAGACCACTAGACAAAAGATTGCCCGTTCAACATGAAGAACGGAAAGGCATCTTGGTGTGCAATCTGTGAAACAAAAAATCATAACATGGCTGACTGCCATCTGAACCTCAAGAACCGACAAAATTATCATGCAGTCTATCATACCAACGCAGTTGCACAAAGTAATGAGCAAAATCATGCGCCGAACGATCAGAAAAATCAGAGATATGACGGTCGAAGATATGAGCGCTGGTATGACAATCGACATGGAGGTTATGGAGGTCAAGGTCGATTCTTTGGGAATCGAGACAACCGACCATGTCGACCCATCCAATGTTTTACATGTTATAAGGAGGGACACTGACATGCAGACTGTCCATACAAGGACATGACTGACGTCGAATTCTGTCTTAATTGTGGCGTAGGGGATCACTCATTAGAGAATTGCCCTATTATGCTTGACAAGATAAATAAAAAGAAGAATGTTAATGTCTTGTCATATGTGCAAAAACATGATACTATCAATACAAATAATTTACATATCATGACCCGACAAAGGACGAAAACTGGGAGTGATAACCCCCAAATAAGCAAGATAAAAGAGAAAAATGTTTATCCTGACCTAGTTAAAGAAAAACAAATATATAAAGATGCAACAAATGTGTTTAAAGAATTTGCATGATAGGAAGAGGCTAATGACAATCGACATAACACAATAAAAGAACTAATACAGCTCGTACAGAAAGATAACTCAGTATCTCAGTTCATCAACTTGCTATATGAAATAAAACATAACAACACTAGAAAACAAAAAAAGAATATATGCAGTTTAAATCAAAAAGATAAAAGTGAAGCCGACCCACTTGTCGACCTGGAAATTGAAGGATACCATGTCTGACAAGTCATGCTCGACTTTGGATCACAAGTAAACATCATGACTCGTGACACTTGGGAACAACTGGGCAGACCTCGACTATATGAGTTAGGTATATACTTGAAACTAGCCAACCAAGGCCTAATTGAACCTATTGGAGTCTGGAAAAATGTGGACACCACAATTAAGGGAATATCAAACAAAGTCGACTTCAAAATCATTGACCCTAAGGAAGGATCTAGCTCCTTCCCAGTATTAGTAGGTTGACCTTGGGGAAGAAAGATGAAAGCGTCGATATCCCTAGATAAAGAGAGAATAAAATTAAAAGGAAACAAACAAAAGGTCATTGTACCTATTCATCCATCCCAAGGAGAACCTTGGACAGAACCTATCGATGAAGAAGTTGATATCCGACAACTTTATCAGATACAAAATAATGCAGATTATATAGAACCTAATATCTATAGAGAACTTCATTAGGGCAACCAAGACTCAGTAGGATATAATTCAAATGCAGAATTATATGATTGGGAATTCAAGAACTACGAAACACAAGCAAGAGGGTGCTGGACTATCCAAAAAGTACAGAAAAAGCTCACCCGACAGTGCTTCATAGTGTCCATTGTCCCAAAAATATTTGAGAAATTTTTTTAAGGAATACCCTACTTTAAAACCTACAAATATAAATAATACACAAAAACCAAAATATAACGAAAGAGAATCACCAGACATGCACATAGAACAAGTGTCCAAAAATATTGGTGAACATGGTCGACTACAAAGTTTAGTAGAAACTTTTATAGGACAAGCTGCTAGATGGTGGGATACCCATCAGACAAGACTGCAGACCTGGACAACAACTTCGACTTACTTTGTAGAAAGTTTTGGAGAAAAGAAGTTAACCAACCAAGCTCAGATATCTATTTTCATTCAAGGACAGAATCCAGAAGACCATATTAAGACATGTGAAAAAAAATGGAGAAGACTTGGATATAAAGATGAACGAGTATGGCCACACTTGTTTCCATCAACCCTTGCCGACTTACCAAAAAAATGGTATAAGATGGAGGAATTCCGAGGTGAAACGTTCTTATGGCATGAACTCAGAGAAAATTTTATCAAAGATTTCAACTTTATACCACAAAATGAGAATTTGGTCGAAACAAGAAAGCAGATTCAAGAATTTATACAGCCGACATAAAACAAACCCTTACTAGACAACCGACAGACAATGGACTGTAACAATACACAAACCGGGATAATACCACAATCGACAAGACTACAGTTAGAAAATGAAAATACAGAAGGGAAAAGTTTTAGATGGAAATCAAACCATGTCAAAATGACCAAACCTATTCGCACAGTACTCAAAGTTGGGCCCACCGACAAGGACGATACCGACCGAATGACTGCAACTGACTTCACTGCCACATTCTCACAGTTTAAAGAAGGAAGTCAACCAATCAATGAAGCCAAAGCACCAGAATGGCTAGATGCTAAGGTCAAAACTAGAGAATTCGACATCTCAAATGATGACCGGCCAAGAATGACAAAGATTGGAGACTACTGGAGTGAAGAGCAAACAACTTAAATAGTGAACTTATTAAAAGAGTTCTAGGATGTATTTGCCAGAGATTATATAGATCTCAAAGGTTTAGTCCACGAAATGGGTGAAATGAAAATTGACACTAAACTTGATGTCCGACCTGTGAAGAAAAGGCCAGATAAGCTAGCTCATAAATACAAAGAGATAGTAAAAAAGGAGATTGATAACATGCTTGCAGCAGGCATCATCTAATCTATTGACCAGTCAGAATGGGCAAGTCCAATGGTCGTTCAACCTAAGAAACATGATCCGACCAAATTGAGAATTTGTGTTGAATTCAAGGAGCTAAATAAAGTGACACTAACAGACCCATTTCCAACTCCTTATGCAGATGGAATCTTAAATGAAGTTGAAGGACATGAATGCTACTCATTTACAGATGGATTCTCAGGTTATAACCAAGTTCCAATAGCTAAAGAAGATCAGAAAAAGACAACATTTGTATGTGAATTTGGCTCCTTTTCTTACAAGGTTATGCCTTTTGGATTAAAGAATGCACCTACAGTATTCTCCAGAATTGTGGTCAAAACATTCCAAGAATATATTTACAAAACCATGGCAGTATACTTTGATGATTGGATAATATACTCCATGTTAAAATATCATTGCAAGTGGCTAAGGCTTATGTTGGAAAGATGTTGACAAATCTTGTTAGCTTTAAACATCAGGAAGTGCATATTTGTGACCCCCATAGGGATATTGTTAGGACACATTGTCTGTAAGGAAGGTATTAAGGTAGATTTTGTAAAAATCAAAATTATCCTCGACCTAAAACCACCAGTGAACTCAAAACAAGTTAGAGTGTTACTAGGTCATACAGGCTATTATAGAAAATTCATAAGATACTACTCAGATATCATCTATGCACTAGAAGAACTATTAAGGGAAGATAAAGAGTTCGACTGGACAAAAGAGTGCCATATATCATTTGAAAAACTAAAAAGAAAACTAGTCAAAGCACTAATCCTAAGGTTTCCAAACTGGTCGACAAAATTCCATGTCCACATCGATGCATTAGATCTAGCAATAGGAGCAATCCTAACTCAACTAGGAGATGATGGAATGGATTATCCTATTGTCTACAGTAGCAAAAAACTAAACAAAGCTGAAAGAAATTATTCTACAACAGAAAGAGAAGCATTAGGAATGGTCTTTGCACTACAAAAATATCGATGCTATCTCCTAGCTAATCCATTTATATTTTACACTAATCATCAGACATTAAAATACCTTGTGAATAATCCTCTATACCATGGAAGAATTTTTCGAGGCTACTTCTATTCCAAGAATTTGAATTTGAAGTCGTCGTCAGACCAGGTAAGTTAAATGTCAGTCCCGACCATTTATCTCAAATTGACACAGGAGAGGAAACGACAGGAGTCGAAGACGACTTACCAGATGCACATATATTTCGAATAGAAGAAATCTTGGCAGAGTTAGAGGAAATAGCTCAGTTTTTAGAATATGGACAAGCACTAGAAGGCATGAGTACCAAAAAGAAACAGATCTTAGCCATGAAAGCTGCACCTTATAGCCTCATAAATGGATTCCTGTACAAAATGGGTTTAGACAACATCCTTAGAAGGTGTGTACTGGAACATGAAAGAAACAACATTATGCATGAAGCACATTACGGGACCTGTAGGAGGACATTTCCAAGCAGACACAACTGCAAAGAAAATCCAACAATCAGGGTTATGGTGGTCGACACTTCACAAAGATTGCATAAATTTTGTAAGCAAATGTGACAGATGTCAACGAATAGGTCGACCCCTGCCTAGCACATAACTTCCTTTGATATCAGTAAACCCAAGTTTGACATTTGAAATTTGGGCCATAGACTTCATAGGACCATTTCTTATACCAGAAAAAAGAACAGGTGCAAGGTATATAATAACTGCAGTCGAATATGTAACCAAATGGGCAGAGGCAGAACTAATCGACACATGCTCCAGTGAGATAGTTGCTAAGTTTATCTATGAGAATATCATCACCATGTTTGGATGTCCATGAACTCTAATTAGCGACTAGGGAACACACTTTATTAATAGAACTATCAAAACCCTAACCGACCAGTTCCAAATCGACCATCGTCGGAGTACAACATACCATGCTCAGTCGAATGGAGCAATTGAAGCATTTAACAAAACATTAACAAAAGGAATAATGAAAATATGTAATGCTAATAAAGACGACTGGGATGAGAAGATACCTGTTGTACTATGGGCATATAGAATAGCATACAAATGATCAACCGACCAAACCCCCTTTTGACTAGTTTATGGACAAGAAGCAGTAGTTCCACTACACTTCCGACAACATACACCTATTATTGCAGAGATTCTACATGTTGATGTTGAACAAGGATGAAAGAACTGACTATTACAACTTAGTAAACTTGAAGAACACTGATTAATCACGATACAATATCAAGAAATCTAGAAACAACAACAAAAATCATGGTACGACAGAAACATCAAAACCAAAAATCTGTCAGTAGGAGACCTTGCTTTACTATACAATAGTCGAGTAAAAGAAAAACCTAAATGGATGGGACCCTATGTTGTCGAAGAGATACATACCAATGGATCAGTCTGACTAAGGACATTACCGGGCATAGTATTTTGGAAACTCGTTAATGAATCCCAACTGAAACGTTACAGAAACTAGAAAAAAAATCATATAACGACCATAATGGTTAAACAAAAGCTATAAAAACCTAAAAATACAAAAAACAAAATAATACCGTACACGCACAAAACTATGACAGGAAATCACCACTTCAACAACCGACATCATGCCCATCAACATAACACCATTGACCATTTTCATAACTGACACTGACCGACGACCTCGATAGTCCCATCGCGCATTCATGACCTCGAGCACCAAAACCAATTCACCATTAACGCACACTCAAGTGTTCCAGCTAGAACATCACGTTCGCCATTAATACACCTACCAATGAGAACATCCAACGCGTCCCCTAAAAATACTGAACCACCGAAGGATCATTCACCGCAATTCAAATAGAGAGAGCATCAGAGCAACCAGGCGACTGAAAACCAAGAGCACTGTAGTAAAATTGACCCCCAGACCGACAAGATGGCACCCAAACAGACCAGAGCCTTAGCAAAGCCAAGGAATTATAGACTACAGAAACACCATTAGTCAGGAGACTAAAGAACATCAAGAATGCTAAGGTGTAGGAGGGCTCATCGCAAAAACTATGGGCCAAGATAAAAGAATGGGCTTACGTTAACAAGAAGCCTACTCCAGCTGCAGAGAAAATACAATACAGTTCCATTGTAAACTATGCCAATGCACCGCTCATGGCCAGCTTCGGTGGCACAAAATAAACAACCTTCAAGTTTGTCATAAGCTAGTACCACAACGGCCAGTTTTACTTCGACTGACTGGTCGACATATCTAGCGAAGTTATTTCCAAGCTGACAGGGTTATCAAACAAAGGAGACCTAGTACCAGTCGATATAAAAGAAGGACTGGTCAAAGAACTAACTGGGTCACCATCGGGAAAAAACTGAAAAGGGTTAATGATTAGTCAAATCATAGCCCGTACACCACAGATTGTGGCCAAAATAATAGCTATAACACTCACCATGGCAGGTCGTGGAAGCGACTTCAAACTAGATATTTCAGAAGCAGTTGACACCATTGCGACTAATGGAAAGATATAAAGATGGGCCGAATATGTCGCTGACATGATTAAAACCATCTGTGAGAAATGCCAAGAGATGGGAAGAATTATTAGGTTCCCATCCCTTATCTTATGGATAGTAATGTACTCTATTTTCCCTAAAGGAGACAAAAATTTTCAGGAACTGACAAAATTCCACATGTGGAGATTCAAACCCTTCTCCTAGAAAGGAACAATGATGGAACTTGCCAATGGAAAAGTGATGTTGGAAAACTGGCTCCAGCAGCTCAAAGTCCGCACAACCAGATGGAGGGTGCCTCAAAACATCCGACAAAGTCTACCCAAAAAGGCCCACATTTAGCTAGAGCTAGACCATATTGCGGTGTGGTACATGCAGGGCACTAAACCAAATGCAAAGGCCCTCGACTATTATCCATCAGTCGAACAGATATTTCGGGAGATGTCTTGACAAGCTGGAACAAAATAACCAATACCAGTGAAGGCAAAGGAAACCGACTTCTTGATAGAGGAGCCATTGACAGACCAAGAGAAGGAAGAGGATTATGAGCTTAACCTCTACATTAGTACCTTTGTGTTGGAGGAGACACCGGTCGAAAATATTGGTCAACTACAAATCATAATCAAGCCTTCGATGACACATAGGGTAGAAACAAATATAGAAGAAGCACATGCATAACAGAAGGTAACCAATCTGACTGAAGAAAATCTCATCCCGACTCAAGAACCAAGGGAAGATATAGAAGCTGAAAACCCAGAGTACGCTATCACCAAAGAAATTATCACCAAATTGTAGAAGGAGATATCAGCTACAAGAAAGAGGAAAAGAACACAACAAAAACAACAAGGGAAAAGTAAGCGCAAGCTTATCATTGCAGAGTCATCAAACGATAAAGAAGAACTAGCAGCTACGGCCATCGACATAATAGAAGATACCACAGCAAACAAAGTGCCAGTTGAAACCCAATTCCAGATATTTGTCGAGACATGAGCACTACAAGGTTGACCAAAGGAAGCAAAGATCACACACACTTCGACGCCTGAAACTATTGTAGATCTTGTGTCTACACCCCCACCTCCATCTCCAACAAAAATAACAGAAGAGCTAGTACCAGAACAGCTCTCAATAAGCCCACTTGACCTATGCAAAAATGCTATGTCGGAGGTTGTGAAGGAGAAATTCGACTGTGACAGAGACCTCCAGGCATTTATTGAAAAACTGCCTGAGATATTCACGTCGGTGTAAAAACTCTCTACCAAAGCACCTCTGTTCGAAGCTGGTGGATCCCAACAACCTGGAAAAATACTTCAGGGGCTAAATTTTTTTGCAACTGTGACTTCGACCTTCGAGAGGAATCCCAACAAGGAAGCCAAAGTTGTCGCATGTCGGACCATGACTATCACTCCGACTGAACCCGAACCCCACCTACTAGCCTCTGAACCGACCAGAGGAGAGGAAGAAGAAAATATTGACGACTTAAATGGAGAAATCAACCAACTCTTCTCTGACTTGGAATCACCACCACAGACCGACAATCCACCACTTGACCATATTTTCTCCAACCCAATCACACCCGACCATTCACCAACCCCATCACCACCACCACCACCACCCCTCGACTTAGAACCCCTAATCCAACCAGTTGCACCAAAACCAACCCCACCGCAACCATAAGCACCAACTGCATCCACTTCTGGACCACCTGCATCCGAACAACCAGAGGTAGTAGTCATGCCACCACCCCAAACAGAAATACCATCAACCACTGCTGCACAGCAAACAAAAAATCCAGACTCAACTTTTGCAGGTACACAGGTGCCGAAATAAGCAGAAGTGGAGAAGCACAAAAAGAAGAAAAAGAAAGACCATCATGGATAGCCAGTAATGGTCCACATCAATCTATTTGGGTCAACCACTGTGGTTGATGCAACCAAATTAAGAGATCCAGAGCTAGAACAACTACTGGAAGCGCTAGCAGTCGAAGCAAAGATAAGGAACTAACACAGACGTAAGGAACTAGACAACAAGGAAAAAGAACAAGTTAAGTTCCTTAACAAGTGCAGGGACTTGGTCCAGTGTATGATACCAGGACCGGTAGAGGTCGACACCGACAAACCGCTAGAAAGAGCTTATCAACTGTTTGAAAGCGTGGTGTCGGCGCTCCAAGCACAAATTCAGGAAACAAACGAAGAGCAGAAAGAAGAAATCGTTTGACTACTGATGGAGTAGCACATAGCCTTTTCTGAATCCTACAAAGTGTTGCAAGATCACATGGAGGAGTCTTTCATCACTAAAGAAGTACTGAGAGACTGGCCTGCTTACTACGGGCAAGTCTATTAGCGCACCAGGTAGACCCGACAAGAGGTCCAAGCGCTTGAGAAGAGGAAAACCACTGACGAAGCACTCAGAAGCACAATTGAGGATCAAATAGTGCTTGAGACAACTAAACTCCAGAAGCTTGAGCGGGAAGCACATCAGTGGGTGCATCAAGCCATTCCCAACTTAGAAAAAGTAGACATCATCTGCCCGTAGATGAAACAACTCATCGAGATAGCAGAGGAAAAGGACCAGCTTATGGGTCCCAACATGGAAAGAATAGCTGAACTTTCCATTCAAGAGAAAATGTCGATCTTGTCAAGTCTGACTACACTCACCATCGACATACATAAAATATTGTAGATTTGGACAGATTTCCAACATCATCTAGCAGTGATAGCCCTAGCAATTGTCGAAGTCTGCGTACAAAAAAGACTGACCATCAGACTTCATAGCCCATAAATATCAAGCACAAAATAATGACTACTTAGACAGACAAGGAAGTTTTTGTACCTCCCTGTTTCTTCGGGATGAAGAAACATTTTGTTCGTGGGGGAGATGTTGGAGGAGCAAGTCGGTGTGCCAACTTGAACGATAGCCGACTTAGTCGATTGGCTGACTAAGTCGGTCAACCGACTAAACTAGAGATTAGGTCGGCCACCTAAAGTCGTGTCGGTTCACCGAACCGACAGGTAGTTATTTTGTAATTGTTTTGTAATCATATATATTAGGCTGTTGAGCCAGATGAGAACTCGGTTCAATTCTCTGTATTGTATGGACCCTCTCATGCTAATATAATATGTTATTCTATCTACTTGTTCTTGTCTCTTGTCTTTGTTATGTATGTATGTTTTAGTATGTATTATTGGTAACCTTATGTGATCTGTGAGATTACAACGGGGTGCAAAAAAAAGGTGTTGGATTCTTGAATTTCCTAAGCTTTAGCTTTTTCACCATTTCAGTGGACACCAAGTTGTCAGTGCTTCCACTATCAATAAGTACTTTGCAACATTTCCCTTCGACTTTGCATGTAGTTAGAAATGAGGCCTTCCTATGTGGAGAATCTACCACCTCTTTCTCTGGTTTCAATATCACCTATTTCATATGAAGAGCCTCCCCAACCTCAAGTGATTTTTCTACCTTAGGAGCTTGTGCCTCTGCCTGCTTTCCTTATGCAAAATAATTTCCTCTTTGTCCTACATTTTCATGGTCAGGGAATTCATAGGACCGATGGCATAGCTTGTTACATCTATAACACTGGTAGACTGACTCTTTGCCTCTAACTCTACCTATATGGTAGTATATTCCAACTCAAGGTTCATATCCTTTCCCTATTTGATATTGCTTTTTAGAAGCACCATCTTCATCCTTGTAGGTTGGAACTTTGTCATTCCAGTTATTTGTCCCTTTCGCTTGGTATATTCTCTTCCTTTACCAAAGGTTTGCTTCCTAACTGTTTTCTCTTATGCCCTTAGAGCATACTAATAAGCTCCTTCCATAGTGCTATAAGATAACATACTAATCTCATCCTGAATCTCTGTTCTCAACCCATTAATGTATCTAGCTTTCTTCTCAGAGCTATCTTCGATGTAACTTGCTCTTAAGTTTACCCTGTAAAACTCTTATGTATACTCTTTAACAGTCAATGAACTTTGCCTAAGGTTTTTCATCTGTCTATTTAGACTTAGTTGGTAGTCCTTGGGAAAGAACTTACCTCGCATCTTAGCAATCATCCTATCCCAGCTTTTTATTACTAACTTGTTTTTCTTCTTCCTCTTAGCCTGCACACTATGCCACCATAGTGCTTCCTGGCCTTTCAATCTAGTCACAACTAGTTTTACCTTCTTGTCCTTCTCTATCTCTTCATAATCAAAGTATCGATCTAACTCTCCTATCTAGTCTACCAACCCTTCTACTGACAAATTCCCATCATAAGTAGACAAGGAGAGTTTTGGTGTAGAGCTGGAACCTAACACATACCTTAACAAATTCATCTCAGTTGTTTCTGGTGTTTCCTCTTCTTCTTGGTCACCACCCTCTATGTCACGTCCCCTCCCCTCTACTTGTTGAGAGAGAGGACGCGACTATGTTTTTGTTGTTCTATCTAATCTAGGCAATCTAGCCCCATAAACATAAAATGCATTGAAATAAAAACATATATACAGATGCATAATACATGTAAATATACAATGGAAGCAAATACATTTCAACACATTCATATGTTCATAATAATTCATAAAAAAAATGGAAAAATTAAATAGACATAGAATACTTATCTTGAGAATAAGCTGTCTTGAAACTAACTATGTCGCTATAATGTTCCACCCAACCACATGCCAGTGTGCTCATCAATCTCTTAGCACCTTTTCCACCCCTGAGCTGGGTATGATTTCGACAAGGAACTAGGGAACAACAGGCTCACACATAGCGAAAACATATCAAAACTTATCCAAGCCAACCACAATTGGGTTTATTAGGCTTCTAAGGCAGTGGAAAGGTAGAATTGGTAAGCTAGTGAGCTCAACCATAGAGCTATGGACACCTACACAAGATATGGCTTGGCCTTCCACAATACCTACACACCCAACACAAGGAAGTATCCCCTTCATTGCTACACAGGCCCTCAGGCCATACCTTCCCTTCCAGTGCTCTTCAGGGTGTGCATAGAAGGATAACCAACCCCTCTTGATTTGTCTATGAGGTTCCTCTCTTTACTAGGTTTGTCAAGCCAATTCTAGCCTCTTCCACTCCTAAGTATTTTAGACCAAAACTGGGATGCACATAACAACAAAATACAACTACTGGGTTGTAGAAAAATGTCACGGGGACCAAAAATGAATTTGGTGAAAGGGAAAAAAACCCTAGGTGAGAAATTGCGATTTCAGAAAATGTCCATGGGAATTCTTGGAGAAAAAAAGAATGCTATAAACCCCAAAATCATGGATCTGTCTTCCCAGCCACTAAGCATAACCAAAAACGAGTTTCCATCTTGGAGAACAATGAGGAAAATGCATAAAATCATGAGAAAAACGCACCAGCTACTCCAACTACGCGAGGAAGAGAAAGATTTGAGTGAATAATGGCTTGGGCATGCATTTCTGGATATTTACTTGCCCAATAAGTCAAAACACGATTTTCAAAAATGGGTGGCTTCCCAAATACAAATTTGATTGCCATACTCCCAATCCCAAGGAATTAACAACCTCAACCAATATCTGGAAGAAATAAATGATTGGGCACAAAAGAAAAAATGGGTAGTTGACAAATTTATGGGTTCTCCCATTGACATTTGGCTTTACCCTATTGGCTCAAGGGTTTGAATAATTTCCCTCCCTATTCCTTGTGAAATGATGACCCCATCTCTTTAATGTTGCATTGACACAGCTAGTTGTGGGTATATTTATTAATTTGCATATTTACATGATGTCAAAATATATTGTGCCTGGCTAGTCCAATAACCATAGGTATCGATTTTAATTTTTGATACATAAAACGTTAAATCCATGGTGGG